>JBBYHQ010000014.1:995525-1014395 GCA_038382645.1 Spergularia azorica
ACGTCTGACTGATGGCTTGCTGTATCGGGTTTCTCTCCACTGCATCAGGTATTGATCTATCTTGGAGAAGAGGAATCTTTTGTTCATCGTCAATGTGTTGAGCTTCCCCATCGTGTTGATTGATTTCCATGTAGTCTCTCTTCTTAATCTTCTTAAGATTCCTCAGTTTTTCTGTCCCAACAGGTCCTTCATAGATCCCTTATATAATGATGTACTTCAAGGAAACTACGTTGAGTAGAGCGAAAGCGATGTCAAATTTGTCATTCCTTGCAAGAAATAGAAATCTGAGGTGTATTTGAGGTAAAGCTTACTTTACTAGAATTCTGCAGTTATTCCTTTCAACCTGAATCATAGGCCATGTTGTGTTGTGAAGATTGTATGTGGTAATTTATATCTTCTTCCTAGGGTCAAATTACTTTTAATAAAACTTCTTCATTGTGACAAATAAGTAGTTTATATGTCTCATTTATATGATCTCAGTCATTTCTGGTCTGGTGCTAGATAAACTACATTCTACTGTATACGATAACCAGAAAACCCATGGACTGCGGAATCTCGCAGTCCTTCATCTGTACGACTTTTATACCTTCTCTTCCCGTCCATAATGAGGCGCAAATGTTACTACACCAAGGATAAGAGGAGTCGGCAAGGGAGTTATCACAGTTATGCTTACTTTTTTTTTTTTATCTTAACCATCACGCCAATACAAGGTTAGCAGACATGACAAAAAAGAGAAACTTTTATAAGAATTCATGGCATCAGAATTGTTGGGCTATAAATCACATGAAGAAGCAATTATCTGTCTAATTTTTAATTTTAATGACGTTGGAGTTTTTTGGTAGCAAGTTTCTGGTTCCTTTATTATACGTGATTTAAATGAGATATCATTTACGTAAAACATGCATAATATAAGATATAACGTCATATAGAACCTGATGCCTTTTATCACGTATTTCCCCTCTACGTTATGATTTGTTCAGGCAAGCAATGTCGATCATTTGCCAGTAAATACGTAATTTTTTCGGGTACAATATGAGATATACTAAGGCGTAAAGTCTCTACTAGGAGATGGTTATTGTCTAGAGTTTCCGTTTTTACAAATTATAATTGGTAGAAGATTCCGAAAACTTTACGGTGTACTAAAATTCCGGCAATGGGGATAAAATGGCAAATTTAGGTGGCAGGAGCGAGGACACGAACATTGTATACGGCAATCCCAAAATATAGGACACAAATAAACATCGTTAAGAGTTTATAATTGAGTAAAATTTAGTGTTACATTTCAATAAACCAAAAATGAGAAGTTGTTTTCCCTCTGATTTTTTCAATTCCTCTTGCACATTCAAACCATACGTTCAACAAATGAAAAAGACGGAGGGAGTAACTAGCGAGAAGCTCAAAAAGACAGATAAATGCTATGCAATTATGTTCTTTTTTTCTTTTGGAAACTTTTTTACATTGTAGAACAATTTTTTTTTTTTTGGAATACAATATCTCTCTACTCCCAAGTAAAATTGGGATAGTAGGGTTGGCCGCATGGGATGCTTGATGCTTCAAATAAGAGGGATAATATAATAGGGATGGGATGCTTCAAAAGGCTCCAAATCAAATTCAAGTAATAGAAGGCTTCTACCTCTCTAACACTTCCTCTCTAACACCTCCTTTACGCTACACAAAAATTTGATTGATGGAGAAGAAGATGGATATACAAGGCAAAATCAACAGCCTTACATTGGATTTGGAGTACAACATCCTTTATCGGATACGACTAAAGCAGCTCTGCCGTCTCAAATGCGTCTCCAAGCATTGGCGCTATCTGATCGATCAGTAGCCAACACTTTGTCAAACTACTACGACAACGCCAGGTTAACGGCAATTCTGAGGGCACCATCATCATATATGACAGGTTGTGTACCTTGTCCTACGATTTCCATGCTGATATCGTCACAGATTTGACCTCTCTCTCTAAAAACCCAGGTTTGTGTTCTGGCTTCTGCAAAAGACCTATTGGTTCTTCCAATGGCTTGCTTTGCTTAGAAGATTCTGCGACCATTTGGCTTTATAACCCTGCAACTGGAGCCTCTAAGGTTATAACCCGCTTAGGATATTGCAGCAGTAATTCCATGGAATATTCGAGAAGAGAGTATAAATCGCTGTTTGGGTTTGGTTATAATTGTTTCACAGACGATTACAAGGTGTTATATATACGCAAGGTATGGTTTTGCGACGGGCCAGACCGCAGGACTTTGGAGGATGAAGGTGCTTACCTTTACAGCTTCAAGGCAAACTCATGGAAAGTCATCAAAAACGACCTAATGTATTGTCACTTGCAACTCGGTTCTGATGTATACAGAATTAATGGGGAAGCTATGGTTCTCACTAACAATGCACTACACTGGCTAATTCGTAATAGCTCCCAAAAAGAGTGCCAGAAGTGTGTTTTAGCAAGTTTCGAACGTAAAACGGAGGAGTACCGTGAGATGTCACTGCCAGATGATATCAGTACCATTACTACTGACTGTAAGATACATCTGTCTGGTTTCAAACACTGCTTGCATATCGTACGTACTACTACAGATTTGTCGCGGATGGAAATTTGGATCATGAAAGAGTACGGTGTTCAACAGTCATGGACGAAAATATTTCACTGCGCGTTGATTGATCAACTTGAGTATCTTCCTGGCAGCGTTTACAGACTGCCGTTTGCTTGCGCTTATTCAAAAAGCGGGCAAGAAATTTTAGTAGGTTTACTAGCTACAGAAGGGATGCTTTTAAGCTGTAACCTGCAGCGACAACAGGTTTCGATTGTTCGAGTTCTCCCTGATCAGGGAAATTCCTCAAGTACACTGCCATGGATAGGCTCCCGAGATTCCCCCATCGACGAGTAATACTTAGTGAATTGAACCCAAATATGATTAAACTCTGATCTTCTGATATCAATTGCTTTACATTTGTTGTCATTCTTCTTCAATAAGCTGGGAAATTCTGTCCTAGACCGCCTCAATGTCGCTTGAACTTATCATGTCAGTTTGTTTTCGATTGAATGTGATCGATGAAGAGCAACTCTGGACTAAGGTTATGTTAATGCCGGATTGTTACTGTATCTGTCATGACCGCTTCTATTATAACGGAGTACGTACGATATGTGTTCGATTCTCACGATTTATAGTAAGTAAATTTAATTATGGAATTGGTAGTATTATAACCAAACATGTATGTACCGGCTCTATCGATAAAACTTTCCAAACTCAATTATCCGTAATTATTATTCCACTTGTCTATATAAAGACTCTTAACGTTTTTGTATTTCTTCGTTTCTAATATAACAAAAACTGATCAATGAAGAAGAGGGTGATCATATCAAGCAAAATCAATAGCCTTCCATTGGATTTGAGGAACAACATCTTATCTTGGCTTTCTGTGAAGCATCTCTACCGTTTTAAGCGTGTCTCCAAGCAATGGCATGATCTATTCAGTAGCCAACCCTTTCTCCAATGTCATCGTCAACATCACGCTAGCCACAACTCTGAAGGCACCATTCTCCTAATTGGCCAGGCTAAGGGCTCTATCTTTTCTTACGATTTACGTGCTAATACTGTCACTGATCTGACCTGTTACCGTGCCTAAGGTCTCGTGTTTCGCTTATGCCAAGTACAGGGCTGTTGGTACTTGTAATGGCTTAATTTGTATTCATGATTACCGTGATGAGTTGTTTTATGTTTATAACCCTTTAACCGGAGCCTGTAAGAAGATAACCGCATCAAATATCAAACCAGATCGTATAACAAGATATCCACCGGAGCCTGTAGGGAAGACTTCGAGGATTCAACTGGTTGGGTTTGGTTATGATCGTTTCAGCGACGATTATAAGCTCTTAAGTATACACAAGAAATGGCGTATCACAGATAGCGAGACAGAGGCCGCCACTTTGATGGATGATAGTGCTCAGATGTACAGCTTTAAGGCAAAAAAATGGAAGAAATTCATAGGAAACGTAATGTGTCGTGGAATTCATTACGGTGGAGAACGATTTTTGAGTAAGAACAGGATTATGACTCTGGCTAACAATGCACTGCACTGGCTAATTTGTAGTTGCTCCGAGAATAAATGTCACCAAAAGTGTGCTATATCAAGCTTCGACATTCATACGAAGGAGTATCGTGAGATACAAGCACCGGATGGAATGAATACTAGTTATGATGATAGTCAAGTGAACTTGTCTGCTTTGGAAGGGTGCTTACATATCGCACATTCAACTAAAGAATTGTCGCGGATGGAAGTTTGGGTCATGAAAGAGTATGGTGTTCAACATTCGTGGACTAAAATCTTTCGATGCTCATTGATTGATCAACTTCAGGACATTTGTGGCATTCGTCTGTGCGCTTATTCAGAGGATGGGCTTGGCAGCATTGCAAGCAGCAGACACGCACAAGACTTCATTTGTACGCTGCAACCTGCAACAACAAAAGGTTTCGAGTGTTCAATTTCGGTCATCTGATCAAGAATACTTGACTATACTTCCCTGGAAAGGCTCCCGAGGTTCTTTCATCGACGATTAGTGCATCCCGAGATCATCAATGCAAGCCAAATACTAAGATATATATAACTAGTTGGGTCTGATATTATGTCGTCTTGACATTCAACATCGTTTACTATGGTTAGTGTTTAATTAATCTAATACTATATATTAAAACCTGAAACCAAGTTTTTCTTAGGTTGACACTTGGCATACATTAATTGGATAGAGCATAAAAATAGTATTAAATACAATTTTTGGTTAGGATATGGTAATAAATTATCATATTAGTTAATTTATGGAAATAATAAATATGGTAATTTAGTTTATAACATGAGATATAAGAGATAATATTATGATGGTTGGCTAATTTATGGTAATATAATGTGATATAACGGGTGACGGAATAGTAGAATGAAATAATGTAACATGTGACGAGATAGTGGGATTGAAACTGTAAAATGGGTGACATAAAAGTGGAAATATGATAATATGACGAGTGAGTAAAAATAGATAATAATAAAATATGACGGAGGATAAAAGTTGATTATAGTACCCTACTACCCTTCATAGTAAAATTAGAACAACGATAAAACATGCAGTACATTTTTACAAAACGAGTATAAAGCTATGTTTGGTAAGACTAGCTGAAATAGTAGCTGAACGCTGAAATAGTAGCTGAAAGCTGAATTAATAGCTGCAATAGTAGCTGAAAGTTTTTAGCTGATAGTAATAGGAGTGTTTGGCAAAATTAGCTGATATAGGAGCTGATATATATAAAATTACATAAAAATGCATTAAATATTTTTAATCTCATTTTATTTTAGTAAATAAATGAGGGTAAATTAGGAATAAAATTATGATAAGCTAGCTTATTTTTAAATAAGTTACATGGGGTAACATCTTAAATAAGCTAGCTTATAATTTAAGCTAGTGGTGTTACCAAACAAACTTATTTGGTGAAAGAGCTTAAAAAACTAGTCAAATAAGCTACTTTGGCCAAATAAGCTAGCTTATTGTGCATACCAAACATAGCCTAAACATTATAAATAGACAAGCTCGGGCGTGGCACGGCCATGCAAACTAGTGGTTAGAAAATTGAAATCAAACATGAAAGATAATAAAATTGAATTGTACTAGTTGCTGTTGTTATTGGACTATTATTTCGTATTCTGTTTGAGTCCTATTAGGACTGCAGAGTTTAAGAATATAAATACAGAAATTCGCCAGCCTCGATTCCAATCCCCTTAGCTTCATCTCTCCAGCATAACATTGTTGTTGTTGTTGTAGATGAATATATCAGGCAAAATCATCGGTTTACCCTTAGATTTGGAGTCCAACATCCTATCTAGAGTACCTCTAAAACAGCTCTACAGTCTCAAGCGCGTCTCCAAGCATTGGCGTGATCTAATCAGTAGCCAACACTTTCTCCAAATCCATCGTCAACAACACGCTAGCCGCAATTCTGATGGCACCATTCTAATTGTTAGCCTAATCACAACCTCTGTCTTGTCTTACGATTTCCGTGCTGCTATCCTCACTGATCTCACCTCTTACACGTCTAAAGTCCCATATTTTGGCATCTACAGGAGTCTTGTTGGTTCTTGCAATGGCTTACTTTGCTTCGAAGATTCTCACGACTTTCCTTTGATTATTTATAACCCTTTAACCGGAGCCTATAAGAAGATAACCCGCTATGTTGAAACATGTCTTGATAGGATTGATTTTACAAGTTATCCTAGTAATGAATTGCATTATATTGGATCGACTCGAATGGTAGGGCACCTTACATCTATGCTGCTTGGGTTTGGCTATGATTGTTTCAGCGACGATTATAAGCTCTTAAGTATACACAAGATCTGGCTTAACGGGGCTCAGACCACCAGAACTTTGATCGAGGAAGGTGCTTACCTTTACAGCTTCAAGGCTAACTCATGGAAAGTCGTCAATAACAAGCTAATTTATCGTGTTTTCATGGAAGATAAATTGACAAGTGATAGCGAAATGGTTCTGACGAACAACGCACTGCACTGGCTAGTTGATAGTTCCTCCCAAGAAGAGTGTGATCACAAGTTTGTTATAGGAAGTTTCGACCTTCGAATGGAGGAGTACAGTGAGATACTAGCGCCAGTTGGACTCGGTATTATTAATGCGCATAGAGTGACCTTGTCTGCTCTGGATAGCTGCTTACATATCTCACATTCAACTGAAGATTTGTCGCGGATGGAAGTTTGGGTCATGAAAGAGTACGGTGTTGTACAGTCGTGGACTAAAGTCTTTCACTGCTCGTTGATTGACAAACTTCCGAATATTTCTGGCATTCCGTTACCTTGCGCTTATTCAGAAGATGGGCAAGAAATCTTTATAGCACTGAAAGGGTCTACAGAAACTTTTGTACGCTGCAACCTGCAACGACAAGAGGTTTCGATTGTTGAATTTTTGTCATCTGATCAAGAATACTTGACTATACTGCCCTGGAAAGGCTTCCTAGGTTCTCCCATCGACGATTAGTACATTAGTTGTTTTGTCTGTTAAATATTTTCAGTTCAATAAGCTAGATCAGAAATTCACATCATATCTGTCCGAATGTTAGACTGTCACTCGAACAAACTTTATTTCTCGTGTATGTTGGTTTTTCGGTATTGATTGAATGATTGCAGTTAAGAATAAGGGTGGATTATTGTTATGTCCATGGCCGTATTGCTACTGTACTTAGCATGACATTTTTATTTTGGATTTGAGTATGCAATGCTTCCGATTTTGTGCTCATCAATCACCCAAGAGTTCACCTGGGACACCTGCTATATGTGATCTAGATATATAATAATGTGTATGCAATGCTTCCGATTTTGTGCTGACTAAGTTCCAATATATCATAAGTTGAAATTCTGAGAATCGACATAAACAATAGGACGGTTTAATTTTCCAAGCATACAATAGAAGAACATGTCTATATGTATGATCTGATCGAACTAATGTAATCGCAAAGAGCTGATCAGCAGTTCTGAACTCATCAGTTATCAAACTAGGAATTTTTCACTAGTCCAGGTTTCGCAAGGACTCAAGAAGTGTTCATTAGAAGCCAATTTGAACTTCAATTCGGACATAATAATAAGATTGATGTGCTGTAGAATTCTGATGTAACATGAACTTCGATGCATGAGCACAGGTGAACCTAAACGTTTCAATGATTTGTAATAGCAGTGGAGACTGAAGAATGATGATCACACTACACTGAAGACTGGACTAGCATAAGGACCAATGCCGTTTTTTCACATAATATTGTTGATACAATTGAGCTCAAATAATTCCATTTATTCTTTTTTTTGGTCAGATTCCAATTATTCTTGGTCAGTTTAGTATTCACATTTTAGGACGTGTTGAATTTGTGTCTAGTGTTCACCTTTTACGACGTGAATCGATTCATGTTAGCTAGCCGACCCCAAATTATTTTGGGAATAAGACTTGGTTGTTGTTGTTGTTGTTGGTAGGACGGGTTGGATTTGTGTCGATTATAAACGGGCCAGGCCCCTCTAGACAACAGAGAAAGGTCCGTTTTGCACTAAACCCTAGCAGGTTTTGCAGGCAGGAGAAGAAGAGAATGGTTTTTACCAAATAATTCAGGAAAATGCTTTGTGTTTCGTTTGTCATACGAAAAATTGCGTAATGGAGAAGATAAAACTGTCAAGCAAAATCAAAACCCTTTCATTGGATTTGGAGTTTAAGATCTTATCTCGGCTTTCTCTTAAGCATCTCTACCGTTTCAAGTGCGTCTGCAAGGATTGGCGTGATCTAATCAGTAGCCAACACTTCCTCAAACTTCATCGTCAACTTCACGCTAGCCGCAACTCTGAGGGCACCATTCTCCTCATTGGCCGCATCACGGGCTCTATCTTTTCCTACGATTTCCATGCGGATTCCGTCACTGATCTGACCCGTTTCGCGTCTAATGTCCCGAGTTTGGCTACACCAGATAAGTACAGGAGACTTATCGGTACTTGCTAATGGTTTACTTTGCTTTGAAGATTATACTAAGTTGTATTTTGTTTATAACCCTTTAACCGGAGCCTGTAGGAAGATAACCGGATATGTCGAAACATATTTTGATATAGTTTGTCAAAAAAATTATTTTGATAGAATTCGTGAATTATACGGTGAAGAGTATTCGATATGTCACTCCCCTACTCATCTGATTGGGTTTGGTTATGATCGTTTGAGCGACGATTATAAGCTCTGAAGTATACACAAGGTTTGGTGTGCGGTTGGTGGTGAGCCACGTACCTTCACTTTGAAGGAGGAATGTGCTTACATTTACAGCTTCAAGGCAAACTGGTGGAAAGTCGTAGAAAACGCCCTATTGTATCGTGGAATTCATTACAGAAGAAGTCTATTATGGAGTGGTAATATGGCACTGGCTAACGATGCACTGCATTGGCTGATTTGTTCTTGCTGCGAGAATCACAACAAGTGTGCTATTGCAAGCTTCGACATTCAAACGGAGGAGTATCGTGAGATACAAGCACCGGATGGAATGAATACTAGTTATGATGATGGTAGAGTGAACCTGACTGTTTTGGAAAGCTGCTTACATATCTTACATTCGACTAAAGATTTGTCGAGGATGGAAGTTTGGGTTATGATGCATCTTTTGATTCTTCCGCTGCCATCTCTGGATTAGCGTGTTGTTTGCTTGATTCTCAGGGTAAATGGATGGCTGGTTTGAGTTCATGTAGACCGTGCCCGGATGCTACTACTGCGGAAACTATCGCCATCAAAATGGCTCTTGAATGGAGGCATGATTTGGTTACAGGGAGCGTTAGGATTCTCTCGGATTGTAAGTTGGCAGTTCTTGGAATTAATGATTGTAAGCAACCAAGCGATAAGCTTGGTAATTTGTACGATCTTTGCAGGGCTTTGCTTGATGATTTCGATGGGGTTACAGTTGATTTTATCGGCCGGGATGATAATAAAATGGCCGACAAACTGGCGAAAAAGGCAAGAAGGCAACTTGACCTCCACCAGGTTGTTCATCATGGAATCCCGGATGAGGAAATCAAAGAGTTTTTCGATGAGAATTTCATCTTCATGCCGTTCAAGCCAGATTCTAGTGTTAATTTGTAGCTTTTTAGGTTGTATTATTCTAAGCTTTATGTTATTCTCCGTTTTCTGTTTTAGGCTAATGTTTTGTAATGACTCAAATTTTGTTTCTTTTGCTATCTCACGTCCGATTTCCCAAAAAAAAAAAAGCGTAAACATTTTAATTGTCTACGGCAACATAATTTTGTTATATACCAGCAAATTTTGGAATCTTTTTTCAGACTCGGAGACTATTAGCTTTGAAGGTACGGAGACTCGTACATGGATTGGTAACAATATTGTCAAGCATCCTAACCCAAATTGGCCATGTAAGTTTATCTATTTGTGTTGGCATCTTTGGAAGCGGAGAAATGATTGGGTCTTCAATTTACTCATGATCAATACCTCAGCCACTACTGCCATTTCTATCGCCACAAAACAAAGCCTTGAAATCTCCTCTCTTACTGTTCTTCAACAGTCCCTCATACCCACCCCTCTCTCCCTTCCCCCTCCTATCCTGATCCCCCCTTTTGCTTGATATACTTTGCTAGTCGATGCGTCTTTTTCTCTTTCTACTGCTTCGACAGGTCTTGCAGCTTGCCTTCTTGATCCGCAAGGGTACTGGTTTGCGGGATTAACTAAGCATGTTCCATGCTCGGACGCTACTACGGGCGAAACTCAAGCTATTCTTATGGCCCTTACCTGGAGCATGGGACTGGATTTACAAAATATTAGATTGTTATCAGATTGTCAGCTTGCAGTGAAGGGCATCATGGATCTTTCCCAACCAAGAGACAGATTAACCAATGTTTACGCTCTTTGTAGGGATATGTTGGCCAGTCGTACTGATGTATCTATTGATTATATCTCACGGGATTGGAATCGCTTGGCAGATCTTCTTGCAAAGAAAGCAAGGTGTACGTTGTCCCTTAATCAAAGCCATTTTTACTCGGCACTGGAGGACGACTTTCGACACTTTTTTGATGAAAATTTTATTTTCATGCCCTATAAGTAGGGACTTTGTTGTATTTGATACAATGTTTTCTCTTTAAACATGGATTGTCTGTAATAATTTTTCTTTTCAATTCTACCGTCGAAATTACCAAAAAAAAAAACGTATAACTAAATGTATTAATAACTACTCCGTAATAACTTAATTTTACTACTACATGTACATTAGACACTTTTATTATTAATTGTGTCTCAACCGTAAACATTTAGCATTAGATGTCCAATAAATTGCAACACTTTATTGTTTTTTACCATATACGGAGTACGTACTACACATACCAAAGGATAAAGATGTTAAGGGCCCAATTTAGTGAGTTTCACTACATAATATTCACTAATTTCTGTGATTAACAAAAGTAAAATAGGTTACGGGCCGGGTTTGTTTACGGGTGATCATTTTGCCTAACCGAGGGCCAAGGCGATATCGTCATAAATTTATAATAATGAAAGTAAGATTTCATGTACAATTACCTTTGCGGCAGTCACATACATTTGCCTTGACAAATATATTACCCTTAACTTTTACAAATTAGATTTTGCTAACGTGTGTCCATAGGGCACATGATAAAAATCTATTTATTTAATGTAGTGATAATTGACGACCAAAGATTCTTATCCGGACCTTTTGAAAGCGCATAATCAACCAAAAGAATTAAGTGCAGTTTACAACTTTACATAGTTCTGTTAAGCTGGTTTACATCGATCTTCCATCCCCGTTCCAAATAAATTGAGGTCTTATGTGTAGACGCCTACAATCCACAATTGCAACCAATTGGCAGAAAATGATGACAACAAACATACTCCTTAGCTAGGTAGCTATCTAGATAGGTTGCTTTAATTTCAGTATATTTTCCAAATACGAAATTAGCTTTTGCAACAACTCATATATGTACAAGCTTAAATATAGTCGGGTTATCTAACAGGCCAGGTCTTCTTGGGTCATCTATATATGGTCAAGTGGGACATCTAAGAGTTGTATCAGATACCGATTTATATAATATTAGAGGTTCAAGTCTCGTTCAGTTTATCACAATCAGAATAATCCTGTCTTACCCGGTCATAAGAAAATTATGACCGAAAATAAAGATCAGACCAGATCATCTCCTGTTATTCATTGTCCATTCCATTCGGTATGAGAAGACATGAACCCAAGGAACAATATAACAAGGTTACATACCCAGATCAGAGGAAATAAAGGAAAAGAAGTTCAAGTCAACTGAAAATAACTAACTCTACTATTTCATGATCATGTATTATTATCATCTCTGATCTATTATTTCATGATGCTAACCACTTAATCAACAAAAAAAAGAATCTTGATCTACAAATATGTTAAGACTTCATTCTCAAGTCATAATAAACTTGTTTAATTTAGAAGTCTACGCGACTAGTAGAAATTGGTACTATCATAGTATCATGATCGAATTTATGATGCATATAATTATTAAGCATATTACAGTACATTGTCTACTAATGATTATGCGCATAATAATTCCTTAATAGTCCATTTTTGAGCATGGATTAGCATAATGTTTCACGATGCATGCATGCTAAGGACTTCTTATTTTTGGGATAGTTTATATTGCGATTAATCAACTTAACTTACAAATAGAGTAAGACTTCGTTCTCTGGTCATGTTTGTTTATTGTATATACTCCCTCCGTTTCAGTGGAATCTTGGACTTGCATATTGCTAAAGGTCTACAGTGTAGACACAATTAATTTGTCTACAATGTAAAATTAAGTTAATAGTTGTAAAATTGAGATTGGAATAGTAAAATTAATTTGTGATGAAAAAATCATGCAGTAAAATTATTTGTGTGAGTAGTAAAATTTTGCTAGTGTAGTAAAATTAATGCTAATCGTAGACACTTTCAAGTGTCTACATTGTAGACCTCTAGCATTGTCCCTTGGACTTTGCTTTTGAAACAAAAACCAATATATGGTGGGGTAAAGGTGGGGAAGACTGAAGAGGAGAGAGAAACTGAAAATACCCACAAAACCAATAAAAAGGTGGGTAGAAGTGAGTCAGCTTGAGGGCATTATAGCAATTTTACAAACACCAAATTCCCTAAATAAGGAAAGGCTAAGAATTCACTGAAACACCCCAATATGGATATTTGTGTGTAACCACTGCTGCTCACTGCATTGTTGGAGATCAGTTGACCAAAATTCTGTTTAATGCTGCACATTTTCCTCCAGTACCAGCTGGAATCTGCTGGAGGGGAGTAACTCCCCCAATCCTCATTCTTTATATATATACTATGCACCCACCTAATCCATAGAGTATCAGCTTTATCATAGATCCAAAAAACATACTTTGCTACTGATGCTCTATTCCAAGCAAACAGGTTTTTCAATCCCAAACCTCCTGATTCCCTTGGAGTACAAACTTCTTCCCAAGCTACCAAAGGGCTTCTAGCCATAACTTCCATACCATCCCACAGATAACACCTACAGGCTGAATCAATCTTCTTTATTAAGACAGCTTTAGGTAGGATAAATATCCTAGCCCAATAAGGGTGCATGTTGGCCAACACTGATCTAACTAAAACTAGTCTGCCAGCATAACTGAGCTTCCTAGCACTGAAGCTTCTAATCCTCTTCACAATCTTTTCAGTGAGATTGTGACAATCCATTATTGAGATCCTCCCAGCTGTAATTGGTACTCCAAGGTACCTAAAGGGAAGCTTCCCCTCTTTAAAACCAGAAAACTGAAGTATCTCCTGTCTTACACCATGACTGATCCCTGCAAAATAAATATCTGACTTCATCTGATTGAAGTTTAATCCAGTGGTTTTTGAAAAAGTCGCAAATCCTCTCAATAGCAGCACCACAGATTTCAACTCTCCTTTGCAAAACATGATGAGATCATCAGCAAAGCAAAGATGTGTCAGCCTAGTTTTCCTACACATAGGGTGAAATCTGAATTCATCCCTTTCAGCCACAACATTCAGAATTCTAGATAAGAACTCCATACATAAAGTGAAAAGCAGAGGGGATAAAGGATCCCCTTGTCGCAGCCCTCTCCTCCCTTTAAAAAAACCAAACTGATCCCCATTAAGAGCTAGGGAGTAACTAGTAGTGGAGACACATTCCCTCACCATCTGGATAAACTTATTGGGAAAATTCAAAGCCTCCAACATTTCTTGCAGAAATCTCCATTCAACTGTGTCATAAGCCTTTCTAAGATCAATCTTAAGCAAACACCTTGGAGAAATCACTTTCCTATTGTATTTCCTTACTAAGTCCTGACAGACCATGATATTTTCTACAATGTCCCTCCCCTTAACAAAAGCCCCTTGGTTCTGACTAACAATTTCAGGAAGGATTTGACCTAGTCTATCACAAAGCAGCTTGGAAATGACTTTATAAAGGGTGTTGCAGCATGCAATTGGCCTATACTCAGTGACAGACTTTGGATTAGCTACCTTTGGAATCAGTGTCAAGACAGTATTGTTTACCTGCTTCAGTAATCTGCCATGCTCAAAAAACTCCATCACTGCTTCAATAACTTGATCCTCAACTATCTCCCAATTGTCTTTGAAGAACTGGCTTGTGTAGCCATCAGGGCCAGGAGATTTGATGCCAGGGATTGAAAAAACAGCTTTTTTAACCTCCTCTTTAATGATATTACTCAAAAGCTTCCTAGCCATATCATCATCAATGATATTGCCCTTCCTAACAGTGTTTACATGGACCTTTCGAGTTTCATTATCTTTTCCTAACAGATCCATGTAGTACTTCAGAAAGGCATTTTGTATGTCCTTATCTTCAGTACAGTTATTTCCATTATCATCCATTATCTGAGTAACAGAGTTCCTCATTCTCCTTGCCTTGATTGAACAGTGAAAATAGGCCGAATTCTCATCTCCTTTTTTAAGCCACATGGCTTTGCTTTTCTGCATCAGAAAGTTGTTCACAACTTTATGGAGATATTTAAACTGCTCTGTTTTTTATCTTTCTTTTCCAATGAGGTCAGAGTTGGTAGGGTCCTTATTAAGCTCCTGCTATATCTCCTCAAGTTCATTTTGGATCTTACTTGCAGCAGCTTCAATGTTAGACAATTTTCTCTTATTCAGACTTTTCAAAGATCTTTTCAATCCTCTCATCTTCTGCACCACTTGACACATCTTAGAGCCTTGGATATCCTTATTCCAGCCCTCTTTAATGATATCAGTGTATCCTGGAGTGTTGCTCCACATATTAAAGTATTTAAAGCATCTATTCCCCTTTTTCCTCTCCTGAATCAAATCACTTATGCGAGGTGAGTGATCAAACATCCCTTCTGGGTAGAATCTGGCTTGACTATCTGTAAACTCCATTACCCAATCAGCATTAACCATGGCCCTATCTATCTTAGAAAAGACCCTCTTTCCAGCCTCTTGTTTGTTATTCCATGTAAAATGACAGCCATCAGCTTTAACATCATGTAAGCCACATTGATTGACACAATTATGAAAATCAATGATCTCAGCATGTGTAACCTTAGAGCCAATCCTTTCATAGGGAAAAAGGACATTAATCATTATTGAAGTCACCCATGACACACCATGGGCCACTACCAGTACTAATGACCTTCAATTCCTCCCATAAATCCTTCCTGTCATTCGCATCATTAAGGCCATACACTAAAGTAATTAAGAAACTGACATTACACCAACTTTCATTGTTTACACATCACATGTGGATTGGTGGATCACCTACTTGTGTAACCATACCATGTATCAGTTGTGTACTACACCTGAGAATTTGGACATTGTATAAAGAAGAGTCCCACAATAACCAAATCCTCCATCCTGGGTGAGTGCTATTATTAGTACAAATAGACCAACTACTAAAATTATCAAGATGAATCCTAGAGAAGGAACTAGTCTTCACCTTAGTTTCCAGGAGTCCAAACAACCCAACATTGTGATTATCCATGAATCTTCTGATTTCCAGTTGCTTATTTGAGCTGTTTAGACCCCTAATGTTCCAAAACCCAATACTAGCCATGGTCTACATGACCATGACTCTCATTACCTTTTTCTCCAACCTCTACATTTCCATCCCTGTTTCCACTCCTCAAAACCTCAGCATAAGTAACTCCAGCAGCTCCAATCAGACCAAATTGAGCCTGAGCTTGCTGTGGAGTCAAAATTAATTGTCTGTGCACAGGCCTTCCACTAGTAACAGGTATATTAGCAGGCCCTGTGTTTGGGGGAGTCACAAAATTCTGTGCAGGAGGAGTATTACTTGGATTATGCCCTTGTCCTCCCTCTGCCCTTGGCCTTTGAACAGGGCGCCACACCCTATTCACTCTTGGTTGCTCCTTGTTCTTTTTCCTGCATTTATCAGCTTTATGCCCAATCCCTTTGCAAACAGTACAAACACTTGGCTGCCATTCATACTCTATTACCTGCTCCACTGTCTTTCCTTTCTCATCCAAAAAATTTCAAAAGTGTGGGGAGGTCTTGATCAATTTGAACCTCAATCATTACTCTAGCATACCCAAGCATACTTCTATCCTCAGTGGCCTTATCAACCTTAATAAACTTACCAACAGTACTAGAGATTTTCTAAATACAGTTTGGGGTCCAGAACTATAGGTCTAACCTTAGGAGTTTCATCCAAACAGGCACCCTCTTAACTGCTTCCTTAGTAAGTTCCATCCCCTCTACCCATGGTTTGACAATCAGAGGTTTATTGTCAAACAAGTTATACCCAGAATTCAAGATCCTATCTTTCTCCTCTGAGGTCTTAAATCTGACTATAAAAATGCCATTAGGTAGTAATGAAACTTTATCAAGTCCTTTCTTCCCCCAAATCCTATTAAAATAGCCTAACATTGTGTCATGAGGAGGGTTAGCCCCCAAAACATAGCAGACCACAACATTACCCCAATACCCAGTACCCTCCTTAACATCATCCTCAGTAAGTTGCAAAATATTCAATTCAGGAGTGGCTGAATCTAAAGGGGTGTTCAAGGAATTACCTTTCTTGTGTGTCGCAATTTGCCAATTCCGTGATTCCTCCTCTTCAATACCATCTTCAGGAATTGCTCCCATACCCATGTCTCCATCATCTTCATCTTCATCTTCATCAGAGAGATTTAAAGGTGGGATGCCTTGAATCTCACTGACAAGTCTACGGCGTACAGCATCAGTCGATGTTGGACATTCCTTATGATTCTTCGTAGCCTTATTACCATTCCTATTTTTATTAGATTTTTTTGTTGGATTTTTTCGTTGATTTCTTGTGTCTTGCCATGGCAGGTTGAAGAAATCGTCGGCTTTTTGTATTTTCAGATCTGAAATCGCCTTCTCTCTCTCAAAATCGTCGGGTTTTCGGTTTTGTTTTTCCTTTGTTTTAAATCACGACAAATTAAAGTCGTGATTTTATGACTCATTAACGTAAAGCAAGAGGGTTAGAGAAGAGACCTGATGCTGAGAAAAGCAAGACACGAGTCAATGCAGCAGCAGTAAGCAATGTCGTCCCTTTCAGTTAAATTAGTAGATTCCAAGGATGAACATGTGAAGCATGTGGAGTCAAGATTGTGTAAAACTAAGGAATGCTATAATCATGATAGAAGAAGTTCTCAAAAGGTTTTCAGATTAAGGTTTAGCCTAATAATTTAGCAAACGTTGACCAATATCATTAGTCTTTATCAAGTAGACTTGTGAGAAGTAGAGATTGTTCTACATATTGTAAAGATTGATGTATGTACATTGTTATCATCAGAAATACAACTCAAAATTCAAATTAAACTCTCAAAGTCTCTCATTTGCATTTTCTCTAATTACTGGCTAAGATTCTTCTTTATCTTCATGGATTTCAACTTCAAAGTCTTCAACTAACTTACTATATATAGTGATTCATCGATCGAATGTCCTTGATTCAAGTAGTGTGGAGAAGGCTAGAGACCAAGTCAATAATATTATGGCGTTTGGAGGCCTATACGAATTTGGGACCTTAATTAAATTTAAAAACCAGCAGAAGGTAACTAAAAACTAGCCGCATCCAATATGTACTACTTGAACAAAAAGATCGAATTCACGTTGTTACAATGCTTGGTAAAAATATTACCGTGATTCTTGACTTTTTAACACAATATAAAAATTAAAATCGGAACATTATTCATATTAACTTGTTAACATCAACGTGCGAATACTACTAGTAACATATACTCCGTATGGAACAACGGACTCTCTTCATCTCTATCTTCCATGTCTGGAAAGACACCGCAAGCTAGCTAACTTATGAAGAAATGGCAGGAACCTTCTTATAAATAAAAATATATATAACTCGATGTCTCGATCAAGAACTGATTGCGAGAGTAAAATTCATGGTTGGAGTGAAATGAGTAACCTCCTTGAGATTAAAGGTACTATTGAGAAAGGCGTCAGCGTTAAGCCACTGATAATACGTCGTCTTAGTTGTCCAAGACAAGATCTTATACGAAAACGATAGGTACAAAGACACATAGATATGACCCTCATTGGAGACCAACAAGGGGGTATATGTATCCCAGGGGAGCGTGACAGTGGTGAAATGTATGGTGGAATTCAAGTGCAAAGATTTCTTGAAACCTTGGTACTGGGGTTCAATGTAATCATAGGAAAGTTCAAAGCCCTCAGTTTTGGACTCGTAAAAGAGCTCAACCCACCCATTTGTGTAATTAAAACCCCGAAAAGTGTTTTTGTTGATTAGTTCGTACTCTAAGTAGACAGTGTAAACACCGAGGGTTTCACTAAGGTTGAGTTTGGTGAGCTTAGCTTCAGGTTCTTTAATTGTGACTAAGCCCCATAAAATCACGGATGCAATGCCTAGAGCGATTATGCTACTGATGCCATAGCGAACACGTTCTTTAGGAGAAAGGCCACATATGTAAGGCATTATGATTGAAGAGAATGAGAAGTAATTATGTGCTGGTAGATGTAATTTAGGAGATGATGTAGAATGTAGTTCAGATTAAAGTAGAAAGAAAGAAAGAAAGAAATTAAAGAAACAAAAGAGAGAGATGGTGTGGCTGTGTTTTAGGATTATTATGGGGGTACCCCAACGAACATGACCTTTTTATGAAGGAATTTGTGTAATTTGAGTTGACTTTTCAATGACATAACACACAAGAAGAAACCCTAGAGAAGTAGTGCCTTATTACATTCACTTATCTAGGTCATGTGATATCAATAAGGTAGCGTTTGGAAACATCAATTTGAAAATTTGTAATCATTTCAATTCCATCATTTGAGAATGTAGAATTCAAATATAAATCAAATGTTTGGG
>JBBYHQ010000014.1:1014495-1024744 GCA_038382645.1 Spergularia azorica
AACGTGGAGGTGAAACTTATATACAAGGATTCTAGTCCTTGTTTCTTCAATGTGGGACTTGGGTTGACACCCCAACAGTGTTGTGGATTGCATGCTAGTAGCGCATATCGATTTTGGGGTAATGATAGGACTATGGCTCTACTTAACAATGTACTGCACTGGTTGATCTGTTGTTTCTCCGGAAATAACTATTGTTGTGACACCAAGTGTTCTATAGCAAGCTTTGATATTCAAACGGAGGTGTATCGTAAGATACAAGCACCAGATGGAATGGATAGTCCAAATTCTGAAAGTATACTACTAAACCTGTCTGCCTCGGAAAACTGCCTACATATCTTACATTTAAATAAAAAGTCGTTTCAGATGGACGTTTGGGTTATGAAGGAGTACGGTGTTGAACAGTCATGGACTAGAATATTTCACTGCTCATTGCTAATTGACCAACATCAGGTTATTTCTGGCATTCCGTTTTTGTGCGCTTATTCCGAAGATAGGCAAGAAATCTTAGTAGAACTGGTAGCTGTAACAGAGACTTTTCTACGCTGCAACCTGCAACGACAAGAGTTTTTGATTGTACAGTTTTTGTCATCTGATCAAAAGTATTTCAGTACACTGCCCTGGCAAGGCGTCCGAGGTTCTCCCATCGACGATTAGTACTTTCTGAGATCTATCAGGCCAAATAAGATATCTAGTTGTCTCTTATACTTACATTGTTTCGTCTGTTTCACATCATATCTGTCCGAATGCTGGACTGTCGCGCACTCAGACTTTCTCGTATATGACTCATGAATGTGATGAATTAGTATGGCCACTTCGTTTTTCATTTGTAAAATCGCAAAGAGTTGATCGTCAGTTCTAAGCACAAAGAATTCCAATTCCTTGTTCGATCAGTCTACTAGTCTAGTAATCACTTTTCGATCAGGACGTGTTGGATTTGTGTCGAGTGTAAACGGGTCAATAGTTTTTAAGCCCATAGAAGACTTCAAATCTATTGTTTATTTTTTTATGTGTTACACTAAAAAAGCCCTAAAACTTACCAGGGTTTTGCACGCAGAGAAGGAAAAACATTTTGTTTCATTTGTCAAACAAAAATTGAGTAATGGAGAAGATTCAGAAGAAGGAGATGAAAATATTAGGCAAAATCAACAGCCTGCCATTAGAATTGGAGTACAAGATTCTAACTCCGCTTCCTCTGAAACAGCTCTACAGTCTCAAGCGCGTCTGCAAGCATTGGCGTCATCTAATCAGTAGCCAACCCTTTCTCAAACTGCATCGTCAACATCACGCTAGCCGCAATTCTGAGGGCACCATTCTCCTCATTGGCGTTGAGAGAGGCTCGATCTTGTCTTACGATTTCCATACTGATATCCTCGATAATCTGTCCTGTTACACGTCTGAAGACTACTACTGGGGACTTATCGGTTCTTGCAATGGCTTACTTTGCTTTCAAGATTATAGTGAGGTGTTTTTTGTTCATAACCCTTTATCCGGAGCCTATAAGGAGATAACCCGACCCGCCAAAACATTTATTGAGTGGCGTAATAGTGATCATATTACTGGACCGTGCTATTGGATTAAGCTGCTTGGGTTCGGATATGATGGTTTCAACGACGATTATAAGCTCTTAAGTATACACAAGGTGTGGGTCTATGGCTATAAGACCTCGTCTTTGAAAGAGGGTTACATTTACAGCTTCAAGGCAAGATCATGGAAAGTCGTAAATAACAATCTAATGTATCGTGGATTACATTACAATAGAGATCGATTTTGTAGTAAAAACGGGTCTATGACTCTGGCGAACAATGCACTGCACTGGCTGATTTGTAATTGTTCCGAGAATGAGTGTCACCAAAAGTGTGCTATAGCATGCTTTGACATTCAAACGGAGGAGTATCGTGAGATACAAGCACCAGATGGAATGGAATCTATTTATGATGCTAGTAAAGTGAACCTGTCTGCTTTGGAAAGCTGCTTACATATCTTACATTCGACAAAAGATTTGTCGCAGATGGAAGTTTGGGTCATGAAAGAGTACGGTGTTCAAGAGTCGTGGACTATAATCCTACACTGCTCATTGATTGATCAACTTCAGGATGTTTCTTCTTCTTTGCTAGAGCATATTTCTGCAATTCCGTTTCCTTGCTCTTATTCAGAAGATGGGCAAGAAATTATTGTAGCACTGCAAACTAGGACAATGAATTTTTTAAGTTGCAACCTGCAACGACAAGAGGTTTCGAGTGTTCAACCTTTGTCGTCAGGTTATGAAAAATACAGTATACAGCCTTGGAAAGGCTACTTAGATTCTCCCATCGACGATTAATACACTCTGAGTTCAAGCTTCTGCATAGTTATCTCTTATATTAAGTCATTTCGATATACAAGTAATCAAGTAATACAACATGTATAATCACCTTTAAGAACGCGTTAGACTTGTGTCAAGTATATAAAGGGGTTAAGGTATTAAGATTACGAAAATAAATAAACTAAGACGTGTTGAATTCGTGTCAAGTATAAACGGGTCAAGAGTCTCTTAAGCCCATAAGGAGACGTTAAATCTAGTGCTTATTTGTTTTGTTTTTGTACAAGTAAAATCCTAAAACTTATTAGCAGGGTTTTGCACGCAGGAGAAGATCGAAGATGGAAATATCAAGCAAAACCAAAACCCTCTCATTGGATTTGGAGTTTAATATCTTAACTCGGCTTTCTCTGAAAAATCTCTACCGTTTCAAGTGCGTCTGCAAGGATTGGCGTGATCTAATCAATAGCCAACTCTTTCTCAAACTTCATCGTCAACAACACGCTATCCGCAACTCTGATAGCACCATTGTCCTCGTTGATCAGGTCGGTCAATCTATCTTGTCTTACGATTCCCACGCTGATATCCTCACTAATCTGACCGGTTCCGTGTCGAGTTTTGCTAAAAGCGTCTAGAAGGTACTTATTGGTTCTTGCAATGGTTTACTTTGCTTTGATGAAAATCGTGATGCGTTCTTTTTTGTTTATAACCCTCTCACCGGAGCCTGTAAGAAGATAACTAGATATGTCGCCGAAGCACGAGGAATTGAACATTACAGATTGATTATGAGGTTTGGGTTTGGATATGATTGTTTCAACGACGATTATAAGCTCTTAAGTATATACACGGACGGTTACAAGGATGAAGGTGCTCACATTTACAGCTTCAAGGCAAACTCATGGAAAGTCATCAAAAACCACCTAATAATCTGTCGTGGAATATATTTCCATGACAATTTGATAAGTAATAACAGAACTATGTCTCTGAATAACAATGCATTACACTGGCTGATTACTGGTAAAGAGCGTCACAAGTTTATTATAGCAAGTTTCGACCTTCGAATGGAGGAGTATAGACAGATGCTACCTCCAGTGGGACTCCTTACCAGTTATGATAGTAGAGTGAATCTTACTGCTCCGGGAAGCTGCTTACATATCTTATATTATTATAAGGAATTGTTGCAGATGGAAGTTTGGGTCATGAAAGAGTATGGTCTTTCAGTCCTCGTGTATTAAGCAACTTAGGCGTGGCATTCCGTTACCTTGCGCTTATTCAGAAGATGGGCAAGAAATCATAGTGGCACTGCAAGGATATACAAAGACTTTTTTGCACTGCAACCTAGAACGACAAGAGGTTTCGAATGTTCAATTTTTGTCATCTGATAATGATCGAAAAGACTCGACCATACTGCCCTTGAAAGGCTTCCTAGGTTCTTTCATTGACGATTAGTCCTTTATGAGATATCTAGTTGTCTCTGATATTAACTTATTTAGTCTGTTTAGTACTTTTCGTCTGTTAAGCAAGAAATTTGGCTCATATCTGTCGATTTCTAAACTGTCATCAATTCAACTTTCTTGTGTATGTGAATTTCTGGTATTGATTCTTATGAAGGATAGGGTATGGATTATGGTTATCTTCATGGCCGTATTGTTACATGACAGCTTTGCTTTTCATTCGTGTATGCAGTACTTTCGATTTTGTGATGTTCCTGTCTGATATGTCAATCTGAATTCTCTTATTTTTGTTCTCGATCACAAAGAGTTGATCAGCTATATACCTGACTGTCAATTAGTAAACGCTAAGTTGAATAGTTCGGACATATATGATTGATGTGCTTTGGTAATCTGCTATAAGTTTCTACATTGCGTAAAACTATGAAATTTTGATACTGGATCCAAAAATGTTAACTGGTTAGCTGCAAAAGATAAGAATTTGTCTGCCTGTATCAAATTAAGATCAATTTTACAGATAGAGCAGCAAACAGTTGAACGATTGAGTAAAAAGGAAGAGAAACCATGTACATACCAGGCATGACTTCTATGTTTTTCATAGCAAAAATCAAGGAACGTGTAAAAAACAATCTAATGTGCCGTGGATTACATTACAAAAGAGATCAATTTTGTAGTGAAAACGGGTCTACGACTCTGGCTAACAATAATGCAGTACGCTGGCTGATTTGTAGTTGTTCCGAGAATGTTTGTCACCGCAAGTGTGTTCAATCATCTAGTATTACCTTTCAGAACATGTTGGATTTGTGTCAAGTATAAAGGGGTCAAGGTTTTAAGATTACGAGAATATATAAGCTAGGGCGTGTTGGATTCGTGTCAAGTATAAACGAGTCAAGAGCCTCTTAAGCCCATAGTAGAGGAAGACACTAATTTATTGCTTACTTGTTTAATTTCACAGCAAAAGCCCTAAATCTTAGCTCATAAGCTTTGCACGTAAGGAAAGAAGAACATTATTGTGTTTTGTTTGTCAGACAAAAAATTGAGTCATGGAGAAGAAGATGAAAAAATCAAGGAAAAACAAAAGCCTATCATTGGATTTGGAGTACAACATCTTATCTCGGCTTTCTCTGAAGCATCTCTACCGTTTCAAGTGCGTCTGCAAGGATTGGCGTGATCTAATCAGTAGCCAACACTTTCTCAAACTGCATCGTCAACTTCACGCTAGCCACAACTCTGAGGACACTGTTATCCTCATTGGCAGCTCGATCTTTTCTCACGATTTCCATTCTAATGTCTCCACTGATCTGAGTCATCTGACCTGTTATGCGTCTGAAGTCGCGAATTTTGATATACATGACGACAGGATACTTATCGGTTCTTGCAATGGCTTACTTTGCTTTGACGATAATCATGATGCGATGTTTTTTGTTTACAACCCTTTAACCGGAGCCTGTAAGAAGATAACCGAATATGTCAAAAGAAACCCTGAACCGGCCAGTTGGTTTACCAAGGATGGGTTTGGATATGATTGTTACAGCGACGATTATAAGATCTTAAGTTTATACACGGCCTGGCGTGACAAGACTCTTGTTGAGGAAGCTGCTTACATTTACAGCTTCAAGGCAAACTCATGGAAAGTCATCAAAAACGACCTAATCTGTCGTGGATTGAATTTCAGAGAAAATTTGACGAGTGGGCCGAGGGGCTGTGTTAGACCTATGGTTATGACGAACAATGCACTACATTGGCTGATTCCCGTGGAAGAGAATCACAAGTTTGTTATAGCAAGTTTCGACCTTGGAAAGGAGGTGTACAGTGACATACTACCGCCTGTTGGACTTAATATTAGTAATGATAGTAGAGTGAACCTGACTCTTCTTAAAAGCTGCTTACATATCTTACATTATTCAGCTAAAGATTTGTCGCGGATGGAAGTTTGGATCATGAAAGAGTATGGTTTTGTAAAGTCATGGACTAATGTCTTTCAGTGCTCGTTGATTAACGAGCTTCGGGGTACCATTCCGTTACCTTGCGCTTATTCAGAAGATGGGCAAGAAATTATAGTGGCAATGCTAGGATATACACAAAATTTTGTTTTCTGCAACCTGCAACGACAAAAGGTTTCTAGTATTCGTAGTAGATATTTTATAGGTGATCAATACTCGACCATACTGCCTTGGAAAGGCTTCCTAGGTTCTCCCATCGACGATTAGTCCTTTCTGAGATCAAGCCGAATAAGATATCTAGATGTCTCTGATATACAACAAACAACAAATTTTTTAGTCTGTTTAAGTACTTCTTGTCTATTAGGCTAGAACACTTCACATCTGTCAGACTGCTAAACTACTGTCACTCGAACATTCTCATGTCAGTGAATTTTTAATATTGATTCTAATCAATAATAAGGGTGGGTTATGGTTATGTTCATGGCCGTATGTTACATGACAGCCTTGTTTTACATTCGTGTATGCAGTACTTTCCATTTTGTGTTGTTCCTGTCTGTTCTGTAAATCTAAATTGTCTTATAATTCTGCTCGATCACAAAGATCGAGTTGATCTGCTATGTACCTGTCTGTCAAATCATTAAACGCTACCTTGAATAGTTCAGACGTATATGATTGATGTGCTTTATTAATCTGTTATAAGTTTCTACATTGCGTAATTCTATCAAATTTCGATCATCAGCAACAAAAATACTGACATTGGATCCAAAAATGTCAACGATTTAGCTAGCAAAGATAAGAATTTTACAGATAGAACAGCAAACAGCTGAACGAGGAAGAGAAACCATGTGATAAACGAGGTCGAAACATCAATTATTTCAACGGGAAGCCGATTCCATTACGTCTGGAAGGGAATGTGACGTAAAGCCAGCTGCAGAGAACTCCTATTCCTACAGGAACTGCTGTCAGAACCTCTTGGATTTCCACAGATGGTGCAGGAAAGAAGCATTGGACAGTGTTCTTTTCCAGTAGCGCGATGACAGTAAATATCTGAACAGATGTAATTGCGTGCAGGAAATCGATGAATCTGAGTCGGTACCTGTCAGCCAGCTGAGACGGAAGCACTGTTGAACCATCTATTACCCACAGACCGTGGATGGTGGCAAAGTCATAGACCACATTGTCGTCTTTGTCCCTGAAACTGTCAGTGAAGCTGATCAGGAAGCATGAAACCGCGCAGAAAAGAACAAGAACAGCAGTCATTAGCCGGCTGACACGATCACAGACACCCTGGTTGGTAAACATAGGTGCAAGAAGGTGGAATGCCATGACTGTGCCTGTTGGCAGAAGTTTTGCCAAGGAGGCCGTGCTTTCGAATGTCTGGTTCATCAGCTGCTGTACGTTGTTTCTGATTACAGTGTCGGGCAGAGCTGGTAACAAAGCCGAACTTGAACCTTCGAGGAGAGGAAGGATTTCCACAGCATTATCATCATTTTTCTGAGCTTGACCTTTGTTGACATTGATATCCATGGCTTCTTAATCTTCTTTTCCTGCCTGATCTTAGTCCTGTCCAACAGCTCCCCGAGAAATTGATCTGATTTGATTTGATTTGATTTATGCTGTTAGTGGGCGAGGAATCGATATCAAAGTCATGGCTTGCAACAACTGAAGACTGATCAGTTGTATTTGAGGCAGGTTTATTATGTGAAATTGTGAATCATTCTCATTGGCCATTGCTGTCATAGTTTAACAGAGGAAACATACAGAGATGACTTTTGTCAATCATGGGATTCATGTTTTTTAGAATGTTATGAACTTGTCAACACGCAATATTTTAGTATTCTCATGTAAATGAGTTTGAGTCATCAGGTATTGTAAAATTGGATGACGAAAGTATACTTTTGCGGACTAAATCTAATGATGCGCATTGAAAAAAAAAAAAAAGGTCGCACATAAGTATAATCTCTCTCGTGTATACAACAACAACAAAGCCTTATTCTTAAAGTGTCCCTCGACATATTATAGGCGGGACTCGAGAGCCTTTGATGTACTTTGTTGGTGTAAGACTGTAAGGGACGCTTTTTTGAGTTTTTCTTTTGGTTTGCACGCACTTTAGATGGACAGAAGGCCTATTGGGCTTGTTATTTTGACCTTGACCCAACCTGTCTTTTTAATCTCAACATTACAAGGCCTAGTGGGCTTAACAAGTATCAAATGATTGACTTGGTATAATCCGTAATGCAAATCCCCAACCCATTAATGAATTACCGGCTAGTCTAAGAGAAAGTGGGAATATTGGCACTCTATGTGATTCTTCTAGCATGCATTTTTACTATCCTATTTTTTTTAGGTAAATATTACGAGTGTGGATGCTAAAGAGACTTTCGGAGTGGTCAACGGTTCCTCTCTAAATAAACAACATTTGCATAAAATTATTGTATGATCAAATGTGACGAGTTTCTAAATCCGTGCGAGTTATTAAACTTGGAGTTTCAAATATTATTCAGAAACTTTGAATTCCACGACTACTCTACAGTCATCATAATTTTCAACAAGACCGTTTTATTTACAACTTTACTATATTCCTATATATGTCCACTCCGAAAAAGTGTGTTTGAAATGTTTAGGTCGTCTTTATTTCCATACCTCTAAACGACTAAAAAGTTCATAATCGAGATAATGCACATGTCCTTCTTATGTTTTTTTTTTTTTTTTGTAGCATATTAGTTGCCAAATTACCTGAACAAGTTTGGCTTTTCAGTGGAATTAGCTAGCGATGAATATGGATGACATTTTTGTCAATGCAAATAATTTCACCATGGACTACATTGGTTAGGCTGAGTGGTGCAGCTGTACTGATTACTATGAATTATCCTTCTAAACAAAGCAAGAGACCTTCAATAATGACACAAATAATCACATTTCTCCAAATAATTACTCATTCAATTCAAGATCATGAATAGCCAAATTTGTCACAATTCACCAAAAAAATCATGTTTGTACTGTGTTGATTCCACTATATATATGACATTGGTGCCAAGGTTTGCAACATTTCAAAAGATATGATGAAATATGATGAGTGCTTATAAACTGTTGTCCCTGTCTACTTCCTTACTTGACATCTCCAAAGTCCACACTAAGAAGAGTACAAACATCTATAACACATAAGGAATTTCTCTTTGTGGAAGGGGACCTAAAAAATCACCCAATAATGTAGATATTCCAGCTTACTCGATAACGACCACTTTCATAGTTTCACATTGTGTTAACGATCCTAAAATTACGGAAATAAGCAAGTGAAAAAAGGATACACTAAAGAATTGCAAAAGCTATTTGTAAGAGTTCAATTAGGTGTCATTTGGATACACTCGGGAAGCCGAAATTCCTATGAACTTGCAAATTCTAGGAATTAAGAAAGTATGGGAATTGGGGAAATTTGTTTGGATGAACAAGGGAATTCAATTACCATGGGAATTTCTACTTACCCAGCCCCCCCAAGGTAATTAAATTCCTACACTTTGGAAGAATTGAAAATGCCTAGGAATTTCCAATTCCTACACTTTATGGTAACCAAACAATTCAAGATAATTCAATTCCTAAAAAAATAAAATTCCTATATATTTTGAGGGTATCCAAACGACACCTTAGTGGTAAGGACTGTGAGAGGGAAGCGTTAAGTGACATTAACAATAATTCGGGAAACTGAATTTTATAAATACTCTCGAGATTTATCTTCATGCTCATTAAATTTAATTTGTGTGAGTCACGATTCGGTTTCAATGTCCCTCGCACATTACGGAAACCCAGAAAGTAAAGCAAGAAACTACTCAAAGAAAATGTAGTAAGGCAATGAAAATTACTGTTGACATAGCTAGTACACCACTACTACTAGTCTACTACTATAAGCTTCAAGTCTTGTTTGTCACCCTAAAGTCTTTGTCTTTTTTTGGTTGCATTACAAATTAAGGACACTTTTCAAAAGATGCCAAAAAACTTGGGGCAAAAGCATAGTTCTAGAACGCACGTTGTGTAACTTCACATCATACTTACTCAGACCAACCCATTCTCAAAAAATCTGTCTCCACTCAGCTTCATTTTACATCCAAACAGATTTTTATTCTGGGTCTGTAGTTTTATCCACAATTTTTGCTCATATGTGTTGCCAGAAACCAACCAGTAAAATCAACTTAATCCCACGTACAGTATTATCCTAAGTCCCTAATTCCAAAACTTTGTCTCACTGTTACATATAATGTAATAATCTGTGTAATGGATTATACAACTCTGCTTGAATTATCTTGCACTTAGTACCATCAATGTTCTATTGACTACACATGACATCACTGATCACGAAGTTACATACGGAGTACAGTACGTTGCTCACTCTTACGTATTTTAAGTGTATGTGTATAGACTCTCTGTTAGAATGTATAACATATTAATGTACATGACAATTTTATGTACGTATGTAGCTCCATTTCCATGTATTAGACGTACCCTGGGCTTAGGCCCGTATTGTATGCCCTTGTGTGTTTGGTAGAAATACCAACACATAGATGAAT
>JBBYHQ010000014.1:1052262-1063096 GCA_038382645.1 Spergularia azorica
GTACACTGCGTACAAAATACGACCCAACTAACTAGTCCCTCAGCAAAACGCAGTCGTTTCATCCGTGATTGGCTTCAAAACCCAATCACGGTGATTGGTTTATCAGCTCTCAGCAAGGATCATGGGCCTGATCCCTCCTTTCGTTTTTGATGTTACATTGAGTGGGGTTGTGCCAGTACTACTATTTGTGTTTTTCTCTCAGAAATGTTTGACTCAAATTTTATTAATCTCCCAAGTCTCACTCTTTTTTTCACTCTTACGTACAAATATTATAAATTTACAATTTAATAACAATAACAACGGACAATTTCCAATTTTTGTTTTTGAAGGTCCATATTGTTCAATGTTCACTACACCATCAAAAAAATAAAATTGTATGGAGTATGTTGTCCTACCATTGCGGAATCAACCATAATAAAGTGTTTGGCAATTTACGGTATTTTTGATCTTACAGAAAAAAAAAAAAAAGGTTTTTGTTTGAAATCTAAGGGTGAAAATGAACAGGACAACTCCAAGTGAAATCTAGTAGAAATTTGTGATAGGATATTTATTCCACATAATAAAAAGTTGAAGAAATATCATAGAACGTAAGTTAATATGTACTCACGGGTATTTTGAAAGATTAGAAAGGCTAAGGAAAGGTTAATAGTAGGCCCTTTGTGCAACATTGACCAACCCATGGAGATACAATGCACATCATTTCACTTTATACGTCTGTATTCGCCTATTAAAGAGCCATATTAGTACGTGTAAATATAAAATCGGTTAATTATAAGGTTATGATCAGACTTACAGGTTTTTCAAACAAAGATGTGAGATTTCAGAATGGAACTCGGACTTTTTCTAACTTTGTAACTCTACAAAGTACAACATTACTCTATAGGTCTTAGATATAAAATAAGAAAATCTTTTCAAAAACCCACGAGTTCATCTTGAGAATTATCGAATCCGATCATAAGTATGTGAACAGAGAGAGGGAGATGCTTCTTGTCGGGCGGGTTTTCAGAAGGTGGAGCTAGAATGGGTCCATAACTCAAAGGCCCACATCTACTGGCTAATGGGCCAACATACTGTGAAACCAAGGCCCGTATTATGATAGTCGGCCCACCTGTGCCGTGCACATATTAATGATCATAAAAAATTTCAGCTCGTCCTACATTCCAAATTCCTAACAGTGTGGAACCACAAAACGCCACTAAAGTTAAGACATTTTCTAATTGACATCATTTAAAGTTCTAAACATGTCGTATCGGATAGGGTCACATGCCCTTAACGGGCACATGCGTTGTTAACACATGCTTAAAATCACATATATACAATTACGACATGCATTATATTTAGGAAAATTTTCCAATATACCCCTGATCTTCCCGAATTTTTCAGGTATACCCCTCAGGTTTCCGAGCTGTCCAGCGTGCCCCTAAGATTTGCAAAATCGTGTTTTTTCCAGCTTTTCACTAGCGGTGTTAAACATCGTTACTTTTATTTGATTTATTTTTGAAATATTTAATCTTTAATCAAATAAATTCAAAAAAATATATATATATAAAGGATTGAGATCCCCTGTAGTTGAAAAATAACTCTACACGGTAGAGTTTACTTAAAATGGCAAATTAACTCTACCATATGCATTTATTTCTCATTTTCATAAATATATTTTCAATAATATTTTCCGTTTATAGAAAACTCTACCAACACTATGAAAAAATAACTGCAGGGGATCTGAATCCATAAATAAATAAATAAAACCCAAATTTTCTCTCTCCTCCCCCAATCCCTTTCTCCCCACCCGACACCACCACCCACCGCCTGCCACAACCACCACCGCCCTCACCGACCACCATCACACCGGGATCCACCACCACCATCCCGTTTGCCATCCTCCGGCGTCATGGACGCCCACCATCCGCTACACCGTCTCGCTCCTTCACCCCCATTATCTCCTTTTTCCAATTTTCTCTCTCTTCAAACATCTTCTATTTCCGACAAAAATGGTGGCTAGTGGTGGTGCATGTCGAGGAAGGGGCGGCGATCAAGTGTGAGGGTGGGCGGAGCCAGGAGTTGGGTGGAGGATTATTTGAAGAAAACGTTTAAGTGAGAGAGAGAAAGGGTCGTGACCAATGGAGGAGTGGGTGGTCGAAGTTATGGGTGGCCGGAGTGTGGTCGTGGGAGGGTGGCGCATCTGGTGGTGCTGGTGGTGGTAGCCCTGGTGGTGGTTGGTGCTGGGTGCGGTGATGAGGCGGCGGCTCCGTAGGTTGGGTTGGGTTGGGGTTGGGGAGGGGTGTGAGAGAAACTGATTTTTTTTTGTTTTTAATTTATGTTATTGGTGGTCAATTTGTAAAAAAAAATCAATCTCATTAAGGGGTTAACGGTGTTAGAATCCGTTAGTGAAAAACTGGAAAAAACACGATTTTGCAAACCTCAGGGGCACGCTGGACAGCTCGGAAACCTGAGGGGTATACCTGAAAAATTCGGGAACCTCATGGGTATATTGAAAAATTTCCCTTATATTTACGTTATTGCGGGTTTATCATAAGTTACAATTCTAGATTATTTCTAAGGAAGTTTATATTCTTGTGCTAAGCAATGAATTAATTACAACGGAAAATTTTGGATTCAGATCCCCTGGAGTTATTTTTCCCTAGAGTTGCTAGAGTTTACTATAAATGGAAAATATAAATGAAAGTGTATTTTTAAACACAAGGAATAAATCTACATGATAGAGTTAATTTTCCATTTTGAGTAAACTCTACCATGTAGAGTTATTTTTCAACTCCAGGGGATCTCAATCCGAAAATTTTATATAAAACTTTTGAACATAGTGAGGGATTAGAACATCCATTATTATTCTCTTGCCATACAAGTTGTTCTTAAATATCAACCTACACAGCTACAGCAATCACATTCACGATCTATCACACCCTTTCTTGGACACAACTTGATGAGGATGCAACGGAGTCGAATTCGAGTCAAGAGAATGCAACAACGCGACCAACAAGGCCGAAGAAATAAACATAGGAATAGGACCAAAGAACCAAAGCAACAAATCAAGGGCAAAATAAAGGGCCCTAAGCCCAAGTTGCCAAAATTCACCACCCCTAATAACAGCAACCTCAACATAGTAGATAGGCATGTCTTTACAAGGCATGCTTATGAGATAATTGGCATGGATGAAGCACCTTGTTGATTGTACAAAACACGAAAAGGCGACGAGGAAACATACGAGCAAGCTTATGTACTTCAACATCATCGTCGATCGCCTTACATCTCCGTAAATGAAATCGCTCGAAAAAATGTTGTTTGCTATCCAAGCTCCAATTAACGAGCTCAATGTCAATGCGACAGACGCTAGAAATGTTGCTGCGGTTGTGTTTGATGATATTGCTGATAAGGGTAGCTCCAAATAAGCCGCATCAACCTATACACACATAATAATCGACACTCATTATACAGACTTTTGCGACTCATAATATTGCATATATATATGTTGTCCGGAGGCCTGGACCGTTTCTTTTCAAAAACATGTAAATATTTGTTTATCAAAATCAAGTAAACTACTACGAGATAATTAGGTTAAGGCATGCATGCAGTTAACATATTCAAACCATACGTTAACCAGCAAAAAGAACGGAGGGACAAGTGCCAGACAACTATACAATTTACAAGAGACTTACCTCCATGATTCTTTCAACCCAAGCTCTTTTGTTATGATTCTCAAAGCCCATGACTGTAGTTTCAGGGAAGTTGAGGTATCTATAGAGAAGATAAAGATGATACACAAAGAGCATCATAATACCACATGGTACCAAAACTATGTCAAGGCACTCCTTTTGGAAAGCCATTGCTCTGATAATAATATGCTATCTTATATTAAACTAATTTCTTGTGACAATATTTTTGACAAACATATAATCATTTCTAGCTCTTAAAATTTTATATAAGTATAGTGCATATTGGACGTAGCTTAGCTATTTAAGTTGGTCCACGACCTACATTAATTAGCTTCCTTCATTAAGAATGGGTGCACCAGGTAGTATCTTCAAAAGAAAGTTCTACTCCTAATTAAGTGGACACACTTTTTTGTTTTCTCAAGTCAATTACGTTACCCATACCATTATTTTCCTTCAATAACATCTTGAGTGTCTTAACATGATTTTAATTTTTATTTTTCAAATGAAGTATCTAATTTAACTTGGGTGTATGTGTGACTAAATTACAATTTCATTTTCATGTCAATAAGGTTCACCATTACTTACAATTCCGATATTACTCGTGAGAGAGAGATCGAGTTTAAAACATAATACCAAAACACTAATTGATGATTAAGAGACACAGTTTGACTGTGATACTCCGATTTTGATTTCTGGAATTGTAGTTTTTTGACTCGTTTTAATCCAAAGAATTAGAAAGAGTATAAATAATTGTGAAAATATCTAAATTAGATAATCGACGCAATCACTGATTAAGGTTGGTTTAAGTTGCGGATTAGATTTGTTATTGTGGTTATGTCTTTCTTTTAAGATTGGGGGGGGGGGGGAGGGGGGTATTTTCTTGTACCATAATCTTCATATTGATTGAACTAATTAGCTTCGCGTGGTGGGAACTACTTAGCTTGCCATTTGCCAACTTATTGATTAGAGCAAGTTGCTGTAATCTTTGAACTACTAGTTGACTTTGGAATATCGATCAAACGATCATACTACTCCATGTCGCAATAAGAGCTCAATCACGAGTTGGATCTTCTTATTGATATATTGTACGATTTCAACTTCTTATTCGGGTTGACGGTAGCCCATATAATAAAGGACTTGGTTGGGCTGGCCCATTTAGAGCTCGATTTGAGCTCGGTATATTTTGGAGAAGGCGTATACCAGTATTCCGTATTCCACAAGGCCATGACACACTAGAAAAGGTCAATAACCTTGGGTGTAGGGTTTGGTTAAGTCTAACCTGCGTAAAATACCAAAACCTCAGAATATCACTTACATGTATTAATCTTTTTTTTTTTTTTTTTTTTTTTTTTTTTTTTTTTTTTTTTTTTTTTTTTTTTTTTGGCAAGAAATCAGTTAGGGTTTTATCATCCACCTCGGGGAGAAAAATCTTACAAAAAAAGATCCACTAATTTAGCTATTTAGGCCCTGTTTGATAGGACTTAATAAAAGTAGTATTCAGATCAGTTCAAAATCATTTAGATCAGATGAGATCAGATCAGAGTCATTCAAATCAAATCAGATCAGATCAGAAACGTTCAAATTTCTATCAATGTATTCGGTCCATAATTGATACTAATTCGTTGAAATTCAATCAAAATTTCAACACATTCAGATCAGTTCAGAGTCATTCAAATCAGATCAGAATCATTCAGATCAGTTCAGAAAGATGCAGTCCTATCAAACAGAGCCTTAGGCCTTGTGCGATTGGACTGCATTTTTTTGATCTGATTTGATTTGATTTGAATTGAACTGATTTGATTTGATTTGCGTAAACTTGATTTGATTTGATCTGAACTGAAATAATTGATAAATTAACTGCAATTAGACGAATTAATAAGTAGAAATAGACTAGATTCATTGATTGTTATTTGAATAATTCTGATCTGATTTGATTTGATTTGAATAAAACTGATCTGATTTGAAAACATCGTTGAATAAGTTGAATTGCACAGGGCCTTAGACAATCCACTATATCGATATACAATATGCTATTTCCCCAGCTAAAATCCTCACGCTAACCACGAATTTGAGTTGTCGACAATTGCTTGACTGTCATTTTCCCTCTCAGCAAAAAGTCCGTTGTTTTTCTCTTGCCAAATAGCATAAACCGTAGCAATTAAGCTACATATTTGCCATTTGTTCTTCCAATTCCTCCTTCGATTCATATTTGCAAACCAGCTAACTTCCGTTTTAAGCTCCAGTTATGCCTTTCCACCTTCATCCAATTTAGCATTTCCCGCCAGACAGCTTTTGAAAATTTGCATTCATTCAAAGAACAGATGCGCACTCGACTCTGCTGCAGTCTTGCAGAGACAACACCTATTCACCATTACTAACCCTCATTTGCTTGGGCAGGTTGATGATGTTCGAGATGATTTTTGCACCTTTTTTCCTTGGATTTTTTTTGTCTGAAAAAATTGAAAAAATCATAAGCGTGTTTAACCACGAATTTGCCACCCTTACTCCATGATTTGATCAGGCTTTTTGCTTCAGTGATTGAGCTGGCTCTATCCACGATTTCATCCTAACCTTGAGAATGCTGGACATGGTTTCTGCATTTTGATGTCTGTTTTCCACTTCCCAAATACTCCTTTCCTGCAGATATATTGCATAATCCATTCAATGCAAACATTACTTCTTCCTGTCTCGATCATCCAAAGCCATTTCAATAAGAGCCTTATTACAGGCTAGGATTTCTTTGATGTCAAAGTCACTTTCATTCCGAGGTGCACAGGAGGTAGTCCAGCTCTTATAGATCATTTTTCTCTGGCCCTCCGGAACGTTCCATAAAAAACCTCTGGCATGATATAATTTACCCTATTTGACAACTCCTTTAGGGAGAAGGATGACATTCTACCAGTTGTTTTGGATACCAAAAAGGACTGAGTTTATGAGCCGAACCTTCCCAGCATAGGATAAGAATTTTGTGGACCAATGCTGCAGATGAACTTGGATTTTAGAAACTAGTTGGGCATACATTTGGCTTTTGACCCTTGCTGAGTTTAGAGGAATCCCCAAATATCTAAATGGGAATTTGCCTTCCTGGAAGTGAGTTATGTTAAGTATTTTAATACATGTATTAATCTAATATGTGAATATATTAGTATACTCCGATCTATTTGTCTCAATGAATTGGACATTTAAAAACGATGCAGAGTGGTAAAATAAGTATAATGAAATAATTTATGTAGGATTCAAAAACCACCAAATATTATGAAATATAATATAATTTTATTGTTGAAAAAATTACTTATCTGATGTTATTCTTGACTAGGAGCGAATCCATCCATGTAATCATCAATGGAAAAATGCATCTATGGTAAAAGACTTTTTATTTTCCATTTATTGTATAGACCAAATTAGTTCAGATCAGATATGTTACATTTAAACCGAGAATGACTTACGTTCTTTTAGTAGTAACGGCTAAAACTCGGATTTTTTTAAAGCGTCTAAAACTTATTGTGGTAAAGTGAATATAGTAGTGACAAAAAGTTTCTTAAAAAAAATATTATAGAAATTAAAAAAAAAATTAAAGAAAAAAGAAATCGTATAGAGGAAATTAAAACTTAACTATGTAGCTTACAAAGTTTCCTGACTAAGTGGTTGTTTGATTGTCAAGCAAAATCATCTTAGTTCAAAATTTCTATGAATTAAATTTTTTGGAGTTGTTTAGTTGCTTAAAATCATGGGATCATGAGAATTTCTATTTTTCTCACAAATTGTAGGATTTAGCTTACCTAGGCCCCCTTGGTAATTGCAAATTGTTGTGCAATTTCAATTCCTACCTGTAACCAAACAGTTTTGAGCAATTTGGGAAGCGGAATTTCATAGGTGGCATTCCGAATTTCAGTATGCAACCAAACGACCACTTAATTCGTACTTTACCCCTATATATATACTCCGTATATCACTGCTCCCGCTTCTATATATTCTACAATATCTTGCACGGTTGCACCACCACACCAAAGAAGATGTCTGATGTCTCTTACGAGTTACGAGTGCCTTGTTTCCCAAAACCATATATGCAGGAAACCAAGCCGTAGAAACAACCGTAATCACCACTTCAGCGCAACTCAATCAAGCTCTCAACGAATTGCTATCCGCCATCAATAATGGCAACGCTGATAATGTTGATAATAATAAACGGTTAAAACGATGTGTCGTAAGTATCGACGTCGAAGAAGATTACAAACACGAAACAAGTGTTTATGATGGCGAAAACAACAACAACGTGACCAAAAGAGTCTCGATGGTCAAGTTGTGTTACAACACGACTTGTTTGATCATCGAAATCATGCACATCAAAACGCTGCCTTGTTCATTGTTAAAGTTCCTCCAACTCCCACAATTAACGTTCGTAGGCAAGGGGATTAATCATGGCCTCGCCGCCCTGGAACGGGATTACGGAATCGTGTGTAGGAATGCCGTTGATTTGGGTGAACTGGCTGCCAAATTACGCACAACACAGAAGTTTACCGATGTTATGGCTTGCTAGATTTGGCACAGAGGGTGGGCTATGCTTATTCTCCTATCGAGACTATAATTCATACTTTGGAATCTATGGATGTTAGCGAGTCACTCGTTCCTTGGAATTCTAGCAAAGAACAAGTTGAAATAGCCACTTTATATGCGTGCTTGTCCTTCCATGTAGCGTTCTGTTTGCTTGGTGGCCGCGGCCGTTAATATTAAGATTCTCGGATCGATCAGAAACAATTTAATTCCCATGATATTGCCGAGATTAGGATTTACTCCGTAAGTCCGAGTTATCTATTTTACGACTCATACATCGATTAGTGTACCATGAACAAACGATTAGTATGTACTGTTGATGCGTGTGTTCAACATGACATGCATAATTGCATAAACAAACAGGCCCTAAGATTTTAAGATGGCCTAATCATGGCCCAGTATTTGCTAAGATATCGCGTGACACACCGTTTTTTATGAGACTCTATGGTTAAAAAAAGGCGCCAATTTAAATTGTCAACCTTAGGAGCACCAACTGAAATTGCCTAAAAGGCTAAAACAAAAAGAGGAAATCGTAGAGGAAAACTTGACAAACTTACCTAAGTTCCAATTTTCAAGCGATTAGGAGAGTATATAGCTAGCTTTCGCACTTTATCCCTATATATGTCACTGCTTCCGCCGCCTCTACAATATCTTGCACACAGTTGCACCATCGCACCATAGAAGATGTCTCCTATGGGTGCCTTGTTTCCCAAAACCATATATGCAGGACACAAAGCGATAAAAACAAGCGTAATCACCACGCCAACGCAACTCAATCTTGCTCTCAAAGACTTGCTATCTACCATCAATGCTGGCAACGTCGATATTTATAAACCGGTTAAACGTGTCGTAAGTATCGACGTCGAAGAAGAGTACAGACACGAAACTAGTCCTCATGGTGAAAGTTTAAGGATTGAAAGAACGTCGATGATCAAGTTGTGTTACGACACGACTTGTTTGATCATCGATGTCATGCACATGGATGCCCCGACATCTTCGTTGTCAAAGTTCCTTCATCTCCCACAATTAACGTTCGTAGGCAAAGGGATTAGTCACAGCCTCGCCGCCCTCGACCGGAATTACGGGATCAAGTGTAGGAATGCGGTTGATTTGGGTGAATTGGCAGCCAAATTATACAACAAAGAAGTATTCCGATGTTTTGGCTTACTCGATTTGGCAAAAAGTGTAGGCTCAATTGATTCTTCTACTGTTATTATAGCTGATACTTTGGAGTCTTTGGATGTTACTGAGTCGCTCGATCTTTGGCATTGTAGTACGAAACAAGTTGAAATAGCCACTCTATATGCGTGGTTGTCCTTCCATGTAGGGAACGATTTGCTTGGAGTCGGCCGCTAAGATATGGCTGCTCGTTGGAACATAGGGCATATATATGTTAAGAGCCTAATTCTTGCCTTATTTGTGTAAGATTTTTCCTCGATTAATAAAATATTTAGAGTTATCTGTTTAATGCATGATTTTTACTACACATGCTCTATTCTCCTTGGTCAATAAGTGTGGTTCCCACTGTAAATTATACGACAACGAAAGTGGCGCCCCCTCTCATATTTATGAGATCGATTATTAAACATTGTAACACAACATGACCATCAAAACTGTCTCGGTCATCGATTGTTAAAGTGGCGAATACCATGCTACCGAGAGCACAAAAAACATTGATCATATCGACCAAGGAGGCGCATTATTGCAATGCTTATATCATGCTCCAAGGAGCACAAGGAGCATGATAGTCCTCCCCACAATATATGAGTGGGGACCATTGGAGCATGGTATAATTTGCGGCATTATTGACCATGCATGGAGACGCATTAAGTTATATATATTGACCGAAGATGAGAGGAAATTATTCCATAAAGAATTGTACGAAATATGGACTATTGCCGTAAGTGTGATATACCCTAATACTAATATTATTATCCCATATAATTAAATGAATTTTAGCGCCTCTATATATTTATCTTTTTACCACATTCATTCGTAGAGCTATTTTGACGATTAAAACCTAGATCTCTTCTACACATAGCTTAGGCAATTACATACGTACCATGTCAACCCAAGTCACCACATTATTCATAGGAAGTGTTCGGGTGAAAACAACCGTAATCACCACCGTATCGGAACTCGATGAATCTCTCAAAGGTATGTTATCCGCCATCTACGCGGATGATAAACGGGTTAAACGTGTCGTAAGTTTACACATCGAAAAACAGCACCTCGAATATCGTTCGGGTGAAACCAAAGTGACCGAAACAGTTTCAAAGGTCATATTGTGTTACAACACGACTTGTTTGATAATCGATCTCATAAATATGAAAGGGGGTGCGCCACTTTCGCTGTCGAAGTTCCTCCAACTCCAACAATTAGCCTTTGTAGGCATGGGGATTAACCACTGCCTCGCCGCCCTCGAGAAGGATTTTGGGATCAAGTGTAGGAATGCTGTTGATTTAGGTCATTTGGCAGCGAATGTTCACAACAATGGAGTTGTAGTAGCGTGCAGGGCCGGCTGGGAAACTTTCGGGGCCCTGGGCGAAGTTTAAGAACGGGGCCCTATCCGCCTTAACACTATGGGATCTGACCATAATTTGTTGTTATAA
>JBBYHQ010000014.1:1069724-1089519 GCA_038382645.1 Spergularia azorica
GATTGTACTGAATTAGATCTATTCACCCTCAGTGAACCCTTTACTGAATTGAGTCTTTACTGGGGAATAGACAACTCGCCGATGACCATAACCCGGAGGCTGATGTACTTGCCTTTGGTGGCCGGTTTAAAAAGATCGGTGCTGGAGGATGTCTCGCCGGCAGCTAATCGTGGGGTCTAGTGATAGTGTTAGCCGCCGCCGAGTTAAATGATTGAGGCTGGTGGGTTTTTTTCAATAATTGCAAAGAGAGAATAATTTTAGAGAGAGAGTATGTATTTTAAGCTAATTTTCTTAAATAAAAAATCAAGTTCGCGAACTTCTTTGTAGTAACAGAGACAATGTTGGAGGTCTACATATTAGACAAGCTGATTTGTCTAATGTACGACCTAATGTAGCAAAAATCATAAATATTTTGAAAAATTTATGCTACAGCCAAGATTTGAACCTGGATGTTCGATTGGCCACCGGGGTTATAGTCAAAGACTATCCAAGAACAATCCAATTAAGCATTGTACACAGCGGAGAAATTTGAGCATTTCCATTGTGCTACTGTAGCTTCTTTGAATTTATGACCACGAGTATTATTTATAACTTCTATAATATTCCATCATCTTGATAATAAGGTGTATATGTAATATGTCAGTAATGATTTCGGAAAAATAAAATATATTTGGTCGGAGGAAGTCAGTCCTATCAAACATCGCCTAAATGTAAATTTTTTTTTTTTTGCTACAGCCAAGATTTGAACTTGGGTCCTCCCTAAGTTGTTGTGTCAGAAATCAAAGACTTCTTTGCGCAACGACTCAATCGAGTGTTTCCATTGTGCTACTGTAGCTAGATTGGAGATATAACCCTATTTATTCTATAAAACATTTTGGCCGTAGTGGAAGTCAAAGATTGTCCAAGACGCCTAGATGCAGTTTTCGATTACGTTACTATAACCAACCCGTTTTAATTTTATCATGATATTAAAAAATCATTAGCGCTTGGCTCGATTAAATTTGTAACCATTTAGATTACATAAAACTTATTTTTTCCCCAAATCATAAAAAAAAGTTTTGCTACAGCCAGGATTCGAACCTGGGATACTCCAATCGTAGTGGAAGTCGAGGACTGTCCAAGACGACAATTGGTTGTGCCTAAGGAATCGAACACGGGTAGTCAAAGACTATCCGAGCGGCGAAACTTTGGTTTGCAGCTCAATTGTGCTACTGTAGCTCGTTTGACTTTACAGCGACCAATATTACTTTTAACCTTTTTCCAACACTATCTTAATATAACCAGTGCAGTAAAAAACTAAAAATACCTGCAATATTTCGCCCTTCAATTTCCTCTGCTAACAACTGCAGAATTTCCCTTTTAATTCATGATGAAATTGCTGAAAATTTCCACAACTATTTAATTGCACGGTAATTTTCTTTCATTTAATTGCACTATTTTTTTTTTAATTTCATTTCATTTACAGTGCAATAATATGTAAAATTGCTGTCCTTTTTACTTAAAGAACTAATCTTTATTATGTATAATCCATTAATTTAAAACATTACTATGTGTAATTAAATGGGCTTTTAGTCAATTGATTTTTCTGATGTAAAATGAAGATTAATTGCTGCTGATTTTTTTTTTATTAAATTTCTGGGGTTATTATAGCTTTTTTCATAGCTTTTTTTTTGTGTGCTCAAGTTCATATGATTTGTTGATGGGAAATGAAGATTAATTGCTGCTGAATTTTTATTATAAGGTAAAAATTTCTGGGATTATATAGTTTGATTAAAGTTTTGTAAGATAATGATTTGGTTCTGTGATTTTCTGGGCAACTATATGCTTGTATAATGTGAGCTGAATTTGTTTGGTTTTGGTTTCGGTATCGTCAGTGAGCTGAATTATATGATTAAACCAAGAACATCCCAGAAAAGGCATTTTAGGGCAGGATCTAGTGAGGTCTGGAAGTGCGTAATCTTACCCCTTTAGTACGACTGTACGAATGCTGTTGTCGGGAGCTGAAGAATTCGATTGGTGAACTTCAATTTGAAGCTAGTATTTATGTTGGTGTTGGGTGATAAATCAGGTCATAATGTGTCAGTCTGATAGTGTATGATCAAGGATGAGGAATGCCAACTTGACCCAGATTAGATCTTTATGTTTTTCATCGTTGCGTGCGCCTGAAATCAATCTGAGACCAATTTCAGCACGGCCAGATGAGTGCTACTTAAGTCCCACTTCTAATTCTTTGTCTAGCATTCTTCAAGAGTACATAAATTCGGATTTCCCATGTCGTGGTTTGAAAATTCATAGTCACTTTATGAAAATGGGTTATCAGCCTAATAAGAACATCAGTATCAAACTCTTGATACTGCATTTGAAATCCGGTTCAGTAAGATATGCCCGGCAGTTGCTTGAGGAAATGGCGCAACCAACTCTGTCGGCTTATAATTATTTGCTCAATGCTTATGTAAAGCATGGCCAAGTTGTTGAAGCGTTTGGTTTGGTTCATGAGATGTGTAATTCGGGTTCAAGGCCAGATAGCTTTACACATTCGCTGATTTTGAAAGCGTGGTCTGCTGCCCCTCGTTCCTTGTCTTTTGCACGTGACTTGGGAAGACAGGTGCATACTCAGATTTTGAAAAATGATAGTAAAGGTGACGTTATTCTTTTAGCCACCTTAATCGATTCGTACGTTAAATCTGAAAGGCTTGGTTATGCTAGGCATGTGTTTGATATGATGGTGGTAAAGAATGTTATGTGCTCTACTTCATTGATCACTGGTTATATGAGCTATGGTCGTGTTGATGATGCTGAGGCCCTGTTTAAGGACATACTCAATAAAGATGTTGTGGTGTTTAATGCTATGATTGAGGGTTACAGTAAATCAATCGATACAGCAAAGAAGGCACTTCAGATTTATATGGAGATGCGAAGATTGAATTTCCTTCCGACAGTTTCCACCTTCGTCAGTCTTCTTGGAGCGTGTTCTGCATTAGCGTTGGGTGAAATTGGTCAACAAGTACAATGTCATCTGATGAAGACCGCTTATATTATTGATGTGAAGATTGGAAGTGCTCTCATAGATATGTATTCAAAATGTGGAAATATCAGTGATGCTCGTAGAATATTTGATTTCATGCCTCAAAGGAATATAGTTTCTTGGACATCGATGATTGATGGGTATGGGAAAAATGGGAAACCGAATGAAGTGATAGATTTGTTTGGTAAGATGCAAGAAGAGGCTCAGATTAAACCCAATCATGTTACTTTCTTATGTGCTATCTCAGCTTGTGCCTATGCTGGGTTGGTAGAGAAAGGCTGGGAGATCTTCGAAAGTATGGAAAGAGATTATTCACTGAAGCCTCAGATGGAGCACTATTCTTGCATGGTTGATCTTTTAGGGCGCTCTGGAAGGGTACAGCAAGCATGGGAATTCGTAATGAATATGCCAGAAAAACCCAATTCAGATATATGGGCTGCTTTACTCAGTTCATCCAGACTGCATGGCGAAGTTGAAATGGCAGGAATAGCAGCAGATGAACTATTCAAATTGGGAGCTCATAGCCGGCCAGGGGCATACATGGCCTTATCAAATGTTATGGCTGCGGCTGGGAAGTGGGACTGTGTAAATGAAGTCAGAGAGCTGATGAAACAGAGGAGAATATCAAAAGATACAGGCTTTAGTTGGACTGAAACTGATGATGCTCTGGAAAAGAGTGAGCAGAGCAATAGATTAATGGGAAGTAGTATATGATGGGTTTGTTCACTTCAACTGATGTTGAGACAGATCACAGTGGAGTCAATGCGATAAATGGCAGGATTCAAATAAGATATTCCACTTTTGGCTTCTGGGAACCGGAAGCTGTTCTAGATTCTACTACCTTTACACAAAAGCATCAAGAGGTATGGTTGTCGTGTGTATCAAGAGGAGACCTACCTTGATTTTTCCTTTTTTTATTTAGTAGATCAGTTTGCTTATTGAAATAAGGCCTGAAAATGGGAAGGGAGGGCAGGAAACAGTTTTAGGTTGGTAATGGAGACCTTTTGTATATCTTATTAAGAAAATCAAGTGATGTTGTACTGCTATAATAAGAAGAATTTAACTGCACATCACCAGCTGGGCAATCTTGTATAGAATTTGCTTAGGGATTGGATTTGAGGTATGATTTGTAGTGTTACTCTCATGCCTATTTGATAGACCCCTCCCGGCCTCCATGGCTGAATGCAATAAATGGATATAATTCTCTCTTGATTCTGATACACCAGGTTGAAATTTGAAATGGATTAAGAGTGCGGAAAACAGAGGCTCACCATTCTCAAACAGTAGTCAACTATAATAACTAATATCAAAGAGTTTCTTTCTGGCTGTCCTTGGTCTTTCAATTGGCCCGCTTTTGTGGCACTGGGTAATGAAGTTTGTTTTGTATTGAAGCTTGGACGGTGATTGGCTCTTGTGTATGCCTGTCTCGATGTTTTATTTTGTTTTTAAGCCATGATGATGATCATATTAAAGCCGAACTCTTGAATTGTGCAGGCGCGGGGGGTCTATTTCCTTATTTACAGTGGGAAATTTGCCATTGTATCAATCTTGAGCAAGCTAATCCATGGAGGCATTTTTTGATATGTGCTCACAAGTCAGAGCAGTCTTGAAGTCCAGCTTATGTTATTGGTGGCTGTACATTATGTTGCGAAGAACTCTGTTTCGGGTAAGCCTATGAAAAACATCTGACTTGATTTGCAAACCTTAGAAAATTTATGACTTCATATTTCGGTACTGCTAAATTGCTTCATATGCTTTCGTTAAGTGATGGAATTTTGAACTTTTCCCCGACCCTTTTATTGTTGTACTCCGTACTGAAAAGTGTCCCGTTCTGAACACTAAAACGCTTCAACATTTCTGCCAATATGTTTGCAGCCTGTTGGTTGCAATGTTCTATCTTTCTGGAGTTTGAACATAGTTGGATCTGATAGTGATCCCATAGAAACAACTTTGTGAGATTTTAAGTTGCCATGTGAGATTTGAAGTCTTCTCTAATGGCGTTAATCTGGTAAGAGATCATAAGGGACTTGGAAAACAGAATTTAATGACTGGGCCTGATAGTTTTGGGGGCTGTGACACCTTTGATATGAAGGGACTTGCTTAGATGATGACCCTGCTTGTATGCTGAAAGTGGTGATTAGGAACAACTTCAGTTTCGAAGGAGAACTCGAGTGGTTCATATGTGTGGAGCAAATCGTTAGTCTTAGGTGCATCTCGGTCTAGATTAAAAATTCCCTAGATTCATCACAAAACCTATACTCTATAAGATTATATTGCAAGTTTTTATGATGGTCCATCATGTTTTAGATAAGTTGTGAATCCCTTTTGTCAGAAACTCAGAGTTATAAGTCGAGGGTACAAAGTAATCCTTGGGTCAGAACTTATATACCTTTAGAGCGGAAGCCGAAAACTTGATACGTTTCATCTTGAAGTTCAACCATTGTTAGTGTATGAACTCTATTAGAGAACATGGACCTACACTCATTTTCACCAACTTTATTCTACCAGATCTGTAAACTAGTACAAATGTTAAAATGATTTTAGAACATGGCTTACGTGATTTGTAGTTCATTCCAAGCAGAGTAGGTATATCAGACATCACTCAAAATCTATACTCACTCCTGCCCCCTTTGGATTTTGCAGCATTCAATTCAATATCAAATTTAGCATCAAGTCATTGCAATAATTTCCTTAAAATAAGAGTATAATTCAATTTGCAGCATGATGTTTATTTCGAAAGAAAACATGAAGTTTAGTGCAACTTGCAATCCTGCTAAAGCATAAAACTATAAAAGCATCTTCCAAATTTTGTTTGCATTTGAAATTAGATAAATTTATACTGCTGTAATTTTGTTGTAATTAGTTCAGAACTTCAGATTATTATTTTTCTTGGCCGTCCTGTCTTCATTCTGTTAAGTTTAGTCTAGTGGTTGAAATTGAACTTGGGATCGCTATATCAAGCTTAGCAGCCGTGGGCTGAGGATCTCCTTACCTCCCGTCTCTTTCCTTGGCGCCAACTGGTCTAGTCTTGGACAGTGGGATGCCTAACGGGGACAACCCGTACTTACCAATTCACAAAATAATTTTCAAATTTTTTGTTGTACTTTATGGGTTTAAGATACCCTTGCTTCTCCTCGTTCTGAATCATCTTTTCATTTATTTATTAGGCCAGTTCACAATGACATTCCGTTATCTTTATATGTGACCCCAATTTTTTTACCCATTTTCATTTTCCATTATATCTTACTAGCTTAACCTTACAGAGAACGAGGTAAGTTATACTGGGGTTACATCTTACTAGCAGAATATAATAACTAGGTTAGAGCTCAGTGGTCTCACGACTCTCACCCACACCACGCCTAAGTGCAAACGTTTGATAAAGTTTCTCAGCCAGTGTAATAATAATGACAGTAGATAGAAGAGAAGGTAGGGTACATGCTGTATGTTACAACTAGCCAAGTTCCTCAACTCGAAAGCCTTCCACATAAACTTCGTAAACACTGAACACAACCACGGCTGTATGTTGAGATTTCTTAATAACTGACTAACTGTGATGCCTTATCATGTTTAGATATGGGCAAAGGAAGTTTGCCTATATGGCTTGTGTCCATCTAGGCTTGGGAAACCAACCGAGTCGAGTTTCAAAGTATTACACGAAATGGTACCCAAATGGACTTGGAAAACATGGCCTAATTTGTAAGTTATACAAACAAAATACTTCGGGTCAAGTCGATCTAGATCTCTTATATTTCGGGTCAAATTCACGCCAGGTCGGGCAATTAGTTTCAGGAAGGAGTCAATCAAATTCAGTTCGATTTTTTATCGATCGGGTCAACTCAAATTGTGTCACTTCAATTCAGATGTAGTAACCTCGAACCAAATCAATTTGGAATATTCTAACGACCGGTTCAAGTCATTATCGACTTTGGCCTAAATCGAATTACAATTTTGGACCCAGTTCGGAAATTGGGAACGATCGACTTTGGCCAAAATCGAATTACAATTTTGGACCCAGTTCGGAAATTGGGATCGATCGTACCGGGTTATTTGGATCAGAAGTCGGACTTCTACTACTTCCCTAATTCTATCAAGCTTAGAATTAGGTTAGACACTTAGACATGCATACATCTCAAGCCGCAAGTATCCTGCGCCGTTTGAGAGCAGTCGATTATCAACCTGAAAATGCTGTGGAATTTCGTACAGTTGATACAAAAGATATTTTATATAGTTTGTTCAACATCGTATTGGCAAATTGGTCGCAAGACTACTTGTACCTCAGATCTTTCTGATGAGTTGATGGTTGATATCTTAAGCAGACTCCCCGCTGACAGTGTTCTATCGTGCAGGGCCGTCTGCTCATCGTGGTGTGGCTTGTCTAACACACCACAATTCGTGGAGATGCACCAGCGCAGAGTGAATCCTCCTATGATCGAGTTTAACGTTTGGGGCAAGATTCGAATATATTCTAGGTTGTCTAAATCGCTATTATCAGTCAAAGACTTGATAATAATTAGCTTAAAGCACAAGCTGGGTGGGACTCCCAATCATACTGTTGTTTTCTCTTGCGATGGTTTACTCCTTGTCCAATCAGGAAGCAAAACAGGTACAGAATATGCGATTTGCAATCCTGTCACACGAGAAGAAACTGCTTTTAGCCTTGAAGCAGACGACGTCATTATTGGATTTTTCTTCCATCCCTTAGATAAGGAGTACAAGCTGCTTATTGCTAGGAGGAATACATCGAATAATGCTTTTGTGTTCGGCTTGAGTACTCGAGACAGGAGACATCCTCGTGGAATACCACGTTTTGTAACCGATCAAGAAATTACAGGTACAGCATTTACTGATGCATGTTTGAAAGATAACGCTGGAGTTGCTGCTTGTGGAGCTCTGTTTTGGAATGTTATCGGCTCCAAACAGTTTAACGGCTTAACTGTTAAGGTGGAAGAGATACAAATGTTTGAATTCGAAACTGAAAATTTCATTCGGATGCCTCAACCAACAGACAGATACAAACGTGAATTGCGCACTCAAACACGACTTTTGGAGGTTCAAGGGAAGTTGTGGTGCTGTGATGTACTGATGTGTACACAATGTCCGTTGATGTGTGGATTCTCGAGGACATTAAAAGCTGGCGGTGGGTTAGGAGGTATGTCGTAAACCTTGATCAACACATCAACAAGGGTGGTGATCGAGGTAAGGGTGATGCCAAGACCACTGTACTTGGCATTCAAGATGGACGTGATCTCGTGCTGTCCCGGAGTTATGTTGGGCTGCTTTGGTGTAACTTGCGACTGGATACTGTTAGCAAGATGGAAAAAGTTCCTGATATAACTAATATACCTTATACTTGTAGTATTTCTGGCGTGCAATACACCAGCAGCTTGGTACGCTTACAGAAATTTAACATACTCCCCTGATACTTGAATGTCATCGTCGTCCTCGATTTGAATGATTATGATCCATTGTCGTGGATGATGGTCAGAGCTTGTAACTTTGTAAGTGATTAGTGTGTTTGTTGCTTCGAACAATTATTCAGCTCTGCAATCACGTTTTATATGCACGCACATCATGCTACAGCCAGGATTTGAACCTGGATGCTCGCGAAGCCGGGGTAGTCAAAGACTATCCGAACACAATTCATTAAGAATTGAAAAGTGAGTATTTCCATTGTGCTACTGTAGCTTTTTTGAACATATTACCACCAATATTATTCTTAACTTTACTTATTTTGCAACATCTGGAAATACTCATCTATACCGACTATAGGAAGGAAAAGAAAAAGATCACTAAAAAATAAAAAATTTCGCTACAGCCAGGATTTGAACCTGGAAACTTCTTCGGCCGTATTGGAAGTCAAAGACTGTCCAAGACGACCTGATGCAGTTTTCCGTTACGCTACTGTAGCTCGTTATAATTACAAGAAGTAAAATCTTACTTATCTTTTCTCAATCATACTAAAATATTAAAAAAAATAAGTGTTTTGCTACAGCCAGGATTCGAACCCGGGATACTCCAATCGTAGTGGAAGTCGAGGACTATCCAAGACGACAATTGGTTGCCCTCAGGATTCGAACCCGGGTAGTCAAAGACTATCCGAGTTGCGGCCCCTAAGCTTGCAGCTCAATTGTGCTACTGTAGCTCGTTTGAATTTACAGCAACCAATATTACTTTTAACCTTTTTCCAATATACTCTTAACTAGCTTGTGTACCCGTGAAATCACGGGTGTCTTTTTTGCTTCCTTCTAAATGAAATTATAAACGCTATCTCTAAGACTAACTACGATTTTGACCTAACAAAAAGGTAAGAAGGAACTAATAATCATCATCATCAAAATAATAATAATAATAATGAAATAATAATAATAATCAATCTATATATATAAAAGAGGCATTTTTCAAGAGCATACAAACGTTTTATAATTTTCAAAATTACCACAAAATTTCATTTGGCAATAGAATTTTCTCATAATTTTGAGAAAGATAATGTTGATGATAATGTTTAGTTTGATTAAATTATAAAATAGAGTAGAGTCCACCAAATCATAAATGGTGAAATATTATCATTTCAGAAATTCGGGATAATGATAATGCAATAGATTAAGATATTAATATTGAATGACAAGATAAAATGCATTTGTTAAAAATATTCAACAAAATAACAAAAGATACCTTTTTTTATTGAAGATCATACTGAGAGTATCATTCGAGAAATACTCAAAGAGTTTAGTGTATGGTAAAAGAGTAAGCAAGGGAGAGAGTTTGGTGTATGGTGAACAAAGTTTTATCATTTAAGATAATGTTTTAATCACTTTGGTAGTTTTAAATTATATTATGCAATTAGTAATTGTAACCTAATGTAGGTTAGTGAGAGTCCATCAAATGATAAAATGCGTAGAAAAATGCCTCTTTTATATATATATATATATATAGATTGATTTCATTCCAAGCAATGAAAATATTATACAAGACGATGTACAAATTTTGATTGAGCAGCGCATTGAGTAGATTATGTGGTTTGAATTGAAGTGCTAACAAAATTGAATATAAATCTAAAATTTATTAAATACGATATAACATTTGAACCGTGCAATGCACGGGCTTAAAAATAGTATATATATAAAAGCTAATAATTTGGAGCGCATTGAGGGCGTCGTGAGGTCAAGAAATGCACAGAGAGAGTCCAAGATATGTTAAACTGTAACAGTATGTATTAAAGTAATCCACATTAAACATTAAAAAATGCACATAGAGAGTCCAATATTTGTAAAACTCTCCACATTAAACATTAAAAAATGCACAGGGAGAGTCCAATATTTGTAAAACTCTTCTGTAATAAAGCTATCAACATGAAACATAATATAAACTGTTATAACTCGGGCTACGTAAATCAGAATATTACGATACATGTATCATTAAGTTCGTGTCGAAATGTACTTCAATATAAGATCCATTTACACATACGTTTGAAAAGTTAAGTATGATTTTAGTTGAGATATTCCGACAAGTTTAAGACATTAAAAAATGCACAGAGAGTCCAATATTTGCAAAACTCTTTTGTAAAACAGTTATCAACATGAAACATAATATAAACTGTTATAACATAAGATAGAGTATAATAATTTGTACGATGACATAAGTGATTTAATGAGATTAGGAGACATTTTCACTAACAAACATTTAATTATTTGTCATGTTTATTTATTTATTTTAATTAATAAATAAGAATAGGCGATTATGATAAAGTGACCCGTGCAACGCACGGGCTTTTCACCTAGTATATAGTATTAGATGGGATTATATGAACAATACCCAACATTTAGATTCAGAACAAGTTCCTTCTTCCAATTTAAAGATCAGTACTATTATAATCCTTGTGATCAATAACAAAACCAAAAAGATCCTTCAATTATAATAATGTAGCGCCTTCACTTACGTATTACTTGCACCTGGGTTACAAGTAAAATATTTATTAAGTGTTACGGAGTAATATTTTGAGTATGTTGATTTGAAAAAAATTATTCCGTATACCACTAATTTAACATACTATATATAGTATGGTAATTTGTAAAATGTCCCTATACGGGATTCTTTCTTAGACGCAGCAAATCATAAACTCAAATTAGTATCAACTGATGACACATTATCCTCATAGTTCTTAAAAACTAATCATTTTAACCTACGTAGTCAAATCGAACATATGGAGTAGCAGTCTTTAAGGGTATATACGACAATGCATAATTACCAAAAAAATCAATAACTAACATGATAGGAGTATACACTATCACACCGCTCGTCATCAGTTGGAGTGTGATAAAGGTTCACGCTGAAGAGTAAAGGAATTATAGGGCGATACACAAGAAACACACATTAAGTTCAAAATATTTCGTGCCTAGTTGAGTCCTGAGTGAAAGAACCAAACTCAACCAAAAGTTTAAACTAAGGGTTAATTCCGAATCAATAGTTTTACACCTTAAAAACAGGGACAAATCAGTGCCACCCTAGATAGTATGGGGACCTGATTGTGCACCATGTATTCTTACCTCTGAAAAAAAAAAAACAGGGACAAAGCAGAATTGAATCTTGAGGGAGGGGGGAGGGGGGCGAACTTTATAGGCGTATTAATTTTTGTGGGAGAATTCTACTTGGTGCCCCTGAGGTTGACAATTCCAATTAGTGCCATTTCTTAACCATCTTGTCCAGTTTATACCCCTGCCAAAAAAAAAAAAAAAAACTTTATCTGCTCCGTAACCTTAAAAACATACTAGTAATCTGTTGGTGTATATTCCGCTAGTGTGAAATGGGAAGTGATTTGAGTCGTACATCAACTTGATCTAGCTACCTAGAATAACACATTAAAAAAATAAAACATAATAAATAACAAACAACCCCAAACCACATCCCAGACCATTCCTTTTATCTCTCGTTTCCCTCAAACACAAACCACCACCTACAAGTGGCCACCAACACCAACCACCCGTGTGTTTCTCTGTCCAATTCCATACTCCAGCTGATGACTTGCATCTAATCAAAGTTGTCAAATAAATTTATCTTACTAGTTTGCCACCCAGTCGACTCCCCCCTATAATATAAATGATGTAGTTCTCGTCGTAAACCTATTGAAAAATGAAAAATAAAAGAAGTCACCACTAGCCCTATAGAAATAGAATTGTAATTTCACCTAAAGTTATGTTAACAGTTATAAGATACTTTTATGGTTATCTCTAAACATTTATGAGTTGTGGTTGTGATTCCCCTACATAATTCACAGGGATAAACTAGCTCAATTTATTTTATAATTCAGCCTAATTTTTCATAAGATATTGTAGTTATACTCGGCGAACTTTCTTGAGTAATGAATAACAAGAAATTGGTGGAGAGTCGAGATACTATCTGGGTCGCCACACCCTTTGTTATGGCAAAACCAATCCTTGTAAAAATATGGCTGCAGCTTGCGCATCGATATCCTTCGTCTTGCAGAACTGCTTCATTTGCTTAAGCAAAGCAACAACCGTTGGCTCCAAATCCCCCAAAGAGGAGAAGGAGGAAGGAAGGAAGGAAGGAAGCCATATCCCAAAGCAGCGCACTTAGACTCATATTTAGCACGCTTGATATGAGTCGCTTTCTTGTACCGCTTTACCTGGCTCAAAATCAATCAATCCTAACTGGGTCAAAGGCAACTACATACCCAGTCACAACGGCGCACACATCGGGCCCACTATCCCACAAATATAACAATATATCCGCAAGACAAATAGACATGCCGTCAGCACCAATCTCTAGACGAATAGAACTCTGATCTTGTGACAAGCCTTTTCTCGCATCGCCCTACCAGGCTCAAAATCAGACAATCCCAACTTAGTCAAGGTCGACGGCCCGGTCAAATGAATACACACGTCACGCCCATCGTTCCACGAATAGGACAACATATTAGCAGGACGAAGAGGCTAGTCATCGTCAACACCAACGAGACCAATGTCACCTCCTTACCAGCGGAGATCCCTCACTAGCATCAAACGTCAACATGTGTGTCACGAACAACATTGTTTCGATACTTGATGCACACAACACTAGCACAGGAGATCGTATGATCCCCAAAACATCCCTCACCGAAGACCCGCATACAAGCAGACCACGAATGAGTCAAGTAGAACTAAGACACTCCCAAACGACAACGAATGACGCAACGATAGGTCCCACCATTCATAGTCTGACCCAACACTAAAATCGGGACCACCTTAAGTCAATCATAACATTGCTCACTCTGATAAGAGCCCCCACAAAGCCAACTACCGGGAAATAAACAGAAGCAGCATTCTTGGCCACCCGTGTGAAATACATATCTGCCAATATTTTTAGAAGTCTGGGGGCAGCGATCAAACTAGTCACTAGTGTTGCTCATAATGTCGACCTCCAAAAGTCCAATTAAATACACCAAATGCATCATCAAATGCGGACCCCGTAGAGTTGACACCTGCACGGCGGAGAAGTTCATCATGCAACTCTGCAAGTCAACTAGTCCGCTGAAAGGCGAGACGCTAAATAAGCATAATGGGCAGCATCCCCGGCAAAGTAAACTTCAAGCCCTTTGAAAGAAAAATGCAAAGTAGATAGCCTCCATTGCCACTCACCAAAACCTGGACTAAAGAAAAGTTCAGTAGACTCAAAAATACACGTTGCACAAGTGCGCAAGGCAAAATACCTAGTACAAGTCCAAAGGAGCAGCAACTCACACCAGGGACCGTTAAGCTTAGCAACCGCATCCATAAGCTCAACGATTTAGCCACCCTTCGCATAACCAGAGAAATGTTGAATCCAAAATCGACACTAACAAGCTCACCTAAGATCTTGACCCGAGAAGAGGCTAGCAATATTACGAGGGAAAAAGAAAATATTCTAACGTTAAAAATTACCCAGGACAAAGAAGCGGACATATAGTGATATGACCCGCTAGTCAACTCGTTACCTAACCCGAACACATATATAGCCGACATGTAATCGATCTGACCCAAAAGAGACCTAACCATATTCGACCCAAGTGTATTTTGCTGAGCCCTAAACCCCATCGCCCAACCATTTGACATGTGTAACCACATGTAATTTAATCATATATTATAGTCCCACGACAAGTTATTGTGAAATGATCTCACATTACATAAGACTCGGCCGAAAGAGAATATTAGCTTTAGCACTAACTCCAAAAAATAATCCTCTAATTCGACAAACTCACTAAGTCACAAGCACATGAGCTAACTCTTCAACTTCTTTGTTTTCACTTTAGTTGTCAATCACGTTGTAATGAGGAATGAAGACCACATACAAATTTTTATTCTTTTTGGTTGAGTAACCCAACAAACACATGTTGCCTGTTGTCGTCCTTCCCTAAAATAGACGTTCAAGTGTTCGACCATTTACCTCGTTGAGTGAGGTCCATTGTCTAATCATACGACAAGATCAAGATCAGCCATATGCTAATGTGGTTTATTCGACTCGGTTTTAAACTCATATAATTCAAGACAGGTTTGTCATAGTTCAAGTAGAGGTTGAGTAGGATCAACATAATTTTTTCGGGTGGAGTTGGGTTGAGTCGGAACGTAATAAGACGGGTCACTTCAAATTAATTGTTGTGCCTACTCAAATCGAATCCGTTTTTGGTCGTCCTCGAGTCGAACGATTGTCGTCGACTATTATATTCAATGACTATATGCTTTGGTCAAAACCAATAGGCTTTGTTAGGTAGTGTTTATTAATGTAAAGCAAGCTACTAAGCTAAATAACATATGGCCTTCATTTGAATACTAAGGTTAACATTACCTGGTCATGCGGGGTCATTATTAGGGTCACGACTCACGAGTCACGTTGGATTTATTTGGTTTTAAGTAGGGCATAATGAGGTGCTTAGCCATTTGCAACGACACTCCTCCACAACCCCAAACTAGTTCCTTGCCATAACGTCCTGGTTAACTTCACATATACCCAATTGGTGATATATAAGTTTGATCCATTGACGATCGTTTGACACCAGAAATTGTGTGCAACACGCCACAAGTTGTATAGTATATAAGTTCACAATGAGAAGGGGTAAATGTATAATACACATTAATATCCACACGGGACATTCAACTTCCGCAACAACTCCAATTTTGAGTCCTTCAATTCAATGCCAATTTCCAACAAAAAAAGTGTAAAAGTTCCCGATCCCTTGATGTATCCTTTGCGAGGAAAAAAAAAAAGTGAAGGAAAAATAAAAACCCATATGGAAAATCCTATTTTGTGATATCGAAATCTTAATCCCGTGCGATCACCCAGTTTCAAGGACAAACAACAAAGAGCTAAGAAAAGCTAAAAGAAATCAAATTCCAAATAATTATCAGAACCTTTCTGGTCTGGTACACCAGGCATTACTGCCGCCTTCTCGCTTGATGATGCAGGCGGAACTGGAATATGCTCAAATTCCACGGGTCTTGGGACCTCCGGTGGGCTTGCACATCGAATCAAAGCCCAGTTTACACCTTCAAAGAACGGATGTTGCTTGATCTCCGTTGCTCCTCGCTTGTACGCCAACCTATGCTGAGGCTCCTTCACCAGCAAGCCCCTGATTAGATCCCTGGCCTGAAAACTTACAGTGGGAGTCTCTGGGAATCGCAAAGGCTGTCCAACAACGTTGAAGAGGGTTGCCCTATTGCCAGAACCTTTGAAAGGTGTCTTTCCAAATAAGAGTTCGTACAAAAATATGCCAAAAGTCCACCAGTCAACAGCACTACCATGTCCCTCTCCTTTGATGATTTCAGGGGCCAAGTATTCGTGGGTCCCGACAAATGACATAGAACGGGCACTAGTTGGCTCAGCAACAAGCTCAGGTAGGGGGGTAACTTGATTACCGACTTTGTTTTTGGGCTCAGGCTTGGGTTTCTTCTCTTTCTTGGATTTGCTTGAAAAAAGGCGAGGAGTAAAACAACTTGTAGGAGCAATACAAGAGGGCTCAATGCAGGCTGGCTGAGCGCAATACCCAGAACTCTTCTTTAAACCTTCAACATCAACAGATGCAGACTTAACGAGTGTGGGACTGACGGTACACCTGAGAGACAGGTCAAAGTCAGAGAGCATAATATGGCCATCTTCTCTCACAAGGACATTTTCTGGCTTGAGGTCACGATAGATAATCCCCAACATATGAAGGTATTCCATGGCTAGGAGGACTTCCGCAACATAAAACCTGCATGACCATAACGAAGGCTGAGCAATAAGCACCAAAAAGTGTAAATATCATAATCATATTATGGGAAAAGCGAGACAATAGACGTGTATGCCAAATTGAACATGTGGTCTGAGAATGATTTCACAAAAACAGTTAAGACTACCCTCAAAGTCAGAAAATGATGTGTCTTGCTAACTTTAAGAGATCGCAATGAGCCACGTGATGAGAGACAAAAAAAGGAAAAAGAAAAGCTCCCTCAGACCAGTGTTTTTTTTCCAAGGGGAGGGTGGTTCTAAGGTTCCTATCAAAAAGCCAGGATAGAGGGAAGGTAGTCCTCTCCAAGAGCTAGTTTGCATTGAACAGCTTAGCCTTATCAACAACAGCTAGTCTTACAGGTGCTTCCACAACCCATATGGAAAAGCAACGAAACCAAAAGAAAATTTCCATATATCATCATGACATGAACTACAGTCTTCAATCATTGCTAAATAAGTATACAGAGGAAAGGACTAACCTATACTAAGATCTAGTGATGTTTTAAGGTTTTGGAGCGTGCTCTCAGCTTAGAACTTTAAAACCTCACCCTGTAAATAAGAATCTCAGTACATATGCCCCAATTGGGACTAGTTTATAATATTCCTACCCGAACTTGGTCATTGAATCTGTACCACATTCGCTATCAGAGCCTGCACATCTACATTATTTCCATATAAAAAGTTCGGGGCCAGGAAATATAAGCTCACGATTTTCCACTGTAAACCTCATCGTGCAGGGAAACAGGGAATAATATTGGCCCTGACACTGTAGTAATATCATTACACACTATTCAAATGTAAGATTCACAAAGAAGGATGAAGAAATCATGATCTATGAGGTGTTGAGAATGGCTCTTTTCCAGAACGGGTGGTGTATCTAGAAAGCTTGGAAGTAGGTCAGTTCAGAGAGCTAAGAGCCTACTTACCAGGAGTAAAAACTCCTTCCTGAGAATATTGTAGGAGTCTAACTCTTAATCCTACTAAGCAAACAATTGCCATTGATTCATTACAATTGTACTATGTTACTTCGACACTCCATTTACCTGCCGTGTCCCGCGTCGCACACGACACACGTCCGGCATGACGCGACACCTAGACACTCCATTTTAGGCAAACAAGATTTTTCATAAAATAGCCGTGACAGAGCGTCCGACACTTCCAGCCGTGTCTGTAACATTTGTGCATAAAATCAGTCTAAAGGGGAAGGTTTTGTTAATTGCTGCCCTTCTTCCGTATACTCACCCGATTACTCACCAATAGAAAATAATCCATTGTATTCAAATGTTATGGTAGCACCATATCCACCAAGGTGGTCAATTATCTATGATCCTATTCACAGCTATTTCCATCGACATTGGGTAGAGTTTAGTTACCCATTCCTAGTGGTGAAGGATGCTTGGATTGCTTGCTATTACGATGTTACTGGGTATCTTCATTTCCGTTTCTAGCTGAAAGTTGATTTTAGGGAGTTCCATTGCCTTTATCTTCTGTAAATATCATTTAACCAACCCCCTGCCCGCACAGCAATGTGAAACAAACTCTGAAACGAATACGGACTTACAGAGCACACCACATTACTGCTTCGACATATTTACAGACACAAATACAAACAAGCAAAGCAAACCAACCAAGAATTTAATAACATAGGTTACGAGGTACATTATCATATTTATTAACAGTCAATAGTCCACAAACCATCATATCAATGTCTCCCTATAAGTTTTAAACCCGCCGATCAATAAACCCAGGATATAGCATATAGAAACACAACAACAGAGCCAGCTGATGAGCCAACATATCTAGGTTTCAGATTAGCTAGGGCAACAGCAAATATTTGGTACTCCTGTATCAATAAGACTAGATCAACATAAGGAAAAGTAGAGGTGATCCTTTTTTAGAGTGGATAAGTTCCTGGGAAATAAGCAGTTTACATTGAATAAATGACATTCGACAATGCATTGTCTGAGGTTGCTTCACCAATAACATACCCCGAGAGACCCACTCAATCCTTTCACCAACATTATATTCCACTTTCTCTCTAAGCCATAATATCATCAGAGAGTTACAATCAAAGGAGAGGCAACTCCTAGATTTAAGAAACAAATATATAAATCAACTTTTATATGATCTAGTCTAGCATCCTTAGTCGACACAGACATGTTTCAAGTACCTTGAAAGCCACTAACTATTCTTGATACTTAGATATGTCTCCACAATCTCACATTTTAACAGCATTAGCCATTGTAGCAAAAGGTAACTGCTCCACTAACTTAAGCGTCATAGATAGAAGGCAATGGAAGCAAAAACAAGGGAGACAGCAGCAAACAATGATCATATATATATCAATACATCTATCAACAGGTAAACTATGTGTACACATTCCTCATCCATTTCGTATGGAACAAAAATACAACCCAGGAGTATTGGGAAAAATTTGACTTTGAAAACGTTAGGCTTATTATTCAAACACTCAATTTCACGTCAGTTGATCTTTAGACATTGCTGTGGCTACTTAGGTAATGATTTCTTTTCAGACGCGGGGGTCATCTAAGATAGTTTTGATACTTGAGACAGAGCCCAAGTGATGAGTCGATTACAACACTTCAACCAGGATAGCTGATTGTAAACTCTAGAGGAAGATGTAAGAAGACATGGATAAGGATGATCAAAGCAATACAGGTCTACCTGAGTTTCAATTGGATATGGCGGTGTAGATGGCAGAGTGGAAGGAAAAGATTCATGCGAAGAATGGGTTTTGGCTTTATGTTTGACTTATTTGTTTCTTTCAATTATTCTTTTGTTTGTGTGACAAAAGAAGCCCTTTGATACTGAGCATAAATAATACAAAGTTTGAAACACTCTGAGCATCTTTTGCTCCCAAAAGATATTTACTCTTATGTATCCTCAAACATAGCCCCGGACACTGAGATAAGCCTCAGAAGTTAAAATCACCAAGTCATAAAGATCTATGATGAAAAACTAAGGAGCAAAGAAACATCGATAAATGTAGCTTATTAAAAATCAAGCCTAACTCCAAAACTGGTGAAGGTATGAATATTCACAATTCACACTCTACTAGAATGACATCAAATCATAAGTTCTACATCAGAACAATGAGAGGAGTCTAGAGGACCCAGGTGGTCAACACATAAAAGAAAAGCAGAGGTACATCAAGTATGTGAAAAACAATAGGGCATAGAAATGACTGGGAAGAGAGCATGAGCATTGAAGTGTTAACTTGCACAAGGACACAACCCAGAGTAAAAAGAATCTTTTCAAAAATAAACATGAAAGCATGATGATTTATTCACACGTACTGCAGCAAGTTTAAGCTAGGAAATAAATTTGTGCAAAGACATAATAGAGCTGAAGTTCTTACTTAACGGCTTGTTCAGTGAAGTACTTCCCCGGCTGTCTCTGTCGGAGAGTATGCAAGTCTCCTCCCGGGCAGAACTCCATTACCAAGCATGAAAATTTATCCGTCTCGAAATGAGTATAAAGAGAAGGGAGGAAGGGATGGTCCAGAGATTGCAAAAT
>JBBYHQ010000014.1:1120954-1147345 GCA_038382645.1 Spergularia azorica
TATATACTTATTTTTCTGCTATTGGGCCCCAAAAATTGGGGGCCCTGGGCGACGGCCCATGCCGCCCAGGTTAAAAGACGCCACTGGATTAAGATTTAAGAGAGATGTTGGCAAAGTTTGGGTGAAATTGGTTGATAGTTGGGTAGGGTGTGGTTATAAGAATTGAGTTTACCCCATAACACCTTGAGAAATTACGTGTTCGTGTTGAGATTGTTCGTTTCAGTCTCACTGAAGCTTTTTGTTGATTTGTAATGGAATGTGGTATCAACAGTTTTTGCTGCTGGAGGTTAGGTCTTTGTTGGGCAATGTTGTGCATTGTAGACTATCTAGAGTTGAAAGGAAATGCGAAGTTTTTGTCTTTGAATATCATAGGGAAATCAAGTGTTAAAGGAAATGCAATAAGATTTTTCGCTCTTGGAGGTTGGTTTAGTTTTAGGCACTTCGTTTGTAGGGCAGTCGATTGTTTGAAGGGGATGTAATAAGATGTCTAGGATGATTTTATATACAGCCTTTCATAGTGATGTTGGGTTGTATAAGGTGGAGGTTTATATCTCCTCTGCATTATGGGGGTCAAATTCGGCTACAAATAATGGATGTAACATCATCTTCGTGGGAAATCCTCACTTGTATGCAATGTATGAAAGTGCAGAGACTTTTGGTGTGTGTGTGTGTGTGTCTAGAGCTAGAATTATAGACGATTGAAGGAGACAATTCTGGTAGATATGAATTCTATACTTTTTTCTTGGTCTAATTGAATATTTAATGGTGTTGTATTCTGATTTTTCTGGATTGGGCTATTGGGATTTGGGGTACTATGTGCATGTATACTTGTTAAAGGAAATGCAATAAGATTTTTGCTACTTGGAGCTTAGTGTGGTTTTAGCCTTTTAGGCATATCGTAGGGAAATCGAGAGTTAAAAGGATGCATAATGTAATAAGATTTCTTGGTTAATTTTGACCATGGGTTGTTTGGTTTTCCTGCTTGGAGTAGCTTTTTTTTTTTTTTTTTTTTTTTTTTTTTTTTTGTTGGCAATGTAGAGTGCAATGCAATGTAGAGTTAAAGAAAATGCGAAGTTGTCTCAGTGCTCGCTATCAAGAGTTGAAGGTAACTATTGGGAGTTCTCCTTTAGGTGTTTCGTACGAGAAGGAGCTTTAGTAAGATTGGTGATTTTATCCATCGCCTTTCAGTAAGGTGTTGCCTTGTATGGGAAATCAAATTGGGCTACTTCAGAGTGGAAGTAACATCTTCCTTGTGAGATTTCCTGCAATGTCTATATTGTATGGAATTGCAAAGGTTATATGAGTTGAGCTAGGATCGAAGGAGGCATTCCGATAAACATCGAGTGTATGCTTGTATAGTTGTATTCGTGTTCTGATTTTTGTATGCAATTGTAAGTTGATTGGCTATGTTTTCCTTTCTTCAGACTTATTGTGCGATTTGGTTTCTATATCACCAACGTATCTTTTGATAGACTTGATCATATGAATTTCATGCTCTCCGCATAGTTCATTCCTATCAATGAACACGCTTGATTGCCGTTCTGTTGGATACTCCGTATATAATATAGTTGCACTGTTCAGAGTTTTTAATACCAAAATATTATATTTTTCCTCATTGATACATACTAGTATGCTTAAGTGATGCGCCATGTTAAGTTAGTGATCTCCTTCTGCAAGTTTGACTGTAAAACTCTGAATTGTTAAGTTGGTGAAGTATCCTGCTAGTTGTAAATGTTGTTCATAGACATGATCCTTGCACATTTCCCCTCCATCTGTTAGATACGTATGAGTTAGGACTGCCAGCTCTTGAATTCTGGTGCATAACGTGAATCACTCGGTATTTAATTGGTTTCAGGCTTGTCATTGGGACTGGACTTGGCCGGCAGTGTTGGAGTCAGTAACAGAAGGGGCAACCGGTTAGTAGTGAGGGCTGGCAAAGCAGCTCTTTGCCAAACCAAACGGAGCAGGTCTAGGAAGTCTCTGGCTCGCACACATGGGTTCCGGCTACGAATGAGAACCACCAGTGGAAGAGCTTTGTTGAAGCGCAGACGTGATAAAGGCCGCAAAATTCTCTGCACCAAGACCAATCCAAGCAGCGGAAAAGGTTCATAATGATGATGCTTTTGACACCTTCCAGCGGGTATATAGATCTGTCGAGGATGTATAATTGTAGTACCTGTTATCTTTTCTGATGTTGAGCCTTCTCCTGTAAGCTTGAAAACATTGAGCTTTTTGTTCACTATTGTTAGCAATTCGGTTTTCCAAATGGGTCAAATGTCTTCCTGTTTTCATATCAGCTTACAGTCTTTTTACGGTTAATTATGGGATTCCGGATGAGTATATAATACTGGGATAATAAGTTCTTGGTTTCATGCTGTTGGTGCAAGCAACTGTTCGAAACACGGCTGCCACCAACGGGAATTTCCTGGTGCTTATAAGATTTTCGCCCTATTGTGGACATCGTAATTGGGTATCATTTTAGCGCCCGTTGATGAGATTGACAGTCGCTGCTTCGAAAGGTCTTATTTGCCAATGGCTTTCTTGCGTGGTGACTCGATGCCACTCGGCCAATGGTACCGGTGTTTAATTTGGACCAGAATTTCTTTTCATGTCTTTATTATCGCCCAAAGACATATTATAGAAATTGTCCTTAGCAATCTTCCTAATCGTTGAACTTATCTAAATTTAACGACGCACCCATGTACAAGCACGCGAGTCTCGAATGATAACTACCGTACGATAATCAGTCCAGTAAATGATTTGATCAGCTTGCATTTAGCTTAGAGGCAGAATAGAGAATTAATTGGAGACCAATCTGTCTCCGAACAATGAACTTTCTTGTAAATGTCATCTAAAATGCTAAATATCAAGGTGTCACATTTACATTGCAAAATCTACGACTAACTGTCTTCGTTCTCGAGTTCCTCTGATCTGGTAGTCCCAGCTTGGCTCTTCTTAGAGTGACAGAGTTACAGAGATGAAATCACGCCCAGTGAAGATTTACTCCTTGTCGCTCGCAGACATGGATAGCTAATTGGAAAGAATGGCCACTATAGCATATGAATCTGTACCCTCATTTACAAATCTTTATCAGAGATATGTCGAAAATGAATTCGTTGCTTGCAGCTTGAACATTTTGAACCTTCCTGCTCGCACATCAACGCAGGATAAGAAAATACAGCAGATGTCCAGAAGATACAGCGAGCAAACTCATTAAGAAAACTCAATGTGATTGGTTCGAAGAGGAAGAATCTAATGAAGATGTTTACCCTCAATATGTCGTCCAATCATCAGGCTCAAACACAATATCCGAGCTAATTTGTGTACTCTTCACGAGACCTTGACAGCAAATCAGCCAAGGTCTGTATTAATGCTTTAGGGTCAAAGGTTACACCAACCTTGGGATCATGTAAGGATTCAACAATAACCTGTCATGAGGGGAAATTAGCATGCATCTAATAGAAATGAAGATTTCTGATAGAAAATAGACAACCTTCCGCCTCAGTGAACAACCAAAACTTTCCCAGCAACAACCTCATCCCGAGGATAGTACCCCCAAGCCCCCCCCCCCCCCAGTTCCACACACACACAACTCCAATTTTAATAATTTAAAAATACCCCATCCCCCTCTAAAATTGGTGAAAGTCTCCAAATTATCGTGCTTGGGGGTGAAATTGCCCCATACTCCCGGGGTATATTATTCCTATTGAAGTCAGTGAGGTTTGAACCAGCCAAATTGAATGCTCTCAGGGGTCTTACGCGAACACAAGTGTTGTGCTATGTTGTCAAGCTAAAAGTGCGAAGGGTGTTTACCACATTGATTCCTTGTTTACTCAAGGCACTCAAATCTACGGGAACTTCACCGTTCCTTGGTACCAAAATTGTATTGATGTACTCACTCGGCTGCACAAAAGAACAAAAAAGTTGTTAGAACCGGCAAAATAAAAAAGGGGTCTTTGCTGAACTGCACATCAGATGTATGCCAACAAATCACAGAAGTACTTTGGTAAAAGTGAAGTCATAGGGAACGTAAACCAAACATAGCAAACAAAAGTATCACTAGTCGGGACAGCACCTTCTGACCCACACAATCAAAAGGAACAGTTACTTCTCACGCTAATTATTGCCCAAGTTTGCAACTTTACAAATGAAAGAAATAGTGAACGGATAATATACACCGATCACTCACAGGTTTATTTAGACAGTTGTCCAAATTTCCGTGAGTTCTATTAAGAGCATCTGTGATTGCTGTTACGAAGCATGAAGCAGAAAAGCCGGTAGTTTCTCGATCATGTGTTCCATTCAACAAAAGTATCTGCATAGGGAGAACAACTTAGAATATTTCCAGATATTAGCATCAGTTGGCTGCTAGGACCAACTGCGGAGCAATCTTAAAGCTAAAACAAGCTTTGCAATAGCCTTAATATGGAAACAAACGTGGCTACACGCCTACATCAAATGAATTTCGAGTGCATGGACTAAAGCTGAAAGCCAGATTTGTTCAGATCATTTTATGTTAAGAAAATAGAAGTACCTTGTGACAAGACCTTGCAGATATAATCTCCCCAATGCCGATCAGAACCTGAATGACACAAGTACGGAGGTGATAAAAAGCAAATTGGATAAACACCTTCATTTTCACAAGTACTAAGTGATGGAACCAATTCCGGAGAGCTATAGGTTAAGGAGTGTTCGTAGTCACAAATGCAGCTGATTCCAAATTCATTTTATAAGAAAAATCATAGTACATTATTAGGTGATTGAAGATTTGGGAGTACAAAACACAGAGAAAAAATTGAAGTTGCCTCCTTCATTTGGCAATTTAAAGGATTCATGTCTCGGAAAAACACAAGGAAATTGTACACCAGAAACAGCCAACAGTGTTCAATTTTAAGAAACTTCACCTTTCTATTCTTCAATCTCTTCCAAGCCCACAAATTTCACTGGAAAGAATCCACCAACCAGGAAAGACACACAACAATGTTTCTCTCAAACTCCAATTAATCTCAGCTAGAGAGTGCGTTAAACACACTGAGGAAAAAGGTGTTCTCCAAACTCTTTGTTCTTGAACACATGAACGTCACTGGGTAATGAAGCAGTACTACAACCTAGACTGCTGTAAAGTATTAAACACTTTAATCCTCCCCAGTCACAGAGTCCACCAATAAGTCAGGAACTTGAGAAGAGCTTTAGACTTTCAAATACCATCCACTATGAACTCAGAAAAGAAGTTCTTAGCCTTGGGAGGGGCAATGCTAAGAAGATAAAAGTCCCAAAGGAATTCCCATTGGAATATATGTATGTTATCATCATCAGACAAATGCACTGTTTGTCGGCGTGCATCAGTTCGACGTCAAAGAAAATATCATTTAACGAATGGCATAACTAAGATCATTCCAGGCAAGTGAGTATGTCTAAAAGAAAACATCCAAAGTAATGCAGTAACATAGATGATTACCAACGAAGGGCAGATAGATGTAAAAAGGGATCCCATGGCATAAACTATGCAATCTACATGGCGCAACTGGTCCAGAACAACTGGATTGGGTGCAGGGAAGACCTGTAAAAACAAATTAGCAACTTTCAAAAGTCCAATCCTATAACTCACTTGACCCGAAAATTATGTCCAACTCAACTAAAAAGTTGTTTAAATCTAATAAGCCATCATCAAATATATTCCATGACAAATAGAAATAGGAGAGTACAAATGCAAAGTAGTACATTCATTCTTTTACACCAACTAAAATAATATCCCAAAGGTATTACCTATAAACGAGGTAAGGAGGGGTCGGATGTACACAGCCCCTCCCCCCCCCCTCCCAATGGGAGTGGCTGATTCAGAAAAGTACTCTATATTTAACAAACACGAGATATGGAAAGTTGTATGAGATTCATTTTTACCAGAGGACAAGAATAAAAACTCTTGGAAGAAATAAGCCTGGGGGTGGAACATAGAGATGGGTGGCCACAGGAGCGAATGTCTTGACCATGAAGGCAAACAGATGCAAAATATGCCACTCAGTAACATACATAAACGTACTGAACTTTCAACAAATTTAGGCAATAAAAATCAACAAGAAACAATTACCTCATGCAATAAATTCTTCCCTTCACTTGACATGTAGAATACCCGCTTTATTCTTGAAGGGAGCGCTTGAACGTAGGTTCCACTCTATTCACAAAGACCATCAACTGAGAAAATAAGATTTTAGCAAAATTCCATGCCAAAAAGAAAATCATAAAATAGCTTTCAACTGACTATAACTGCATTCATCAAACATCAAAAAGCACTTCTGCCCATAATTACATCAGCCACACATTTAGGCATTGATTTAATGCTGCACTTAGGGTTGCAGAAAGAATTTGTATCCATGCCTCCTTGGCTACAAGTTTCCGAAGAGTTGCGTTCATACGGCCACATAAGAAACTCTTGAGCAGGCAAATTATGGATAGCAACTACTTCCTCCGTCCAACTTCAAACACCCCACATAAATAATGAACCCTTATTGAGGAGGGTGCACACACTAATCGCTTAATCAAAGCCTTAGATATATAAGAATCTTAGCTAACTCAGCCATGCAACTTTTGTAGAACTTTGATTAACCAATTAGTGTGTACACCCTCCTCAATACAGGGGTATTCTGGGTAGGGGCTGTTTGAAGTGGGACAAAGGGAGTAGTAAGAATAGATAGTTGATTGACGATTAGCCCTTGAAGCTCAACTGGTAAACTGAAGAGCCTTTAGGTAGCACAAACACTTCAGGCAAACTTATCAAAAAGGGATTACAACAATTTTGATGCATAATTATACTCAGGAATCACACAATAAATCTATTTAGAGAATCTAGTGGTAAGACCTCCCCATGATTGTCTAACTTATTGTAGTACGTGTATGCTCCTATCGAGGCTCCCACCAAGGGAGCAGAGTAAGGGGCAGAGTCAATGTTTCCTGACAATTGGTATGCGGCCCCTGAGGCCCCCACCACATATTTGGTTTTTCATTAAACCTTTGATGAGAATTGCAGCGACAATATGCTTGGACAATAAGTAGGAAGCACAGAGAGGTTGATGAGCCAATTTCACATGAAAGAGTTTTTTCTTTTTTTGATGGCCTGACAGGCTGACATAGAAGAGCTTATAACAAAAGACAGAGGCACTTTTAGAAAGAGTCATATTTTGAATTACAGGGGCCACATTTTACCATTTTAGTGAAAATTGACATCTTTACCTTAAAACGTGAGGCGGTCTTAGCTTAAGGGCACATCATTAGGTAAGACTGTCCTGGAGAGCTTCTGGAATGCGGTTCAATAGATTTGGAGACGTTTTATGAAGGGAAAAGATAAATGCCACACTAGAACAGACTTTCTTAGAAAGAGATGACTCTCCTACATATGAGTTTATCTTATACTGAAACTGAAAGTTGACAGCATCACCCAGCTTTTAGTATAAAGGGCACACAGGTTCTACGAACAAAAAAAAAGCTGTAAACAACTAAACACAGTTTCATCATATTAAACACTTGTTATAAAAGCTAGAGAGCTCTTTTGACCTAGTACACCAGGGAAAGAACTTATAGAGATGAAAACCATGGCTGAACAAAGATCTTACATCTGATATTCTAGAGAAGCGAACTTAGTACCTTGTTTATCGGCTCCATTAATCCATTAGTTGGATGAGATATTTCATTCTGCCCACGAATGGTTCTTCCATCCTAGATACAAACACCGCAACAAAACAAAGTTAGAAAGATGGAAGAATTCTTATTTAAAAACAAGAGCTCATATTTCTAAGCATAAGGTAGTGTCACAATGTACATAAAACCACAAATATTCCAGACACAAATGGATGATTGTACCATAGAGAGAGCAAGTTATATTAAAGTACGAAGAGGAAACCCATGTCAACAGTGTGTATGCACCACCCAAACTAAATAGGGATTAGCTTCCACCAGAACAGTGAGTACTACATATGTGCATCATAGAAAAAATGTTTGAGAATAACAGGGTGGACAACTAACTGCAGATACGTATCCTATATTTTACCCACAGCCCCATTGTGATGGGCAATGAGCTATATCTAGCCCACATTTTTCGGCTAGTAATATGATGGCACGAATCCAAAAGCCCCCCACCCCCCCCCCTCCAACTCTACCTCCAATTCCTTTGAAGACACAAAAAGAGAGACCGTGTAAAAGCACCCAGAGCCTTAGCCCCAAGCTAAAACCAATAATTCACGCCCAAATTTAATCATTGGATGAGCTATACCCCAAAAAAGGCGGAAGTTTCTCCCATCCAAACACAGCCAAAAAGTAGGTATTTTAAAGCAGTTTGCCGCCTTTATTGCTCCGTTATCTACTGAACCTCGTTCAAAAATTATAGAGGATGCAATAGCCATTATAGTCAAGTGATATCAGGAACCATTATCAAACATCTTTGGCACTTGTAAATTTTAGATACTTCATTTTCCATCACATGATTCTCAATTAAAAAACAAAATCAATGACTAGAAGAAAAGCATTAAAGTTCAAGCATAAATCAAACATAAGATAACAAATAGAAAATACGTCAACAATTTTACATAATCATACCAACAACTCACATCCCAGAGTCAGCCTGTCATTGGTAGATATAACTGGGAGCACGAGGCTTTCTTTAGGAATGCCTGAAACACGCGAAAACAGAAATATGGCAGCATCTAAAGACTGAAAGAATATACGAGCTCCAGCGAAGAAAAAGTTTCCTATGCTGCAATAAATCAACAAACTTAAGTTAGACAACAATATCTTCCCTGGTGAGAGAAAGCTCACCAAAAGCATGTAGTATGCAAGACAGCCAATAACAATCCCGTCAATAGAACAAGTCACTGGCAGAAAGATGCTACAGAAAACCAAAGAGGGTTCTTCATTAGTTTTCATACATTATGTGGGCCCAGAATCCGCCAAAAGACTAGCCCTTCTCCAACAAACAAAAACGACAACAACAACATTACCCCAGTGTCTCAAAGGCTCCCGCCATATGGCGGGGTGGGGGGGGGGGTGGTGAATGTACGCAGACCTTATCCCTACGTTGAAACATAGAAAGGGTGCTATAATGAAAAGCGCTTCGAGAATCGCACAGACTACTTCACAATACAAGAAGCACTAACAGCTTTGTGAGTGTGAGCCATTTTACTTCATTCCATTGTATCCCAAAGCTAAAAAATAGTAAGTCTTTGGCTCAATTGTAAATGGAAATACCCTTATCCAACAAACAATGAATAATATTGCACCAGAAGGGTCACAAAATAAGAAAAACGGTATCCCATACACTCACAGTATCAATACACGCAAATTCACTTCCAAAGAAGGCAACGCGTGACAATCAGCAAAACAGGATCCGGGGGAAGTTGAAAGGAAAGAGAGGTTAATAGGCAAGAGGCGCCAATAGACTTGTTAAATGGCCAAGAGATTTCTTATCCACATGATGGCATAAAATGTTTTTCCTGATACAGGGAGTATCTCAAAATGGAGGCAAAAATGAGGTTTTACTTAGGCATCCTGGATACTACCACAAGAACGCACTGACTCGCTGAATAAACACGTACGAGTGTTCCAGCTTGGTTAGCCAAAACATGAATGCTCCTATCAGGTTTCGATATGCTTTTGGCTAGAACTTCAGAATCCCCCAATCATTGATTTGCAAATCTATTCTATTTTTCAACCAGAAAGCCATATGCATCACCAGAAGTAAACTTAAGTGCCTATGTCATCATCTATAATAAACCAAAAGCCTACCTGCCATTGCTGAAACAAAATTTCTCGCCGGATCTCATTAGAATCTGCACGTAAAAGCCTCACCACACGTTATGCCTTATAGTCAGACCGTCTTACACAAGAAGTGTCATCAAACCAATAGAAACAAAAGGTGACAGCAGAAGAAAAAAAAAATAGTCCCATAGGGTAGCTCAGTGACCCAATCTGTAATCACGCATTCTTTTATGGGAGGCAGAAGCTGATGCAGATCATGGGAGATTGCAAAATGAAGCCTCTCAGGTGAGCAGACAGGGAGATTGTTGCGAAGCCTCACATGGGAAACATTTTTCAAATGAAGTTTGTACTGTGAAAGCTACAGTGCAGCATACATACCTGACTCTGGAAGTAAACTAAAAAAGACCGAATGGTTTCCCTATATGGAACTGAGACTCCCATCCAAAGGGAATGTTCCCCTTCCACTATGTCATACCTGTCAAGTTCACAATTCCAAACTAAGAATACTCTCATTAAGAAAGGCCCCAGCAAGCACAAACTGAACGATTCTAAACTGGGATAAAAGGAACTTTTTTGGTAGTACCCAACCATTCAATGCAAAAATTTGAGACAGTAGTTCAGAATTCAGATCTTGCGAAGCAGTAAACATCAACCCTCGCCCCCCAAAAGAATAAACAGTAGTAGGACGACTAAATTCCCTAATTTACTGCAAGGAATTCAAACAATAGAAGTATATCTACTCAAATTTTCAACCTTCACAATGTGCAGCAAATTTATACTGTTTAAAAACTAATGCCATACATGTTGTCATGTTGAACAAGAACAGCTATGGGCCTTTAGAAAGAAACCACACATGTACAAAAAAACAAAAAAAAAAAAAGGAGCAGAAAGAATAGCAAGAGAGCTAACATACTGTGTAGCTGATTCTACTGAACACCACCATACCATTCTGATTTCGCTTCTTTTGCTTGTTGACATAAACGGTGACCCAACAATTGTCGAACCGCAAGAGACTCCGCAGTACTTTGGTCAGACAATCGCAAGCATCTTGATCTAATGTCTCCTACAGCTGGGCCCCCTGTAAAAATCAAGCAATGTGCTTTAATTTGTTACCTGAAAAATGATTCTCTGAGCAAAACGTAGAAATCACAATTGAGATTCATCATTACAAGTAGCACAGCACCAACTTGAATCACAGCTAATGTCCAGGGAATAAATATTGCTGACCATGCAAGATGCACCTGATGATGTCTAGCACGTGGACAAGCTAAAAAAAGCCAATGCTACTTTCAGCAGTTATGGGCGATACACTCACAAAGTCACAAGTCACAAACATAAACACAAAGCTTATTCCTCATGTTAAATTTCACTATTTCAGAAACTGAATAGATAAATTATATCCCCAAAAAAAGTAACAATGACAAAGAACCTCTGCCAAACAGGGTTACAACATAGACATTTCCTCCACCAGATACTCACAGGCTTAAAAAAAAGGGGGGGGGGGAAGAAAGTAAAAAAGAACGAAGGGAAGAAAGATAGACCGGTACCAAGTACACGAACAATCTCAGCTGTACTTCCTCCATCATCAGAAACTGGAAGAACATGAGCTACACGAGTTGTCAGTTTCTTGAGCTCTTCCGCGACCCCATTAAAGGCAGTGCCTCCTATAGCAATAATAAAAGGAAAAGAAAGTACATTTATGGATTATCAACTCTGAAGGATTAACAGGGTCAGAAATATGCATATCTTGGAGTTTGCACATAGATTCTGGTGATTGTGGTAAATACAGAAATTGGAATGTTAAAGAATTTAATAGCTTGGCACTGCAACGGTAACTTAAAAAATGAAAGCCAAGTGGACACAGCTATAATCCTATGGCCACTATGCCAAGTTGGCGACGAGGACAAAATGTAAAAAATGAACGCCAAGTAGTCCACCATTCGTATCAGGTACCTCAGTCGACCATAACCAGAAAATTATTCTACAGGATCTCACTCCAGATGAAGTCTACACTAACATCATATATGCTGCCTCCAGTGACGTTTAAGAAATTCAAGTTAACGACAAGTTGTGATCATTAATTGACATCATAAATACATACTTTAGCGCTTCATAGTTCAATGGTTAATTCTACAGATACATTCTTTTGACCTCTTTAGACATTTCACTTTATATTATTGTTCTAGCTAATGCAGACAATAGCTCCCTGATGCAAAATCAACAACACAACACAGTCACAAGGCCAGGCAGCAATATCAGTCATGTTAGTACAACAGCATATAAATAGTCAGGAAAGTGAACATTTTTCTTAAAGGTCCAACCTTCTATAAGGACGCAACATGGTTACACGATATGACTTTGAGATACAAACAAAGAAGGGACAATCAAATAAAGTTGTTTATATAAATCAATTGATTAATGTGTTTATGGATGGAGTTTGTAAAAAAAAAAAAACCTCAACCAATGTAGCGCGTCACTTTAACCCACACATAGACTTGCACCTCTACTTACGAGGTCTTGTGCCTCTTCGTCAACCACACTAGGGGTGATTATTTATAGTTAAGACCATCCAAAGGGCACGAATCTAATAGAAGGGAAATGGACAAAACATTTCTCTTGGACACAATAACCAGAGACATTTCTCACTAGTAATAATTCAAATGTCTAATACCAGGTGTCAGTAATGTGTCACATAAGAACTCACTTCAAAAAACAAAACAAAAAAATCACTTCAAGAATGTTCCTAGATGCCATAAACCCAAATCAACATTCGGGATTTGATATACATTCATAGAACTATAGAAGGCTAGAAAGCCAACAGAACTTGTACACACAATTGAAGACAGGCATTGGATTTTGGGCAATACATTTCCCATATACAACAACAACAGCCAAGGTTTACTCCCAAAATGATTTGGGGAATACATTTCCCATATATCTCCAAATATTGATGCTTTCACATGAAGGCTATAATCAAAATGGTTAATCCCCGAAGTTAATATCAAGGACCTGATTAACCAAAGCCCCCCCCCCTTTTCCCCCCCTCCCTAAATTTACCGAGGCCTAGCATCTCAATCTTAACCACGACGTTACAAAATCAATCACATTGAAAGCTTATTACAATCAATTCAGGATAATTCCATGGCAACACCCAACAATATTCCAAATGCTGCATAATCACCCTGGCATTGAAGCTCTATCTCCCCTCTCTACTGCCTGGAAACCTAAAAGTTTCAGTCTTTCCTACACCATTCTAAACCAACAGAAATCTAGTATCTGATCAAGCACACATACTCCCTCCGACCCCTTAAATTACTAACCTTTTGATTCAAATTCCGCTCACATATTCAAACGAAACGTTAACAATCCAAAAGAACGGAAGCAGTATAACCCATTTCAGCATTCCCCATCTAATCAAAGATCACATTCTAAACATAAAATGAACCAACCAATAAAATAAAACAAGGGATTGCGAAACAAAAGACAAAAGGGCAACAAACCTGAGAAAACAAGGAGAGAAGGCGAAGAGGGGGAAGATAGTGAAGATGGGCTTGTAGAAGACGCCATTAATGAGGGAGTTGAAGCTTTACAAGAGGAAGTGCACTTGAATCTACTGCTATTTATAGTACTAATTTTAGTAAGCGGAATGAAAGAGGAAGGACCCAACAAACTGTCCATCATTTTGTAGATCTCTTCCAAATTACTTGTATACTTTAATTATAAAGTAGGGAGTTTAGGACATTCCCTCCAAGTTTAGGGGTGGTACGACTACTCTTTTGGGGCAGTTCTTGTTCAATCGTTGGTGCCTAATCTTTGGATAATGCGCAAACAAGTATCAACCATCGAGTCCTCGACCACCTATGGGCAAAGACTACTTGGGTCTGGGTGCTATCTGGGTTCGGGTTCCGATCGTCATTTGTGTGAGAAGGTTTTATTGTAAGCACTCTACGACAGTATTCGAATTTGAGTAGAGTAATGCTTCATTGTACGAGTATATTCTTAATGCAAAGATTAAGAAATGTCGAAATACTCTGTAACAAACAAGAAGAGCATTTTGCCATGTGAATGAGTTGAGACTTGAGAGTGTTTCCTACATTTTATTGAATTCTTTACGTTGGGTTTAGGTTTGTGAGAGAATTAGAATCCCAGAGTAACAATCAAATGAAATGGAGGGAACAATTTTAAATTACCAGTTTGGGTTAACATTAGCATTTGAGTTACCCTTTGTCCTTAGATTTTGAAGTATTGGAGGAAGAACAAGACCATCTTTTCTTTTCTCCTTTTTTTCGTAGTTCAATTGTGTCGTTCATTTTTTAATGCAGTGTATTTATCATTTTATCAAGAGTCAACCTAAATTGATTTCAGACATTCGGTGTTAAGTTTAGCTCAGTTGAGACTTGAGAGCGCCTCCTCCATTTCATTCAATTCTTTACGTTGGGTTTAAGTTTGTGAAGGTATCCGAAACCCAACGTAAATAATCAAATGAAATGGAGGAAATAATTCAACATTACTAATTCTTAGAGTTTGGATTAACATTAGCATTTGAGCTACATTTCTTCCTTAGATTTTATTTGAAGTATTAGAGGAAGAACGAGATCATCTTTTCTTTTCTCTTTTTTTTTTTCGTAGTTCAATTGTGTCATTCGATTTTGAATGCAGTGTATATATCGTTTTATCTAGAGTCAACCTAATTTGATTACGGACATTCGGTGTTAAGTTTAGTTCGATCTTGAACCGATAGTAAGCCAAAAGTGTGGTCTACTGCAATAGTTTAATTACTTCGGCAAATGCACGTGGTGTCCCTGAGTTTTGACGTTTTGCACATGGTGTCCCTGTTTTTGAAACTACTACTCTCTGGTGTCCCTCAGTTTTACACAACGCTGCACGTGGTGTCCCTGGGTCTAACTCTGTTAACAGAGTTCCATTAAGTGATGACGTGGACGTCATTAGTGGTTGGATGGAAAATAATTAGTGTTATTAATCATATTTTAATAAAAAAATTATAATAAAAAAAACATAAAAAAGAAAAATTCTCTAAAAATTCCAAAAATTTCAAAAAAAATCCAGATATTGATTTTTTTTTCTAAAAATAATTTTGAATATTGATTTTGCGAATTTATTTTCCCCGAAATTATGTTATTGGTGAAAACCACAGTGCACATGGTGTCCCTGAGTTATACACTTTTGTGCACATGGTGTCCCCCAATATTACAATTTGTGTATGTGGTGTCCCCGAGTTTTCCAATTTAATGCAAATGGTGTCCCTGCTTTACATTGAATTCGTTTTTTTCGTGAAATTAGTTTAATTACTTTCTAAGGGAGTCTAAGAAGTCAATAGTTGCATTTTACCTAACTGATAAAACAAGTCTACATGAGTACATGACCTCAAAATAATAATAAAAATAACTACATGAATTTGGTCGATTAATTATGTTCGAACGGGTTTTAAAACTTTACTTCCTTCTGGCGGTAGTTGTCACAATATCATGAAAATCTAATATAAATACTTCAAGTTACACACACTTGTACAGTTGTACCCAATTTAGTTGAAAAATAAGATTACAATTATAACAGCGTACCTTATGGAAAACAACCACTCAAAAACCGAAGTATATGGCTTGGTGTTAAAAATTAACCTTATAATTCATATCAACAAATCTAATTTACAACATGAACAAAGGCACAAGAGGCCTAAAACAAAAACATTGAACCCCCCTTTTTTTTTTCTTTTTGATTCTCCGAGCAAGAGAATACTATACTTTTAAGTGTTCATATACTATGCGCATATTCCATCAATTTTTGCAAAAAAACTAAGAACACAACAAAATTGTTTCTGAACAACCATAAATCTCCCTTGCATTAGTAAGGCAAACTCTTAGAACTTGAGCTAATAACCAATGACTTAAGCTTAGAAGACTCCCCTGAAGCATTAGCCCTTCTTGTAATAACCTCCATATTCTTATACAAACTTTGTTGTACCATTTTCTTCATCATTCTCTTCCCTTCACTAGTATCCCTCTCGTGCACCGGCGACCCCATCGACATTTGCCTCGTCGTTTGCGGGCCCGAGTGTGGGCCCACTCGAACTTGTCTTTCGTCTCTGAACCATTGTAACAACTTAAGGGCTCTTTTTTGTGCTAGAGGTGTTCCTAACAAGGCCACCTCTAGTAGAACATGTACAATTCCTGCTTTAGCCATCTTATCTCTTTGTTTTGCGCTCTGGTGAGCTAAGACCATTAGCACATAAGCCGAAAATTCTTGGCATTTCGGCTTATCGTCCCATGTTAAAATGTCAATTAAGCTCTCTGGCATCATTGCATTGTCTTCTAAGGCTTTTTTACCCATCATGGTTACGACTAAGTTCCCCAACGTTGCGAGAGCTTTTTCCGAAATTGTTTCCCTAGACAAAGATAACATGTTTAAGAGAATGTCTACGACTCGACTCGAGATTAATGTTCCAGAGTTCTCTAGGACTGCAGAGAGGTTGTATAGTGTACCAAGACATGTATCTTTGGTTTTTTCGGAGGTCGAATTTGATTGAAGAATGCCAAGTAGGAAAGGAAGAATTTTTGATGGGTTGAAAGGGAATTGAGTGTTGGATAGTGATGATATTGAGAAGATTAGTTCTGAAATATCATGTCTTGTTGGTTCATCTATTCTATCAATTTCTGACGGAAGCTTTGATAATATTCCTGCTTCCAGTATCAGAGCCTTGTTCCTGTACAAACATCAGCAACACAAGTTAGGTTTGAAAATGCGAGAGAGATTTAAACAAAACGTAAACCATCTAAGGAGTGAATACTACAAGGCTACAAGAAATGATTATTTACACTCTCGTACTCGATTTTTAAACTCCCTTTTACCAGAGAAGCGTAGACAAATATGCTATTGTCTTCTTACATAGCGAAGTGTAAAAATCGAACTATTAAGTTTACAAGAAAAATCTTGACATGAAATCTGAATAATTCTGTGATGCTAATAATTTTGCTCTCTTACTTTTTGTTTTAAAGTCATACCACATTACCACATGAAAGGAAGACAGAGGATATTCTTTTCACATCATATAATGTATGTTTTGTCAAAATTATTTGCTTAGGAGCAGATCCTGACATAGTCATGCGACTTATGCCAACCAAGCCTCCCCATCATTTAGTAGGTTAATTGGTTCTCAACTTGTTTGCATATAATATGGTTTCAAGTTTAAGAGCTTCTTTAGTTAAATTTACTAATCGCCCTACTAAATTTGGAGATCAAGTTTTCTTGTCCTTTACTCCTTGTAATTGTGATTCTACTCAACTTAAATCCGTAATTATATAACAAGCATACAGATGAAACCTTTAGACTCCCATCTTTTACCTTGCTTCCCTGGCCTTATTGTCTTCTGTTAGTCACATAGCTAAAGCTCAAAACAAGCGGCTTCACGTGAACTAGTGTTTGGCGCGTGTTCCACATACACGCATGATGTCCATGACTACATGCATGTATGATGTAACACACTACACTAGTTCATGTGTGAGGTACACGCGCCAGACAATAATCGTTGTAAATTAGTTCGTATGTACCGTGAGAATATGTAACAGTGGCATTCCGTATGCAAGAGACAGTACAGCCACAAACGAGCAAAAGAAATGGGTGAGCGACCTGACCTACAACTACAAGCAACACCATCAAGTTGAGCTTGAATTATTAGAAAGGACAACATTGACATATAATAAGGTCAAGATTCATGGTCATATTATGTGAGACGTCTACATTACTTTTCTCTTGGAATTTTATTAGGATTAATAAGTCAAATGTTGCCTAATACCCACAAGTCCACAACTAAGTTAGATCAGGATCAGAATCTTTGGTTTAAGGTCACCAAAACAAATGCTAACTTTCAACTGTTCTCAATTATTTGCATGAGACCAATCTACTTCCTTTGAAATTGCCCCACAATACAAATAATCTAAGGCACACTATTATCCTTTTCAATACACATACTTTTTCCGAATTTTAGGCTCTATTTATTATGATTTGACCTTGCGAGAAGAATTCAAATCATAACGTAAAGAACTAAAAAACGAATGAACTTTTATACTATGATTATCATGTTATGCCCAATAACTGATATATGTGCTTTGAGTGTGGAAGATGTCAGCTTGGTGGGTGTCATTCCACCATCTACAGACCCACTACATTAGTGGACATCAGGCGCACCTTGCGGCCTGCCTAATCCATAGGAACCAATCCTAAATTTCTCATTTAATTTGATCATAGAACTTGTAAAAACAAATACTAATATCACATTAAAATTATTATTCAAGCTTCACATTGTTACCTAGGTTTATAACATCGCTAGATACTCGATTCGGATTTTCAAGAACTTAAACATTTATTTTAGTATTACTAGCACGTATTTAAACTGAATGTTAACTTTCTAATACTTTCTATTGACGGATGAAATATTTTCCATTGACGGTTCGACAAACACTTTGACTTCTTACTCAAGACAACTTGGGTTTTCCTAATTTTATAATTAGTGTCACCCTGTCATTACCTAACTAGTCAGTGAGAGTATGAGACTTGTAAAGACCTTCGTTTTATGCACTTTGGGATGTGGCGCAATGGATCTCTCATAATGTCATATTTTTTCTTGGTAATGGAGGATCACACACTCTCTGACATCACCCAACTCATACTGCCACAAAAAAGGACAGTTTTTGTGATTAACTAACTTTTAATCCGTCAGTTATCACGTTTACTAATGGATGAAAGCCTTTCCTAGATGGTATTGATAACTTCACGGTACAAATTAACCAATCCACGACTAATGAGCTTGTAGTACACAATAGTGCATTACCCTTTCTAAAAATATACTACAACTCTACGAGTGCGTGCTTGAAAAGATCGAAACAAACTTGTTCAAATATGTTATTGAGTTACACAAACAAATACAAACCCGAACCCGACCCTGAATTCAAATCTCTGGTGAGAATTGAACGTTCAACATGTATCTGATGTGTTTTTCTGATAAGCTTGACACGAATCGGATAGAATGATCTCTACTAGCTAACACTAGGAGAAACAACCAAAAACAAAAACGAACAAGGCAAAAACTGAACAAAACAAAACAACATAATGCGCACGACAACTAGCTAGTCAAGTTGCCCCAACATTATCCCACTTTCGATTTTAGCACTATATGCATGTCAATTACAAGGCTTCTTTTTTTAGGATCATGTCAACAAGACAACAAGTTTGATAAACTAAAATACTTTATTGGTTTTTTCTCATCAACTTTTGATGTTCTATGTAAAATTTTGCTTAACTTACACTTTTGAATATTTAGTCTATTTTACTCGATGTATAAGTTTCGAAACACGCCCAAATTAATTCCCTGATCATAAGCTGATGGTTGAGAGTTTGAGACCCATGATTTATAACGTGTAGAACTAAACTGAACGAAAATTTGAACTTCAACTGATCTCAATAGATAAATAACATCTTATAATTAAGGATAATGCTAGAGGTCTACAGTGTAGACACCCAAAAGTGTCTACAATCAGCAATAATTTTACTGCACTATCAAAATTTTACTACTCACACAATTAATTTTACTATCTGAATTTTTCATTAAAATTAATTTTACTACTCCGATCTCAATTTTACAACTAGTAACTCAATTTTACATTGTAGACAAATTAATTGTGTCTACACAGTAGACCTCTAGCAATTTGCTATAATTAACTCTAGCAATTACTCCGTACTAATTAAGCAAGCTAATTAAAGCTAACGTTTAGTATGATCTTATATTATACATGCAAAATATAAACATGACATATTTGCAAGATTGAAACGTCACAAAAATATTTCTAAGGATCAAAGCTAAGAACTTTGCATCTCATCAAAGAAAACTTACGTGAAAGTACCGTCGGCAAGCTGAGTTAACGCCTGAACAGCCAAACGACTGCGAAAAACGACGTCGGAACAAACCATAGACACCAACTGAGGAATAACACCAAGCTCACCCAACGTTTTCCTCATCTCAACATCCTCAGAAGCCAAACTCTTGATCACTTTCGCCGCGCTATCTCTCTCCTCCAACGTCCCAAACAAGATACCCTTAACAGCCTTTTGTAGCACCAACTCGCTCTTTTCTTGAATTTCTTCCTCATCATGATCACTCATTTCCTCTGTTTCCTCTGTTTTTGACTCTAATAACTCGTTAATTACAATATTATTAGTAACATTTTGGTGATTAGAGTCGGAAAATAAGGGTTGTTTTTTGGTGGGTTTTTTGGAATGAAGGAAAAAACGACGCATTTTTAGAAAAAAATGGAGTTTTGAAGTGTTATTACTACACTTTGATGAACAAGAAGTAGAAGAAGAGGGTTCTTCTAGTTCCAACATTGTGAAATGTGAAAAAATATACTTTTGTGTTTTGTGTATTTGCTTAATTTTGTTCACATTTGAAAATTTGAATTGTATTTTTGATTGGCTTATATATAAGAACCAAGGAGGGGAGGATTATGATATGACGATTTTTTTTGTTTGACAACTAATACTGTGACGTGTTTGATCTCCTAACCGTTAGGCCAACTGGAAATAATATAACGAAATCAGAAAAATTAATTAATGGAGTGTGATGAGAGAGGAATGAGAAGAGGGGGCACATGAGAATGAAAACAATGTCTGTGAATCAACCAAAGTGTGACAAAGAGAGATTTTTAATACAATAGAAAGTGGGTTAAGTGTGTAATTAGCTCGTAATCCGGCATTATTCCACGTGAAATTCCGCCTACTTCAATAGTACTTTAATTCTTCATTTTGCAGATTGCCCATTCGTGATATGGATACGAATATCTCGCATTAACAAAAACAAATTAGGAAAAAGACTCTTCGTATTGTACTTGAGCTTGTGTCGTCACTCGCAAGTAACTTATAAGAATTTAAGAATCCTTCCATGGATTGATGTTACAGTGTTAGTTAACTCCGTCCTTGCTCGAGTTTTGATTGTTATTTATGTGAAATTATATTTCGACGATCAACAACACATCGAGCATCATGTTCATTTTCGTTTTGGCGATGTTATCGACCCACTTTGTGTCAAGGTTTATGAGTTTTTTTTGTTTTTTTTTTTTGAAATAAACGGAGTAACTTGTATTAATCTCAAGTGACCGCAGACATGAAGTCTGAGGCCACTAAATCCAATACACTGGAAGGACCACTCTCAATCCATACTCTAGTCGAGTACTCAACTGGATTTAGGTGGGCGATTAGATGCGCCACCCTATTACCCGACCTTCTAACATGACTAAAAACACAGGTTTCAAACCTACGCGAAAAATTGGAAACGTCTAACAAAATAAGACCAAATAACTAGAAGGGAAAGAATTTGAATTTAAAGCATTAACCAGCTGCAGATAGTCTGACTCGAGGATCACTCGCGCTTCCCCTTGTTGTCACGCCTGTTGGAGTCCAAAAAGAGCCGCCTTTGCCTCCACCACGTTAGGATCCCATCGGTCCCGCACTTGACAGCATGCCACCCTCCTCACCTCCCCCTCCCCTCCCCTGATAACCACACCCATTCCCGACTCCCCTCCGCCTAGAGTCGCTCCATCGGTGTTGATTTTGACCACTCCCGCTGGCGGTAACCTCCACCCCTCCTCGCCACCTCCTCCCTCACCCCTCCCCACCCCCTCCTCTCCGCTCCTCGTCGCCTCCTCGTAAGCCCTCAAATAACTTACTGCCCAGTGAACCACTTGCCCTGCCTCGGCCACCCTCCCATCGTGAACAATCTCATTCCGGTCGTTCCAAATAGCCCAGCTTAACACCGCCAACAACGCAGCTCTAGACCCCTCCTCGCGACACCAAGCTTCCACGATATCCATCCCCGAACTACACGCCTCCCACTCCTCGATTTTTTATTTAATTTTAAGTTCTAAGATGAGAGGATTATTAGATCGATAGAACATATTTCAACATGTGTATGTCCTTCACAAACCTAGGAGGAAGACCGACCATATATATGTTATACTCCCCCTGTCCAAGTTTAAACACATTGAAAATACACTGTAGTATTACATACAGCGTGCACACTCCGTGGTTAATCAAAGTGCCAAAAAAATCGCATCGAATTTTTTTTCGAGATTGTTATCTAACTCCGTAACTCACGATATAATTTTTTTTTTTACTTTGAATAACCGATTAGGTTGTACAGGCTCCTTAATACAAGGGCATTATGCATTTATGAATCTTTATAACTTTGATTTATGCATTCGTAATAATTCAAAAAGAGAAAACAAATGTTAAAGGCCTAGTTTTAGAAACATATATGCATGTAATAAGTGTTCTAACACTTGAAACAATAAAAGTGTTCTTTTAATTAACAAACACATATAAGTAACCTTCATAGATAATGTCGGACCAATCCGCACCTTGTAGCTTATAGGTAGCAAGAGAATTTGGGAGTTGTACACTCCTAGCCAACAAATTAAAGAACTTCAAATTAAAATAAGCAGTGTTTTGAAGTATATGCCATTTTGCCGCCCGTATGCAGATCCCACTTACACTCATATTACCCGTCTATGTGCATCAACTCTGAATCTATTGCATTCGTATGTTAAATGCTGCTAAATTTTTAGTATGAGACATTGTTCGAAATCATATGTATGGCCATATGGGCTCAAATATCTTGGTCCCCCTAACACTAGAATATGACATGTTACTACTAGTAAGCACTCAATTAAGTTGCAATGGTAAATTAAATCGAACAATTTTGACACTAGAATCAGTAAAATATGGAATAAGCGTGGATATCGATATCAAATTTACCATCTATATCAATAAGTGAACGTAAATATATAAGGTGGATACGTTTTATATTTTATGAATTGAAAGGCAAATTCTCGAGGATTTACCATACTTCTCACAGAAATTGATATCGAAACGAGCACTAATTGTCACTAGGAGTAATGTCTAGCTAGTCACGTACCTTTAAACTAGTCTCGCTCTTCAGTCTACTTCTTGCGACGTACGCGGAATTACTTATTGTAAAGGAATGAAGATTCTCTGTCTCACTTTGTATACCACTCTATGTACCCCTCCAATCACAACCTTGCGAACCCACTTTTCAACATTAAAAATTCCATTTAAGCATGTTATTTAACTGATTACTAAGTATTTGATTGGAGAGGTACATGCTTACAGGGAGTGGGACACAAGAATGGGACAGGGGACCTCTACTCATTGTAAAGACATGAGGAATCCTCCATAGACTTCATTATCAAACGTCAAAAACGAGTTGATAATTTGAACTTGAATTTTGATTTTGGACAACCCATTTAATTAGCAAACTAATTCTAAAATTATGTTTTCTGATAATAATATTTCCAATTGAAAAAATTAAGTGTGTAATTAGTCAGATTAAGGCATGTGGGGGGTTGAGGGTGCACAAGGGTAGAGTAAGACAAGCTGTGTTTTGGGGCCTCCCAAAAATCATACAGCTATTATGAGAAACCCATTTTTTTATATGTCGAAAGGTCCAAATGGCTGGCATGCAGAGGAGCATTTGCTCATTCTTCCACCACTATGCTTTAATTTGTTGTCAGATTTTTCTTTTCGAAGATTTGCACTAATTCGTAATCACATGCAAACCTTCATTAATATTAGACTTGATTAAAACTGTTGCCTCAAGTGATACATCATTCCTAAATAAGATAGGTATAAAACGTAAAACGTGCATTGGGGCTTATACGGGGATGTTTCAGCACGATTTTTGCTGAATTGTATCCGAACGCTCTTCATCGAGGAATTACCATCTAGGAATTCATTAATTGGAAAATTATATTTTTTGGAGGAATTGGTATCGAAAGGAGCACTAATTGTCAATAGGAGTAATGTCTAGTCCAATAGCTTTTAAACTGCTAGTCTCTTTGATCTAATTCTTATGACATGAAATTACTTATTATAAAGACATGATGAATTCTCAATAGACTTCATTATCAGACACCAAAAACAAGCTAAAACGTCATGATAACACCACTATACTATACTAATATAGTTGTATTTATTTGAACCTGAATTTTAAGTTTGGACAATATTTAATAAGCAAATTAGATATGTTTTTGATAATAATATTTCCAATTGGAAGAATTAAGTGTATAATTAGGCCATGTTTGATAGGACTTATTTGCAGTAGTATTCAGATCAGTTCAGAATCATTCAGATCAGATCAGAGTCATTCAAATCAGATCAGATCAGATCAGAAATGTTCAAATTTCTATCAATGTATTTGGTCTATAACTGATACTAATTCGTTGAAATTCAATCAAAATTTCAAAAGATTCAGATCAAATCAGATCAGTTCAGAGTCATTCAGATCAGATCAGTTCAAAAAGATGCAGTCCTATCAAACGGGGTCTTAGTCGGCATGTGGGGGTTGAGGCCTTGAGGGTGCACAATGGGGAGTAAGACAAGCTGTGTTTTGGGCCTCCCAAAAACTCATACAGCTACTTTGAGTCAAACCCTTTTTTTATATGTCCAAAGGTTCAAATTTGCTCATTTTTCGACCACCATGCTTTAATTTTGTTGTCAGATTTTTTTACGAAGATTTGCACTTATATGGGATGGGTAATGATATTGGGGCTGCAAGCAAAGCTATTGGGCTTTTAAAGCAAAAGCAGGTGAACTGGGGCTCTTTTAAGAAGAACACGAGGCAGATACCCCAAATGTAACATGTACCTATTATTCTTCATGGGTCGAGTTTTTATCTAGATGGAAATTTTCGTTCCAAACGTGAAAATCGGTTGCATAACCAAAGTTTTCTTGTAGTGAACTAATTGGACGAAATTAAACAAATAAAGCTGAAGCCTGAATGCATCTGGAAGTAGTCCCCGCATGTTAATTGGTAGAGGCTATATTGTAGACAAAAATTAATTTGAATACATGTTGTGGTAAAATTGAGTTAGTATCAGTAAAATTAAGTTAGTATTAGTAAAATTGAGATTGAATTAGTAAAATTAATTTGTAATTAAAAATTCAGGTAGTATTAATTGTGTTGGTAGTACAATTGTTTGTGTGAGTAGTAAAATTATGATAGTGTATAAAATTATTGTTGATACTGTGAACCTCTACCATTATCCATTTCGTAACAAGCTAGGGAGTAGTAATTGTTTATAAAAAAATATTAGTGGTGAATAGCTAACCATATTATTTTCTTAGTTATCACTTCAATTTTGTGAATTAGGCAGTTGTTTGAAGTCGAAATCGTACGATCATATAGTTACATTCTTAGTAATATGTTTGGGGAATGCTATGGTCAGTCTTCTTGGGAGAGTGATTATGGACACTCCACCTCTCATTGGCTATTGAGCAAAAAAAATAAAACGTTTACTTACAACATTAATTGCAATATTCATATCTTACAACCAACGAAAGATGGAGTGTCCAGGATCACTCTCCCAAGGAGAATGACAATAGCATCCCCCAATTTGTTATGTTAACTGTGTTATTATATAATAAGCCGGCCTCTAACTAAGCAACATTTATGCTCTAATTTACTCCTTGATCAGTCAGCTGCCTTCATTTCGGAAGTGCTTAATTAGAATCTGAAAGCTATGCTTAATGTATTTTCACGATATGATTACCAAGAAAATAAATTAACACTGAAACATGCAAGATGAACTAGAATTCTTCAATAACATAATGACGGAGTTGCGCATCAAAAAAATCCAGCATCAAAATAGGACCACCATTTTCATTGAATAGAGACCAAGTCCTAAAGTGGATGGTGAAAGACGTAATCAGTATCCTTGAGGATTCAATGGTGATCTGATCAAAGTGGGATCACATTGCCAAACAAATATAATCAGTTAAAAGTACATGAAGTCAAGTCTCTTTAATTTGTGAGGATACTCGAGTAGTCGAGGACGTGGTATATGCTATCACAACACTATTTTGATCCTCTGATCTCCTTTTGTTGTTAATTGTTCAGGGCTATATACCCGACACTTCGGACGTATTTGATCGAACATGAGTCGAAGTAACTAATATTATGCATTATTGACTCGAAGTAATCATAAATTGATTCTTGTGTACCGCTTTGTTATCCGGGGTCTGACGATGAGCCAACTCTCGGTCTTGGCTGCTGGTTTTAATTCACTCATAATGAGGGCCAACTCTCTTCACTTTCTCATATCAATGTACATACTATTGATGCTTAGCTTGTTGAACATTAGTATTTCATTATAATTACGATTAAGTTCGAAATTTATTGTAAACTGGTAATGCTCAATCATTGTATCTCTCGTTATTAAGGTGTGATGTTTACTTGTTCACTTCGAAACTTCTAATAGTCGTCTTTTTCCAACCTATTTAGTACTCCGTGTTTGTATTCTTTTCCCAACAGAATATTGCTAAAGGTAACTCGAACGGGTTCTCAAACTTTACTTCATTTGAGTTGTCTTGCGTGCCGTGTGAAAGGCAACCACTCAAGTACTCAACCCAAGTTAGTGAGTGGTGAAACGCATGATCCATGGAGAGTTGGTAAGTCAGAGTTTGTTGATGAAATTTTAAGGGCAAGTATACTTTGTTGGAAATAAAGCGAATTAATCAAACTCTTAAACTTACAAACTTGTTGTGTCGAGGAATTGAAACCTCTGAGCT
>JBBYHQ010000014.1:1150713-1170092 GCA_038382645.1 Spergularia azorica
TCCCGAAGCTGAAATGGGGTGACGTGCACCCCATAACATTAAACGTTTTTGAATCCGACCCATTTTGTTGAATATTTCTTTTTTGAGCCCTATTTCAAAAAAAAATTCTTATTTCACCCATTTATATTATAAAACTTTTGGATGGATAATAAAAATTGAAACTTTTTATTGAAATAAAATGGGTTTTTGAAATGGAAAAATGGGTATTTTTCGGTTTCTTAATATAATAAATGGGTACGTTTTATTTTCGGTTTTTATGACGAGAAAATGGGTATTTTTTGGGTTTCTAAGATGAGAAAATGGGTATTATTTTGGTTCCTAAAATAGGTAATCTTTATTGGGTTGTTTTTAGATATTTTTTTTTTGGTTTTTGTGGGTTGGTTGTGGGAACAGAATGAGAAGATGAGAGTATATATATAGAGATGGAAAGATTAAAAAGTGCCAAAAAAAAATAAAAATAAAGGAATTGACTAGAAAATATGAGTGAAAAGTCCTAAAAAGAAAAAGAGCACCTAAAAAAATAAATAAAGAAAGGAGATTTGGCGAATGGCAAAAAAGTGTAGAAAAAAAGGTGATGCTGAGCTTTTTGTCCACATCATTTACTCCACACGGAATCATATGTGTTGTTTTCTCTCTTTGCTTTTATTCTGATTTGTTTGTTGAAAATAAGAAAGGATGGGTCCCTTAGCCAGATAGGTCGCATATTAAGTGACCAAAGTTTAGGGGAGAAGAAATTGCAAGTTAAACGGTGGATCAATTAATAAGAGATAGAGCCAAATCATTAAATTATAATGTTGATTAAAGATATCAAGATAGAATTAGAGATGGTGGATATGAATTAGGTGGATTCTATTGAGACCTCATCATGAGCTAGTTTAGGGTGTCAACGAGTCGATCTTAGTCGAGTTTGGGTGAACTTGATCACCGGGATTCTATTGGAAGTTTTATAAGTTGGAGGTTGGGGCTCGAATTAAAATTGGATTATCAGAAGCTAAGTTTATTTAGCTAGATCTCGGGATCGACTTGAGAGTTGTTTTAGCTCGTGCTTGGGCTCGGTAAGACCAATTTCCAGGCTCAGATCAAGTGCGACTCATGTAATATATACAAAGCTCGAATTAACTTGACCCGATATTACTCAATTTAAGAATTCATACTCTATGTAAAAAAAAAAAAAAACACTATGGCATTACGTATAACTGTATAAGCTAATCAAGTCCCAACTTCACTGAGCTCAAGATTAGCTCGAAGTGGTAAGGCCGGGCTCGAGCTCAAGTTTAAATTGATCGAACTCGGGGTGAGCTACGATTGAACCGATTCCAATTCAAGGGATGGAAGACTAGCATGCTTGGATAAGATAGATATATAGTACATGCATGTACATGTAAAACATGTTTTAGTTGAAAGGCTATAGTAATTAGTAAATCACGGAGGTAGGGCCCGATCGTTTTAGATGGTGTACGTAACGCTGCTTAAGGTTCAACTTATATACTGTATCTTACTATCTCGGGTCCATTCATCGAAGTTATGTGGACTTTGACGAAACTAGGCTGGTTAAATGACACAATAGGGTCTAATTTTATGTTGTATTTATTATTTTTGTTTTGAAGTGATGATGACTTTACCAATTAGTTAAGTCAGTAAACATCAGAACGGCTTTATCAATTAAACTTGATCAAACATCAACTTCTTAAATTTTATTTTTATTAAAGTAAGAAATGGTCATGTCATCGTATTATTATTCTTTGTTTATCCAACAATAAGATTAGACCTCCACATCATTGATTGAATTTAAAGGTTATGAAGTTTCATAGATACATCTCTTTCATTTGATAATCCTATATATCATCGATTTGTTTGGAAAGATCATCATGCAACATGGTTGGACTTTAGAGCATCCAAAGAACTAATATATAATTGTGAATCGTTTTCAAGCTTAAGGTACTACAAACTATAGGAGGAGAAAGGTTATACCTTTGCATGGAATTTTAATTTTATATAAATCACTACCTTGAGAAGATTTTAATATGTATGTGAGAATTCTTTTCGTTCACTTTTCATTTCTAAGTGCTGTTTTCTAGGAATACAATATGGATGATCGATTATTCGTAGTAGTGATCGAGCACATGGTTGAACATAAGTCATAAGACATGCCATTCTTAATTACAAGCTTCTCTATCATTCATTTATTTGTGTACTCATTATTTTGTTATTATATGTTCACTAGTTACTTTCATATGTTGTTCTTCCCTTGAAGAAATATACCCCTATACAAGATAAGAAGAATTACTAAAAGAACATTCAACATAGGAAAAAAAAAGCTTTCATGCATGAACCTAATTCCAATTAATATATACAAATAATTGTATGAACATCAAGCTTATGACATCTTAATTACTTAATTTTGAATGAGAAAGTAGAATGAAACCCAGAGCCTCATTCTTGGGAGATGAACGAATTAGCACCACCCAGTTAAAAGTAGGTTCATCGTAATATGAAGTCCTTCCTTACATCTAGAATAAGTACAACTAGTTCCTTCATTTACAGCACAAATTTTTCCCTATTAAGTTTCGCCCCTGGTTTCCGTTAGACATTCTGTGCAATCTACTTTATATTTGTATACCTGTAATTTATCCAGAATGGTGAAAGTATAGAATCGCCATTTATTATTCCACGAGAAAATTAGAGTGAATGAAAGAAGGCATCACAAAGGGTATATAATTATGGTACGTCGCGTGTGCATTGAATCAGAACTTTTTGCAAAATTTTGAGAACATTTTCTTAGCATAATATTGTGGAATTGATACACCAATGTATGAAAGATTAACTTTTTAATAACTTTTCTTTAGGACACACCCCTTTTGATCTCTTGTTAAGTTATCAAGAGAGAACAATCAAGGAACAATGTAGGCCACCTAACAAATGTTCTTCATGGACATTATGAAAGATGCACTTAATCCTCAATCTTTGCATATGCTTTTGTAAGTCATCCTTTTTCTTACAAATAAAAGTTTATTACTTGATCAAATTTCTTCACTTTTTAATGATCATGTGGTGTTTATTGGAGCTCTTTAATCTGTTTCTCCTTTGTTTCTTTTTTACTTTCTTTTTTTTTTTTCAGTCCAATGGTGAACTTATATTGAAAAGAAGCCTCCACATAGTACATACTAATGCGTCATATGTATGCAAGTGTTAGCTATGGAAAACGAGGAATTAGTTACCAGTTTACTAACCGAGGAATCAATCATCTGGAAGCCAATTGGTTTTAAAATGCATCTACATTTGAGTTACAGATTAGACTATTTCTAATTATCCTTATACACACTGTATGGTCTAGAGTCTAGACCTACACGAAGACCTATATGAATTCCGCATGGATCAGAGACCTCGCTTATAACCCGGGTTATTATAATTTGAATATGTGCATGTACTTGCCATTGAAGGAGTTTATTTTGCTTCTAAGCTCATCAGTCAGTACAATTAGGCTATGTTTATGCAAATAGAGAACATACTCCACCAGCCCCATTTTGCTTTTTAAGGAACCTCATATATGACTATTGGCTTTGGAAGGATTCTTGGTTGAAATACCTGGAGTCTTCATATGTTGTATATACTACTGTACGAGCTTTTCATATAAGAGAAAGATGAGAAAGTTAATCACTCTATAAACTAAAGAGTTGCTCCACCGAATATGCCACTACTTCCGAATCCCTCCTCTTCAGCTTCGGCTTCTCCTAGAGGTACCCTATTAGTCGATCAGGAAATGGCTAGTGTTCAATTCAAGCAACGGAGAAGCTGCCGGGATAGGAAGATTTAACACAACTTGAACCATGCATCTCAATTTGTACCTTAGGCTTAAAATTCACATTTCATTTTAAAATTGGTCTATATGTCAACTGGAAAGTACCTTAGGTCTTAAAAATTATTCTATAACAACTATTTTTATTGAACCACAGTTCATCGGAGCAAAAGCAAACCTCATTGCGCACACCAGTCGATCGACATTTCTAATACAATAACACAGGCATACAGCAAAATAACAAACAAGCATATCCGTGTCTTTCGTATTTTAAGGTGATCAATTAGGATAGCTTAGCACTGATTTAGGGGCCTTGTGTCGTGATCGAACACACAATTCATCAGGCAATGAATTAAGATTACGCAAGTCATTAATAAACTTTATCCTAATCTTAAACGAGTTTAAGTGAAACCTAATGAATTAACAAACCAAATGGCCTCGTAAAAAAGAAAACACTGTTCTGACAATCTACTCCATACTTTTTCCTTTTTTTTTGGGCCAAGCGTATCTGCGTATCATACTGAATGAACTTCGAGTTAATTAGATTCAAAATGTAATTGCCCACTAGGCACTAGCTAATCCTTAATTTAGCAGCCTAAACAAATTTGGAAGGAAAAAGAATGCCTACAAAACCCTGCTGGCTTATTAATCATCATTACTGAACAAATCAAGATCAGAACCTAAGTTAGCCGAACTACCTATTCACAGCATATCTGACTAACAACTTAATAGCTGCACCTGAACACTAAAATGATAAGGTATCGCTCCAACTATCGTCCTCGCCATCGCTTCCCACAACCTGCAATACATATCATATATAAATCAATGTGGTATATGCATTGGTAACTTTAGACAAACTTGAATTACAACTACATACTTCCAAGTTTCGGTTTGAAGTCAGGAAGAACAGAATGCGATGACAAAACTGTGATCCCAAAAAATCAAATCCTTCCTTGGTTTCTAATCGACTTATAGTAAAAATGTAAAATGGGAGTACATTATGGGAGAGAAGGACTTGACTACACTAGATTGCCTCCTGCTGTTGGCACTTTAACAGTGAATCACCCATTTACAAGAATGTTACGGAGTACAATTCATGAAAGAGTGCATACTGATTCGACAAACTACACAAAGCCTCCGCTTTAATAAAGACATCACAAAACTACAAATATGACCTTGCAACTCTTTAAGTTTGTTGCCTCAATGCCTGACTTTTACACACAGGTAAAGATGAAGTACAGGAAATCGGGAAGCAATTTTTGTCTCTCACAGTATGTATAAATGCTGAAGGAATTCCAAGGATATCATTTGCGATTGGCCAGATAATGGGTACATGAACAAAATAGAAAAGTCCAAATTCAGCTTTCCAAGAGCTGGGATAACTGGTAAGGGATATCATAATCAAGGTAGAAGCCAAAAACACAGCGCTTCCTAGTTAAATGGCATTCAATATCCTAAAGTAACATAATTTTACGTACTGAGCGGCAATACACAGTTTGACAAAGTCAGAGGAGAGCTACTTGGCACATATTCAACTATCACATGAGGAACCCGGAGTTTTTCACTAACCTAGTAGCCAGTTTTCTATGTGATAAGCTGTGGCGCTATGTTTTTTTGGCAACCTATCAGACATTAGATCTGTTAAAGAATATTAGATGAGAAAAAGCTGCACAAATATTTTCTGTACAACCTTGATTTCACTAAAATGTAAGTTCAAACAATAGTGTACTTTCTGCTCTTCGTCTGAAGAAATGAAGCCAATTCAGGGCACGTTAATATCTTACATCCAGTCAATCAATCACTTCAGCACACCTAAACCTAATCGAAAGAAAAACCGTAACTCTTTTCTCTATGATAATAAGCAGTCTCCCCTGAACGATTGGAGTACAATGTTTGATGCCTCATAACTTTAAGACCGTTCCATATCCAAACAATAAGAGAAGTTGACACGCTAATACCCAGACATGGTGAAGCAAAATGGGGGTGAACAGATCAAATCTATACCAAGATATGTAATAATGGAACCTTATCTCACCAACCAACTCTCTTAACTCTCCTCCATAATCTTATGCGTACTTTAGTTTCTCTGACTAGTTGGCTAGTAAGTTGTGCTCTGGAACCTAAAAACTAGTACCTGAGTAGGGATAAAATCTTGCCTATGACAGTCCTTATACCTATAATGTGCCACTCGGCGCCTGGCTTATTGGTACAGCAGGCTTCTATATAAAACCCAATCTTTAACATCTATGTGGCTTCTATACTCATCTGTACAGCTCTAACTATGTGGCTATGTCAATGCAATCAGTTCTATTATTGATAACATCACCATTCTTGTGATGCTGGATATTCCATGACGTTGCTGATCATTGAGGGGCAGATGCCTTTGACACATTTATTACACCCCCAATAGTCATTCAGGCATACGGAAGTCATGATCAGTGGGTAACCGCCAGTCTGACACCTTTTCAGCTTAAAGACAATAGTGCATTCAATTAAGCTGCCTTGATAGCAAGATTTTGGCGTTATTACACTTCAATATATATGTTTTATTATTCAAGTCACCTGATAAAGGTGTACCATTCAAAGTTTGGCGACATTACTAAAGTAAGGACATGCATCTAAAATATAAATACACTGGAATGTCTCCTCCACTCTCCCCACTTATCTTGTATACGCTCAACAGAAGTCCCCAGTTTTGATACACATGAAGAACCTCATAGATCTATATTTCCAAACACGTCATAAGTGACAAAGATTATTAAGACACATTGCAACACAATTTTCTGCCAAGTATTAACTAATATAGTTATCATGTAGTAGGTCCTGACAGCAAATAAAGGGAATAAATACTTTACCTGGCGAATCGCACTTGCCTTCTGCAGGATAGCTGTAACTTTATTACTGGTTGCAAGGCTAGGTGTAGAAAATGATCGAGCTGCATCTGTTCGTTTTAGATTAAAGGACTGCATAAAGTAAGAATAACGTTATTAGTCAACGCTGGTCATAGCAGATAGTTTACAATCACATAGCTGCATAAAGCTAGTGTAGGAAGCTCGATAAACCAAATGGTATCATAATGTTCCAGCACTGCTGTAGTTCTGAATTTTAATAACTTTAGATAGTTGAATAGTTAAATTTGTATCTTCCTCCTTACCAACTACGCCCTCAAAGATCCAATCAATGAAGAACATTAAAATCTCGCAATATTCAAGAAATGATGTGAAGTCGTAACAATGTAAGGTCACGGGAAGAAGTCTTCACTGCTAAAGAAAAACTGACACAACCACTTCGCTAACAACTACTTATACGACCAAAACCCAATCTCCAATCTTCCTTCAAATTGTAAACTATAAACTACCTTCCAAGCAACCAGATGATCTCTCTTTCCCTCTCTGACAGCCTTAAATAAAGTTCCTCATGGCCCCTCATGGCCATCTCCAACATTGAGCAACCAAGGATCTCAAGAAAGGTGAAAATTAAGTGGCAGAAAAGGAAGACTTGACTTAATTAAAGCGATTTCGCATTCTAGCAAATGTACGCCCCTTTCCGGCCATCTAAATTAAACCCACTCTTGTCGCCAATGGCTCCTAAAATTTGTCAAACTTAGATTACCCCATGGAGATGGACCTAAATATGTAATAAACGCCAAATTTGAATCTGGCAACCAACCTTCATACAAAAATCCTGTTCAATGACCTCCTTTTATATTACTTTAGTTATTCAATGACCTCCATAGTGGCCTCATCAAGACACGCATCTAATGCACAACTCGAGAAACTATCTCTCGTGACATGTGAAAGGCCACCTGACATGCCAACTACTTCATCTGTGACACCATCCCATCATTTTGATTATGATGCCTAAAACAACCGTCAACCCAAATACAGAGATCTTTTACAACTCATTTCCTCCAAGAAACTCAGTGTGAAACCCAAATAACCTTGTAAATCTGAATTGGAAGTAAAACCTTCAGCTCTATTTCTTAGAAGATCACTAGCTCCAACGTTAACATCCACAACCACTGTCTTCAACAGCCTACTAAGACCCACCAATATCTATCCTTCAGGCCGCCAGCGACATATATATTCATTGACCCACCTTTCCAAGAGACCCAAAAAATTGCACCGTTTACATTCTCCCAAAAAATTGCACCGTTTGCATCGTTTTGGGAATAAAGCTTGGTTGTTGTTGTTGTTGTTGTTGTTGTTGTTGTTACATTCTCCCAGAACTCACCAGAGTTAGAGACAGCCACAGTAGAGGAGTAGAAGGAATCAGAGTTTTCAAATAATTTTGCACAGGGGGAACGAAGGCTGGCTGATAAATTTGCCTTCTCTAAGACTTATGACCAAGGGAAAAAGTCCACAATGAAACTCCAGGGACAGGGATTAATTTCATTTCAGTCAAAAACAAACAGCACCCATATGGCCATATCTCAGACCTAAACTTGGTTGATGGTTCACAGTCACACCTTTAGCGTTGTTCTTGTAAGTAATGGTGATGTGCTTGTTTATAGTAGTCCCCTTTCAGCAATGCTAGAAGTCAATCAGAATATCAGACTGTTGAAACTCTTGGAATTTCTTAAAAGCACAGCCGGGTCACACATTGGCATCCCCGCAAGGCAAGGGTCAGGGGAAGGATCCCACCACAGGGATGGCGTCCCCGCAAGGCAAGGGTCCGGGGAAGGATCCCACCACAGGGATGTATAGAGGGCAAGCCTTCCCTTGTCCCTTTTTTGGACAAGAGGCTCCTCCCAGGACTTGGACCCATGACCTATTGATCAAACGACAACACCTTTACTGGTGCGCCAAGGCTCCCCTTTGAATTCCCAGTTAAATTAAATTAGTTGAATATGAAAATGTATGTATTTAGGTGTGTAAATGCATGTTCTAGATGCATGAGAGGAGAGTTCTAGTAGATGCACTTCTAGAAGGCTCTGGAACCTGTTCTTAGGTCGGTATTTGTATGGCGCCTGGCAAGTTTGTCCCAAACTTGTACTTGTGCGACTACTTCTAGTGGAGTTGTGTCGTGCAGTAGAATTACGTCAAACCACCGTAAAATCTTTCTCTTGCACTTTTCCTAATCTTGTGTGTGGGTGTGGGTGTGGGTGTGTGCACTGATTTCTCAACACAGACCACTATGTCAAGAGCAGGTCATTTGTTATGTACTTATTTCCAAAAAAAAAATGGAGCCGGACATGCAAATAACAAAAAAGAAAAAAAATTATCAAGTACAAAGAAAGCAGCTGAAGCTGAAAAGATATGGCCAAATATCACATTTTGACAAAATTTCCACTCACAAGGCTTTTCCAAGTTAAGGAAATATAAAAAAAGTTTCAGTTCTTACTTTAGTTCGGATTTGATGTAGAAAATCTCCTCGCTCATCCACGGCATTCCCATTAGCCACAGGATGATTTTGTTTTTGGTCATTCAATTTCGGTTCAGCTATCTGCTAAATGCACACAAAAAAAAGAAATAATTATTTGAGCAACAAGTCCAACAGACGTCTAATACACAATGGGACCTGATGGAATAAATTCGACAGAACAGAATACTAATCAAGGAATTACAATATGCATAGCAGGTAGAGATATGCTTTCATCACCTTTTTTTCCCTCAGAGCTGTATCTAGTTCTTGCATTTTACTTTGCTGTTCAGCTGACTTATCTGCAGTGGGATGAGAAATGGCAGACACTAAAAGATGAGAATCAAAAGATCGATTCAGATTCACAAATCCTTGTTTGGGCTCGTCGTCCGCTTCATCTAACACTGCTCTGGATACACGCCACTGCAAAGGTGGCAGAGGCGGTAGTTGAGGTGCTAAATCCTGAAGATGTGAAGAATCAGCTTCTGGATTCAGACACACTTTCATATCCGCATACCCAAACTTATTTTCGGTATCCAAAATCGGTAATTGTGCTGTCGGGCCTAACATCGAATGCACTCCTTTGAGAGATCTAGAGCTGACATGTTTGCTACCTGGGTCTGTTTCATCATGCTGAGACGAGCTAGAGGCTGAATCCGTTGAAGAAATTCTGCGTAGTTCATCATAATATGCATGGTCATTATTTTCTGAAGTATCACCAGATTCCCACTGCTCGGAATCTGAATCAGACAGATGGCTCAAAGAATCATCTGATATGCATGGATATGATCGACAAAATGTATCATCATCAGAATCAGAACCCACATCGTGCTGCACACTAATGGACTCTGGAACCAACTGAAATGACGGGAAGGTTTCTACCGTAATTTCTTGGTGATCAATCCCCTCTGGATATTTGAGCTTAAGTCTGGCTGACTCAAATCCATCGACAGGCCTAAAGGATATCTTCATAAGCTCAAGTGGTGGTGATGGTGGAGGTGAACCCACAGGAGACGGCAACTTCACATTTAAGTTGGACTGAGATACTGAGTCTGAGACAGCAGCATCACATTTATTGTCAGATAGACTTGCTGGCAAGCTAATACCTGTCTTGGTCTTGTCATCGTAGCCTAATGATCCATTCCTTCGGAGACCATTTTGCAGTAAATTACGACCAAGCAAGGATAACAAGGATAATCTATCTTCAATTGCACTTGTGGCTTCAGAAGATACACTTCTCAAATCATCACTGCATGGATCTTTAATTTCATCAGTCACGGCATGGCCATTACCCTGACCAGGGATAGCTGAGTCATCACAGTCCAATGATTGGCTGTTCTTGTCTAACACATCACGAGAAATGTGACGCAAGGATCTACCATCTTGACTATCACTGTGTAAACCATCACCATGGTCAATGTTTTTAACTGAGGATAACATTGACGTAGTTGTGGCGGGACCATTGATTTTCAGACTGCTTTGATCCACAATATCACTATTACCATTACTCATAGGAGCAGAGTTTACAGAATTTGAAGTGCTGATGACAGTAGGCTTTGACGGCTGTAGTCCAAGAAGCGTCCCATTGCTCCAAAAAGCAGGTGGATAGGAACCGGTAGATCCATTTGGAACTTCTCCGGACACATCAGGTGTACTAGCAGGCATGCAATCATGAGAAGCCTGTGAACGAGATTCTACTGGTAAGCAGACACCCGGTTGCAATCTTAACGCATCCGCATTAACATCGGAGGAAGATAATGGGCTTTCCACAGACAGTTCATGAGAAAAGCGTGCTAGCTTATCTTGTTCCTGTCCTGTTGCTGCTTCTATCTGTAGGGACAGCTCTGAATTTTCCAAACTTTCCAAGTTGGCTAGAGATGGGCAAGATGTGGGCTGCTCTGAATCATCATAAACTCCATCCTTCTGGTCACAGGGTCTAGATTGGCATTCATGTTCTGGATCTGAATGATCAACCTTGTCTGCCAACAGCTCAGCTGATACATTTTCGGCCAGTTTACATATAGAAGTTGATGGTTTCACTTTCCTTTTCGTATGACTCTCGTACTCGCTTTTAGATTCTGAGTCAATCGTATTAAGTGCATCAACAAAATTGTCTGTTTCGCTGTCAATATCATCGTGATGATGCCATTCGATCATGTTTACATTGTTTACACCTTCAGTATAAGTATCCACACGATTATTAAATTCATCATTGACTGTACCTGCTTCCAACTGAGCATTGTCAAGATTAGTCTCCAGCATGTTTTCAACAACACCTACGCCCAACTTACTGTCAGAATGATCACCCACAAAGTTGGCATTACTAACATTTAACTCAGGAACGTCTTCACCTTCAGACAAGTTTGTTACCGCAGGGAAAGAGGTACCAACATGGTTTTCAATGATCGTTTCTAATGCCCAGTCCTTGTTGTCGTTATTCTCAAGAAGCATGTATCGAATGTCACCTATGCTCAACTTACTGCATGAAGGCTCAGTCAAAAAGTTGCCATCAGTAACCAACTTTGGAGAGTTTTCACCTTTAGGATATCTAGTCACTTTCGGGGAAGAATTTGAATTGGCTAGCACCAAATCCTGCTCGTCGGGAGCATTTTCACCTTCAGAAAAGTTAGTCAATTCAGGATTAGGTTTTGAATTTTCTTGGATGAAATCATGCTCATGAAGGTCAAAGTTTGCCTCCTCCAAGTCTTGAACTACATCAATCCCACCAGCCATCCCAGTGAGCTCCATGTTCCAATCACAAATACTTGTTGGCTGATTCTCATTGCCATTTGATTCTGTGCTGCTTACATGTTCAGATACGTCTTCCATTTGATTGAAACTTTGAACTTTTTCAGGCATGATCTCCTCCTCATGAAGGAAGCTCACTTCATATGATTCTTTGCTTTTCCTACCTGTGGTTGTTCTGGACCAGTTCCCACCAGCATCTGATTCTGGGCTGCTTGCAAGTTCTGATAAGTCGTCCACTTGAGAATTGTTTGCATCAACAACCTTTGCGTCCAGCTCAGGACGATAATTCAGTCCAGTTTTCTCCGTTGACTTCATGTTCATGACAGCTTCTGTATACTGCTGATCAGCATCGGAATTTGAAATGCTTCCTTGTTCAGGTACGTCACCCACATTATTGATACTTTTGACACTGACAGGCTTCAAGCCCTGCTTGTGAATATGAGAGTTTATCTCAGGGTCATGTTGGACAGCATCCTCAATCCCATAATTCAGGCCCATATGTTCCATGATTTCCAGCTTCTCGTCCCAGGTGACGATAGAAGAATGGGGGGCAAGAGTCTCAGTCGAAGAGCCACTTTGAATACCTTTACCATCCAAGGCAGTCTGATCGTTAAGATGCTTTGTTTGACTGCTCTCCACCACATTTTCATCCCTGCTCAAAGATATTTCCATATTCTTTGTATTAGCGGGCTGTGTTTTTATACTTGGATGAGAAATCGAATCAACAGAACCTCGGCCATGTTTCGAATTAAGGAAATCTGATTGGTCTCCCATATCTGATCTGAAAGTGCTATCAAATGTGGAGCCTGTATGTGATAGAGAAGACTCTCCTCGGCTTGTTTGAGAAGATTTTGGCGCCCTGAAATCGGCAAGCATAATACTTTGGCTTAGAAAACAAAATAATGTAGCTACTTGACACCGGAGGGTATTTCAAGACTATATTGTCTACAAAAACACCAAGAATTAAAAGTTCATACCTTTCGCTGCTGTTCATATTAGGTACATAATTTGGGAGCTGTCCACTACACTGCCACGACCTTCTTCTCTGAAAAATGTGGATGAGAGTTTAGGATCCTAGTAATGACTTGTTATCAAATTGAAATCTTATCTAGATAAACGTAATGATACTAACGAACAGATATGCCAGCATCGAAAACTACAGGAATAAAAAAAAGGTACATACTCAACATATGTAAACAAAAGTAAAAACACAGGGGTCCTCCTATAACAACGCTGACTGGGGATTAGTACACTAAAAACATACACTGGCTTTCAATGTTTGTTGGCGAGAGTAGGGAAATTTTTCGTCGTAAAATAATAGATAGACATTCATCGCGCCACTTTACTTGTTACATATCTTCAATCATAGAGAAACATATACCTTCATTTTGCGAGCCTTCTTTTCTCGTAGAGATTTCTCCCTGTTACGTGCTTCAGAACTGGCTGATGCCCGCCTAAAGAAGATTGGATCTGAGTATCTCTTTAAACATGACCCAGGACCACCTGTGTCAAACCTTCAACACAGAAAACTAAGTGTAAGAAACATGCCATCATAAAAAACTAGGACCAGGAGAAGTTTCAAGAAACTGACTCTACCTATCAAGCGACTGTAGCCGAGGAGGTTCGCGACACTCTTCATATGAGTCCATGATAAAATGTGGCAAGTCATCACAGATAAAGTGGTTTTGCTCAATCTTACTACGAGGATGCCATTCAGAGCCTGCAAAACTACTAATCTTAAGGAAAGGAAATCTGGAAAGTTGATAACACGTAAGAGAGTTCAAAACAGCAAAACTAACTAAAACACCCAATCAATGTTTATTATTCGCTCGAGGAGGAGAGGGAACTCAGAGAAGAAAAGTTTCATAAGTGCAGTACAGACATGATAAGATTATATTAAGAAAAATTTGATCAAGAACGTTGATCGTATACACGTCAAAGGATTCCAGGAGAAGCTTGTTACTTATATACTGACCATGCAGCTGATTTAGGCGCCAGCTCAATCTTCACTCTACAGCTGACGCATGGTACTTGTTTACAGATTGACTTACTGTAATGAACTTTGCTATGCAATTCTCTCTTGATAAAATTTCAAAATTGGACTTCTAAAGCAAAAGAAATATCAACCCGCCAAAGCCACGAAAGAAACCCAGCAATTTTAATGGCTCATTACATAGTACATTTACTATTTTTACTACATCCAATGTGATAACACAAACCCAAGCTCAATATTCACCACTATATGCAGCAATAATATTGTATCAGGCAAAAACTTTTATTCATGAAACTGAATTCAACCACCAGCACAATTTACTCCCGCCAGAAGAAACCATGAGTGATCACACTCGGTGAGCAGATAGAACAACAACAACAACAACCAAGCCTTATTCCCAAAATGATTTGGGGTCGGCTAACATGAATAGTCATCTAGAAACCGTCTTGTGTATGCCATAAAATTTTGAAAACAAGGGGAAAAAAAAACTCTATTTACAACACGTGGTACATTTCACTATTAACTTGTAGCTCTATAATATGGCACTCAAAATGACTACGTACCCCTATATGGTTAGACGATACATATAAGATCTTAAAAGGCATTACAATTATTGACCTTTATCATTATTTTATCTTAAACAAAACTGGAAATTTTTGAAAGGCAAAAGACAGCCCTGACTTAGAAAACTATGATTGCTTACAACCAAAATCAAAGAACATATCCATCTTTTAAACACACATGCCTCATTTAAATGAACATTTGCTAAATTAATATGATTATTATACATATTTCCACTCTGTATATGGATATCTATCAACATAAGCCACAAGGGCATTAGTTGCAAATAACTAGGAACCAGAAACCACAAATAGCACGAGAGACATACCAGGTGAGTAGGCAAAATGTATGTGGCTAGTTTGTGACAATATAGCCTTTTCAAGAGCAGGTAGTGAAGCTTCAACACGTTGCACACGGGTAACCAATTTACGACTTCTAGAAGAAGTAGAAGCCACCTGCTCTTGCAAGCCATGGAAAACCTCAGCAGCAAATCTACAGGTCCAAAACACATGGTGCAGAAAAATGTTATGTGAATACACATTCTAAAAAAGTTCCACAGGAGAACAGGAGGTAATGAACTGTGCTTCAGCCGACCCCCCCTCCCTCTTCTATTTCACAACTAAACAAGAAAACAGAAAGGTCACACAAGCTCCCAAAATTAAATATGCTACCTATCCAGCACTTGTTCATTCTTTTAGAGCAGCACAAACACTTCTTACTCAATTTTTATACAGGAAATGTGAGACCACGACCCGGCCAATACATTTATGTAAATACAAATGAGAACCCCTTTATAGTAAGGCCAGAGCAACACGATGAGTAAAAATCTGAAGGGGCTAACATAATAAAAAACTGCCTGACGAGCAACTTAGTACAGGGATAGCAATAAGATGAATGTCATGAAGTGCACACCTCATGTCATACATAGATATATTTTCTAATCCTTACAATGTGGTTCGGTGCTAGACAGAGTTTAGGTTGTCGATACTGATCTTTAGAGAAACAATTAAAAGTTCAGGTATAGAGAACGAAACACCTTAAGAATGTAATTGCTGAACACAATGACTACTGATGTGTGACGTCCACCCAGAAGCCAGCAAACCATCGATTCTCTAAGTAGAAAACTAGTAGTTCAACCCTTAAAACATACTATTGGATGCGAAGGTCATCCCTACACACAGAAATCCCATCACAATTACACATCTGCCCTTCCCTTGCAGATGTTCTAGTACCGCATCTACTGATTGCTCATTTAGCCTAAAACTGCAATCGGACCCACAAATGCGCACTTTCCATAATCCGTCGACCATAAACAATCAGGACCACAAAGCTTGAGCACTTGCATGCACATGGGACATTGAATTGCACACCATAATTACAACTATCAATGCTAATATAGACACTCATCTCACAGCCCTCAATCCATTTTACCAACCTCGCTAACCCACCGGCCACCCCCACAACAAGGACAACAAGGGCAAATTGAAAACAACTTACTATGTCCACATTGATTTCCAAGCAATAATTCTACAATACTGAACAGTGATCCCCTTTACAAACTCTAATAAGTCATTCACTTCTATAAGAGAACATAATTTCGACTTTTCGACTAACGGTAACTTCAAATTGACCACAGTGATCATAACAATAACCTAAAATCGAGTACATTACTAAACTAACATAATAAATTTCCATGCTTGATTAAAACCCTAATGAAATTCAGATTATGTAAATACACTTCAAATCATAGCATAAAACCCTGAAATTAATACTAAAATACCCATCTAATCCTTTAAATTGGTCCAACTTGTACAAAACCCTAACTCAAAATTAGGCAGAAAAAAACAGAATGAAATAAAAAAAAAAAAACTGGCAAAATGAATGAGAGAGGAGAGAGAGTAAGAGGACATACTGAGAAAGATCACCTAATTGGCGAAGAAGACCAACAAGACCAGCAACAGCAACACCGTCAAGAACAAGTTTAGGATCTTCAGACTCAACCCCATCTTTGTACAACTCTTTAACTCCCAACCCATACTCATTTCTCAAACCAAACCTTCCCAACGGCATCTTTCAATTTTGACCCACAATACCCAAAGCTTCCAACTTTAATATAAAAACCCGCCACTGGGCGGGGTCGGATATACGCAAACCTTACCCCGTAACCTCGATTTTATAAAGAAAGCAATGATGATCTTTGTTCTCGGGAAAAGGGTTTTTCAAAAATGAACTTAAACACAAGAAAGATTAAAACTTGGAAAATTATAAATCTTGAAAATGAAGTAGAGGAGTAGGTGGTGAGAAAAGAGCAGCTGAACAACTGGTGATAAATCTTGAAAGTGGGGTTTGTTAGGAACTGGGATTTTTGTGCTTGGAAATCACGGAAACAGAAACATCAGCAGCTTTTTTTTTTTTTTTTTAAAAATGATTTATTTAGCAAAGTGTGAAGAAGAAGAAGAGGACATCTTTGATTGCCAACTCTGCAAGGTATTCCTTTTTTTCTTTTCTTTTGGAGGTTCAAATCAAAATCACAACTGTTGTTGAATGATCTCATATGTTAATGAGTATATGCAGTTTTACGGAGGAGTGTGAGGGTATATACTTGGTAAGTGAGTTAAAGAGGAGAGAGAGAGAGAAGTGGCTGAAAGGTAACACTCAAGTGAGCTTGATTTTTTGGTCTTGATAATGACTTGCAAACATTTTGCCTCATAACTTGGGTCGGAAGATCTTACTTCTATTTTTATTGATTTTACTCCAATTATGTTGTCCTTGAAAGGATTAAGATTGGCCCAATGGTTCACGAAATAGAACAATTTGACATGATCTGGGATTCGAATCTTCATATCAGATCTTTGGCCTGGTCTAGATTTAATTTTTTGGTGTCGTTGATCTTGTGGATGCGATGGGTGTAACGTCTCCTGTCTATGTGATAAAAGTACCGAGGTAAACGCACAAGAATTTCATAGTTTAGTGTTAATACGATGATACTAACTTGCTATGTTTAGTCATTAGTGTGCAATAGTTACACGTAATGATTTTCGATAGATGATACTAATAAGTGATACCGAATAACGAGTTTTTTTGAAAAAGTTTAGTCATGTTTTCTCGTGACCTATAATCAATCAATGTTCACATTAAAAAAAAAAAAGCCTAGCTACTACATTTTTTTTGTTCATCCCGGTTTATGACTCAAGTAAAGAACTCGGATTCAAACCTAGAAACGCAATAGCATAAACGGTTAATGAAAAACTTTACCATCTTGTACAATCTTACAAGTCTCAACTTCGGAATATCCCCAGATAATACAAACCAACAAACACCTTAAAAGCTGCTAGTTCAATTGACTGCTTGACCAGTCTAATTAAGTACATAGATGAGAAAACCATTAAAGTGGTCCACCCCATAGAAATGCATTATGCATGCATGAACTATGGAGGATTGGAGGCTAATCAAGCTCAACGACTCAGCGTTCGCAAGCAGTCGTCCAGCCACCTAACTTCTCTTAATTTTATGCGATAATCTAATTTAGAAGTGGTAAAAATTAAACTTATGCTACTAGATTGGACAGAATTCACATGTTATGCTAAGAATGAGATCTCACTTCTAAACTTTTTTATTACACTATAAACGGTGGAAAGCAAAACACTTGCTCACTTACACTATAAAATTGAGTAGTATATTACATGGGCTACCTAAACACTCAATTTTATTCTTTTATGAAAGCCGTTATGTCTTTACAGGTAATGCTATCATTAACGTTAAACGGTCAACTCATATTTTTTGAGTTGGATTTTATTATACTCAAGCCTTAGGACTACGTTCGTATAAGTCTCTTTTTTTTTTTTTGTGAAATAATCGTATAAGCCTTAATTAATATGTTCGAAATTGTGAGTTTTTACAAATTAATTTATAAAAATAACAATTGTAACAAAATGAAAAAGATATAAATTCAACTAGACTATTCTCTATTTCCTCCCCTTCCTACACCCAATCTCGTCCCAACACCGGCACAATTTTACGAACCTCAAATACAACCAGAGAAACGGGTCCCACTAACCCGCCACCGGAAAGTGGAGCCTAAACCTTTTCTCCGATCCGGCCATTTTAGGATAACATTTCCTGGTTTGGGTTCACTACACCCCAACTAGAGTGTCATTTTATTCCGCCGGCGAAGCCGGCGTTCGCCGGAGACGGGGGTAGTGGCCGGTGGGGCATGGGTTGGGTGTAGAGGGAGGAGAGAAAAATGGATAGAATTGTATTTTTGGTTATTTTACATATCTTGTTTTACTACTTTTGCATTTATTAACTAGTTGAAAATCACATAATTAAGTTAATGAATATCTTATACTATATATTGAAAGTTGTGTTAGATGCAACGACCACGTTTACCGGTTTCAATTAAGCTATCTCTCATATCACGTGACATCATAGTTAAAAAGCACTATAAAAAAATAGCATATTGTTTCCAAATTCGAATATTGTCATTTTGCACTTACATTTAACGCTCTTACTTATACAACTTTTGTACTTTATTCCAAAAAAAATTAAAATGATATTTTTTTTTCTTATTTACATATTTCTTCCACAAATGCGATAAATTAATATGGGAAAAGTTATCTCAGGCGTAGCTCGGGTAGTAAACTAGTTAATTCTTATACTTAGCCTTTTGGGCTAAGTGTAACAAATCCCTTTTGAGTTCTTAAATCTCATAATCCGCAAATACTATGGTACCCCCTTGGCTCATTTATACTTGGGCTTCTGTTTATTTAGCTGGATTTACAATTTGAGTTGGCCCAATGTCTGACTTGACCCAATACTTCAATTAAAAATTTAAAACTCAACTCATATTCTCTCCCCTTCCCCCTTTATTTTCTCTCTCCTCTCATAACCACCTACCACCACCACCACGCACCACCTGAC
>JBBYHQ010000014.1:1171467-1185036 GCA_038382645.1 Spergularia azorica
GCAGTTAATTTATCAATTAATTCAGTTCAGATCAAATCAAATCAAGTTTATTCAAATCAAATCAGATCAGTTCAATTAAAATCAAATCAAATTAGATCAGAAAAATGCAGTCCAATCGCACAGGGCCTAAATGGCGTAAACATGAAGCTATATATTTCAGAGGAATTTAAGGGTAGGCATTGAGCAGCCGAGGTACACTGATCGATTATCATCGTATAGAAAGTTAGAAATCCAAGAGTTTATAAGAATTGGAAGAGAGACCATTGTCTTTCATATCCTTTCGAAGATGGATTTGAATAGTGGTGCTGCTCGTCAGCTCGTGTTAACCAATGTGACTCGGTTGCATTCAGTCAACTAACTGCGTTTGTGACCTGTACGCTGGAAACACACTTTCGGGTTGAGTTTCTGTTTCGGGTTGAGTTTCCAGTGAATTGAAGTATATTTCGCGGACAATGAGATTATCAACTACACACATTCATTTCCGAGTGCCAAGACAAACAAAGGGTTACATCAGAGTTCACAACCTATTAGTGTACCACATAGGCATTCAAATTACAAAAGGATCAGGCACAAATAGGGAATCAATCTCTAGAGTTGAGGGTCTTTTGACATCCAATAGTAAATAATGGTTTATCATTATATAATCCACCATGACCAAGTTTGCTAACTCCGCAGATCTTTCCTCCTGCCTTGACTCATGAAAAGTTGTACATGTCCTGCTACCATTCCCCCAAAATCAGTCAATAGACCAGATCTCACCTGGCTCTCGATGAGCAGCTAGCTATACATATCTGCAACATACAAGCAGGAAACACTTAGAATATAACCTTCACAACGCAAACTGCCTGATTTTAAGTTCTAATTCTTTTCACCATCCAGAGCAATAACCAAAACTATGCACGCAAGACATCCGATGCCTCGCCAGCAAGCAAGCAACAACCAAGTGCTAATTAGCTCATCGCGTAAACTACTCATCAGAAAAGATAAGGTAATCCCACAAGTGTACAAATTTTCGGTTGAAATAGGAAATGCTCAAGCTTACAAACAGAACTGAGATGCAGAAACCAAATTAATCAACCCTGTTAGATATCATGTCTTCACTCTCTACATGAAGCAAACACTTTATCAACTACAAAAGCACAATGTGAATATAACAGAAAATGTTGAATTAAGTGTTTGCTTCGTTTACAGAGTAAGAAATGAAAGGGAAGACAGAACCAACACACCTTTGAAAGCTACTGATTCTATCATAAGGCATTATTACAGGTAGTCCAACCCACATGAGTTTGAATAATCAACACTAAACGAACCAACCACATCACGGAGCAACACCACCACCCATCCATATCACGCCATCATCCAATGAAACAGAAAAGTTCTTGGTTTATAAAAAATAGCAGACACCCTATATCTAAAATGACTGTCCTAGAACCTAATTTCGTACTGCCCTCAAACTATCAATGCGAGAAGTACTCCGTAATGCCATCAAAAACCTTTGAAAGCTATCCTTTTGAGAAATACTCCGTAGTACTAATACATATTGAAAAAAAAATAGAATACGTGAAAGACAGATGGGGCAGATGATTGAGCCTCGACTTCCAACAACATGATGATTCAAACCTCAATAATCCCAACCTCATGATTTTAAGGTGTTAGAAGCATGAAACCATTGTCAAGGCCTCTGACCATATGAGCTGATTGAGATATTTCCTTCCCTTTGTATCACAACCATAATGACCTTGAGGTCTTAGGTTCAAATCACAGGGGCGCCTTACTCTCTCTAGTTGACTCTTGCCATAAGGTACGAGACTACGAGTGGTGCATCATTGGTGCTTCAACGCCAAAATGCATGTGGGAAGGTTAAAACCATTGTTGGTGCCTCAAAAATCAGCTTATAGTTTTGTTTAAGATGGTTCCTCCATGATAAGGGGATCATTACAAATTTACAATGCTCTGGTGACCAATTTCCCATGTCCCCTAGAATCAGGTATTACCTTAACCATCCCTATACAGAGGAACAGATCTTGTGGCCTACTAGATACCTTCTTCCCCAAAATAGAAACATATAAGAATTCGTCGTCATGCATAACAGCATGAACATCTAAGAGATTGGAATGGTAGTCAAATGTAGCGCAAAGGCAATAGCAAAAGTTCTCTGCCATAATCAAACTCACCACAACCTAGGTATACTCCCTCAAACACCCAATACTCCGTAGATTCAAACCCCAACAGGTATCATTGTTTGTTCAGGCTTCTCCAAGTATATAGAAAGAGCAACCACGAATTGAAGAACTTACTCCCGTATTGACATCACAAATTAACAAGTGAAACATTAATAGAGACCATGTTAGTACCTATAACAAGTGGAAATCACTGACCTTGGTCAATCCACAATCCACATATTGCTTACTCATATCTACAAGCTATGCAATGTAAAGATGCTACTCCACAAGTTAATCTCACTCTCTACAAAAAAATAATTGACAACGACAGAGTAAGTAACCAAAAATTACATCCCTCTAGTCATCAGATACACTGCCTACCAGAATCAATGTGAACCACAACTGTATCACTCAGCATATACCAGAAATACGAAAGTTGTGATCATACGGAGGAAATGCATGCGATTAACGCACACGCAAGTATCCAAAGGCTAACAACGAAAACAGAAGGAACCTAAACATAGAAATTTTAACTTAGACTACATGTCACAAATGACTCCCACTAATCAAAGCTTGTGCACACAAAATATTCCAAGAACATTACTACAGGCATACTCAATTGCTAGATATATACAGGTAAATGTGTAAAGCACTGATAGATAAAATCTTCTCGCATCATTCCTTGAAGTCAAAAGAAACTACAAGCGTTTCCATCACAGGAGCTATAGAAGACTGACAACAAAAACGCCAATGGAAAACTTTGAACAGTTTACTCTAACACCACAAACACCTACAATCTCAATACATAATGTCACATGAAGTACTCCAATGACTGCTGTTTAGCCCTAGCTTGAGCAATAGGGGTAATTAGAAAGCAGGGTTTCACTAGACAAATTTGGCCAAATATTCAACCTGGCTTTTCTAACTCTAACACAACTCATCATACCATGTTCGCAAGGATCCAACACCCACATATAACAAAAATAACAGCCAAGCCTTAGACCCAGAATCACAGAGTCGGAACCAAGAAACAAATTAGTTTATACAATTAGCAGCTACATAGATATAAGTTCTAAACACAATGACAACTTTCATGATCAAGTAAGGGGGGGCATGGTAAAGGGAAATCAAGATGTTTACTCTCACGCATACTAATGGAAGCTGTAAAGAACGAACAGAAAACCTAATAAGCGCAGAATTTTCATTGCAGACTCCACTACAGTCTAATTATCATCTACTACAACTCTACAAGTCTACAGCCATAGCAATTGCAACTCGCTTACATGAAAAGTCACAAACACATAATGCAGCAAACCAAAAGGAGATCTTAAGCAACTGAATTCCAATAAACCAAGAATGAATTAGAATAGAAGCAAAGCCACTGTCAGATTGGATGACTCATAATGTTGATGCAATGATATAACAACATAGTACTGAGCCTCATAATCTACGCGAAAGAAGTGAAAGACTCATAGAAACTTAAACGACATCCTCAAACCGAGAAAGGAATTGTTAACAAAGACCAACTTGGTGGGAGTTACTTTCCAGCAAACAAGAAATTTCATATTCTTAACCAAGCATGTAAACCTGAATATTATACTAGTAGTACACAACATTATGCAACACCACCAACAACCCGAAATTCCACCAAAAGCACAAACATATTTAAACGAAAACCGTCACACATTCATTTATTTATCAATAATCATATACCCGGCACAAGCTAACAACAGCATCATAATTATATGAAAGCCTCCTAAATCAAATACTCATAGTGCATTCAACAAGAATAACGAAAACAAGGGAACACGAGACTGGATTGCGGCCTCACCATCGGAATTAGATCGCTTAGTACGCTTAATCTTCTCCAATTGAACCTGCATCTCAGCAAGCATTTGCATCCTTTGACACTCCAACTCCTTAGCAAACTGCATCCTCTGTTTCTCCAACTCAATCAATTGCTTCTGCTTCTCCCTCTCAACCCTAGCATAAACTTCCCCAAACTTCTCAATCACTTTAGCCAATTTCCGAATCCCGTCCCCTTCCCTCTCTTCCCCATCCTCATCTCCCTCCTCCTCATCTTCATCATCCTCCTCTTCCCTCTCTCTCTCCTCCACCTCATCACTCTCATCCTCGCTCTCCTCCTCCCTCGCCGCGGCCGCCGCCACCGCTGCGTAATTCCTTCTGAAATACTCTTCCCCCGGCACAACAACCGGAGACTGCGACATCGACATCGCCGGCCTCTTCTGCGGCAGAATCGGCGTGCTCATCACATTCACATTCATCGCCATCATGCTGTTCATATGATTCCCCCCGGGGTGGTGGTTCACATTCAAACCACCACCGCTAATACCGCCACCGCTACGGTGGTGAAGGAGCGGAACAGCAAGCGGTGGCGAAAGCGACGGCGGAGGCGACGGCGAAACGGAAACCGAAACCGAAACCGGAATCTTCTTGTTCGGCGTGGCGGCGGCGGTGGTGGTGGTTCCGATGAGGTGATCAAGCGGCTCAAAAAACGGCCATGGAGATTTATAACCGCCGTGAGTTTCAACAACCCTAGCTTTCTCGATCTTATACTTTTTCTTGAGAGTATCGATACGATTCTTGCACTGAACGTCCGTACGGCGGGCCTTCTTGATGTGGCCGTGACGGGAGTTGACGGCGTCAGCCACCTCCTGCCACTGCTTCTGTCGGAGATTCCCACGGTTGAGATCTATGTACCGCTGTCCCCACGCCTCGATCAGAGTAAACGTGGCGTCCTCACTCCAACAATCGTCCCTCGCCGGCATCGCCCGCGGCGGCGGAGAGGAAAACTGGTGGTGGTTTGCGGCGGAGGAGTTCGACGGGATGATTTCACCCATGGTTTTGATGTTGTTACGGAGGAGAGAGAAAGAGAGAGGGGGGATTTGACGGTGATCGGAGAAAAAAAGGGGGAATTAGGGATTTAATAAAGAGGAGAGAGAAAAAGAGTTGGGGAAAAAAGCGGCGAGAAGAGAGGCGCCGGCGGTGGGAAGGAAAAGAAGGAAAAAGAGGCGTGAAGAGCATGATAAGGGTTTGTGGGGATGACGTAGCGTGAGATCGCCGAGAGAGAGGTGAGGTGAGGTGAGGGTGCGGGGGGGGGGGAACTTCGAGATTGGGCGCGTGAACCGACGTTAACCATGGATTTGTGGGGAGACGAGGATTTTTTATTACTAATGAGATAGGAAAAATATTTAATTTTTATTTTGGGGGAAATGTTTTGGGTTAGTTGTTTAAAAAAAAAACTATTGTTATTATGTTCGATTATCTTAATACACCTTAAGTTCGAATTTGATTGGAACGACAACTTTGGGTCGGCAGAGAAAAAGGGAGAATGTCACTGTTGATTGTGAGTTGGAATTCACCTACGTAAGAGAGGTTGGTCGATTAACAGATGGTTGAAGAGAACACAAACATTAGGATTTGAGTACCAAACAAAAAAATGGCCATAAAGATACTCCCAACATGTTCAAACATATATTTTCAAAAAAAAATCCCAATATAAAGTACAACGAGAGTATCTACTCTACTCTCAAGTGTATGATATACTTTCCACAATAAGGCCAAAAGATATTTGTGTTTGGATTATACATTAATACTTCAAAGTGTTCAAACAAAGACCTTACATCAGTTACATGCTCTTGATACTCATAAAGTTAGGTTTAGCCTGGAAGATTTTAATAACTTTCAAACATGCGATTCTTTTTATCCTAGTCCAACTACTTAGTATGGAGTACTAAGAACAACGTTTCCTAGTGCCCCGTGAGAGACTCTGTTCCTACGAATTCTAGTGAAAACACGCACTCACGTGCTCGTAGATATGTCTTCAACAACTCTAGTTCTTATCGTACACAAGACATAATTAAGCTATTTGCATTTTCATTCTTAAGCAGTTAATTGTTCAGTAAGTCTCTTGCCCCCCCCCCCCCACCGAGTACTTTACGAGACCTTTTCAATTGCCAAATTGGTTGAAAAGTGAGAACATCACATGTAGACCTGGCAAAAGTGACCCGAGACCCGAAACCCGACCCGAAAATTATGACCCGATACCCGAAATTCACCTGAAATGAAATCACCCGTATTTGGCCCAAACCCAATTACACCCGACCCGAACCCGATTTTCACCCGAAGTCAACTGACCCGAACCCGTAATGACCCGAACCGAATTAGCCCAACCCGATTATGCCCGAACCCGAATAGACCCGGACTAAACTGACTCGAATTTTGTAGTTTCCCCATACTATATTTCTAGCGTTTGATTTAGTGATACGAACATTTCGTGCAAATCAATTTCTTATCATATAAAGAGAGTATATTATATGGCATAATGTTCTTATTCTTTACGGAAACGAGTATTATACAACTTGATTTAATGTTTTCCATCTATATTTGGTCAACTAATCCGAAATAAATGTAAATAGTACATATCTAATAATGATTAGTCTCGATTCTTCAACTAGATCCGAATTAACCCGACCCAAATTGACCCGACCCGAACTAACCCGAATAATTGGACCCGTACCCGAAACTGGCCCGAAAAGTGCTAGACCCGAAGTAGCCCGAACCCACCCAAACCCGACCCGACCCAAAGTGGCCCGAACTTTACAGTGCACCCAAATTGACCCGGCCCGAACTGACCCGACCCAAACCCGACCCAAATGACCCGTTTACCAGGTCTAATCACATGCTCAATTCACCATCTTTCAATTCATCCTAACATAACATAGATTTTGAGTACTTCTTTTGTTTTTTCAGAAAGTGGTGTTTGATTTGGATATACTCTATATATGACAAATTTGTATCTCACGTTAAATTTCTGAAAATAAAATGATGGAATGTTTCATTTTGAACAATGTGTTGGTCATTTATACTGAGTTTAATTTGGATCCCTTAAAGCTCAAAATAACTCAATCATGTAGAGTTTACCCATAAATGGTAGACAAGAAAAGGATAAGTGAGTGCAAGACTCCGTAATATTTGTGCACTTTAAGAAAATCTCATTGTTTTCATACTGGGAGACAAACGTGGGTGTAAACGAGTCGAACATAGCCAAGTTCAGGTTAGTTTGGGATCATCTCAAAAGTTTTACCTCTAGCTCACTTGGAGTCTGGGACAGACTGTGAGTAATAGATCATTGGCCAAACCTAGCCCAAGGGCTTTGTGAGCAAGCTTGGATCATATTATATAGCTAGTTCATACCAATAACAAAATTTAGGTACATTATATTTCTCAATGCTTAATTACACATGTGTTTCAAGTACTACTTCTAGCTATTTTCCATTTTTGAATAACACAATATGCACATTTAGTCACTCCCTAAAACAGCTTTGATGTCATTTGAATGTTCTGGATCTTTTCTACCCATACCATACGATTACAACCCCCCAAAATATCATTACTAACTTTAGAAAACACATGAGGTGCCAAATTGTTGGACCCTTCAACATCTATGTATGGAATTATTATCAATTGATGGCCAGAGAAAATTATATCATGTGGAAAGTGATGCAAGCAAAGCATCATTGTGGTACAAATGGGAGGCCCAGCTCCAGGGCCAGGGGAACATCTTACATTAGTTACATTATACAAAGAAAACCCATCTTCCTTAATTCACATTTTATGTCCCCCCATGCTACTTAATTTACAAGCACAAAAAATTATATTGGACCAACCTTTTGTTTAATAAACTCTAGTTAATTAACCTACTTAATTATGACATTGCCTATGTTTTGTGCTTTAATTATTAACACTTCGCACCACTTTATTCTTATGCGGCGACTTTTGTAAATTAATCAGTGAATCACACTATTGGAGAATGAAAATAATTCTTCAATCTATTTTTAATCAAATGTGGATTTCAAAAATGATAGAAGGATTAAGAAAGTTGGATGAGCTCAGTTAGATATGTACGAGTATGTGTAATGGTATCAATTTGTATTGAGATTTGGTAGAGACAATGATTTAACTTCTTGTAGTGGTTTTTTGGTTCGTTGAATTAATTATAATGGTCGGAATATTGCTTTCTCGTCATAATAGAATCGACAAATTTCATTTGGTGCAACAATGCAACATTTGAAATTGAGGTTCTTGTAAGAATTTCTTACTACTTCAGGGAGACTACGTAACCACATTCCTCCAAAGACCAAAATGGAGCAAATTAATTAAAGGTACGATCCTGATGAGAACTTTCTCCTTACAAATATTCCCAAAGACAAAGGAAAATCTTCAATTCGATACGAAAATTATTTAACTAATATGGAGATTGGAGGGACTACTGCAGAAGTGCTAGCAAGGCTTGATCGACTAAGGTTCAATGATATGAATGCAAGTCATGTTCTTTTCAACTAGAAGGTTACGATTAGAGCTGAATCATAGCCATATCAACAATATGACATAGACCCTGTTTGATATGGAGTACAACAGTGTTCAGATAAGATTAGATACATTCAGATTATATCATATTCATTGAAATCAAATCATAATTTTTCAAATAATGATCATAGAATTTAGTCCATTTCTTAATAGATTTTATTTGTCGATATTCAGTTAAATTTTAACAAATTCAGATTAGAGCAGCTGAGTTCAGAGTCATTCAAGTCTTATCAAATCAAATTAGTCGTATTCAAATCAAATCAAATCAGATTGGAAAATTGTAGTCCTATCAAACAAGGTCTTAATTCATCTAATTTAAACCGAATGAATCGTATTTTTTTCTTCCTTTGGTTGAAGAAGAAATAACGTTAGAACTCGATAGGAAGAGCTTCAACTAACTAAACCTTGTTTATAATCCTACTCAAATAAAAAATCAAACAAATCCTGGAATCAAGATCACCTTTGCTCAAAGTAAGAAAAATAAATCAAGGATCCCTTTCTCTTTTCTCTTATGGGAATGGAATGTAAACTTTAGTGTTAGTACTTGAAAATAATTTTATCGAACGTAAATTAGTAAGGAGATCAGGAATGAAATCCAATTAGCTTCAAAGCATATTATTAGAAATCTCCACTTTTTGAGTAAATTATAGGCCCAAATTAAATGAGGTTAAATGATTTAAGAATCTCTTTTTAAAGTCTTCGTGCTAAAAGGCACACTATCAATTCATATATAATTATCATTATCATTAGCTCGTATGTATGTCACCATGCTCTAATGATACATCTATCAGTGTTCCGTATGTAGTACTGAGTATGTAGTTTATATGAAAGACTATTTACAGAAGTGCAAACTACATGAACGGTGAAAATATGCTATATATGGTTATTATTTCATACTCCATATTTCATAATAGTTGAATGTCAAGATAATAGTTGGCCGGGAATTTGGGAAATTCTCTTAATTAAAGATAATGAGTTATTCTCAAAATGAATTGGGTTGGAGTTGACTAACATGAGTCGTCATTTGTAACTGTTTTGAGTAGGGCCGTAGGCCAATGTACCCCAAAATATTTATTGAATACTATGATTACATACCTGAAAAATAAATAGTGCAAATAGACCTTAGGAGCAAAACTAAAGCTTCATGATACTCTGTAAAAACAACTTTCTACCAATAGAATGTCCAGTATGTTCCTTAACCTCTGCACTCGGCTCTTTGCCTCTGCACGTCCGTCCAAATGCTTTCCAGTTATCATTTTTACTAAGATTTGCATCTCATTTTCAAAAAAATAAAATAAAATAAAACAAAACATCTCCATTACTAAATCATAATTCATCTTCTTGGCAAATTATAATAACTAATCAACATTGTGTATTTTATACTACTTCTGATCCGATAATTGACAACATATTATAGCTCACAAATTCATATCATTAAAAGAAATGAATTGATTACATACCTTGCTAGCGATATCATATGGCAATACGCCAACACCCGGCCATACGGACATACACTATCTTTGATATTATTTTATCCAAATTCAAACCAACATATCATCAATATCAAGAAACGGATATAGTTAGATGAATGTACATACACACTTTCTTTTTATATATTTTTACAAATTTTTTCACTATCCTCTCATATTTTTACACAAACATGTTCATATATCTTCATACTAGTATATGAACACCATCTCCATAGCCTCGCTCTTATGCTACCAAAACATTATTATTAATCTTATACTTATACTCAAGAACTAGCTACTTTTTAATAATTCAGATCAAAAATAAAAATAAAAAACATGGAATTTAAATTTGACAAATAATGGGTTGATGATTAGTATATGTAATTATGAGGATGATTTATAAAAAAGAAGATTAATTGATTGATTAACAAGAAGCAACCTCACTAAGAGTCTCAGTAATGCTTTCTAAATGAGGTCTCCAAACAGCAACACGCCCTCGTCTTTTCTCTCTATGACTAGTACTCGAAACTTTCTCACTCAAAATCTCACTTAAATACTTATCATCATCTCTACTACTACTCTCATTATTATTACCACCACCGCCACCGCCTCGGCCGAGCTTCTTCGGCCGTCGCTCGTGTTGTTGATGTTGCTGCTGATCATCCTTCTTCTTCCTCCTCCTAACCTCGGCCGAGGCCGAGACCGACTTGTGGGGTTTCTTGTTAAGTTCATGGGTGCTGCTACTGACCGGAATGAGGAAATAGATTTTCCCGCGTTGGAGGAGAGCGTCGGGCGGGACGACTACGATTGTGGGCCGGTGGTGGGCGGGTTCGGTCTCGAATACATTGTCGGATACGGGTTTTGTTGTGGGTTTCTTAAGGATGTGTTTCGGGTGGGCTTTTAAGATTTCAGCTGCGTAGATGGTGCCGGTTATCTCCTCGACCCGCCCGTTTACGTGAACTATCCGGATCACGTCTAAGGCTCCACATGGTAGTATGCAAGATATGCAACACCTTATTGTGCTCTTCATTGCCATGAAAAAAAAGATAGTTGATGAAGATATAGTATATATAGAGTGTTATTTTTCCATCGGAGAAAATGGAGAATAAAAGATGGTAGAGATGCTTTTTAAAGGAATACTTCTCTATCTCTATGTGGTTCGGGGTAAATTGATAGACCGTCTCACAGAAGACTGGCTGGGGATTCGTGATTGCGAAGTTTTTAGCTTTGGATGATGAATTTTATGGCAAGAATTGTTGCTATTCTTCTTGTTCTCTCTCTCCTCTTTGTTGTGGGAAGGGGTGGAAGGGAGAAGGGAAGGAAAAAGAGAAGAGAGGAGAGAGAGAAGAAGAAGAGGTGAGTACATATAGAGTTGTATGTATAATATGTGAGTGTATGGGGGTATGTCAATGTGTGTGTATGTAGTTTGGCCTTTTGGAAGGATCACAAGATCAAAAATACATGAAAGGGGGGACCCTCTCTATATTGGAGAGTTCTTTCACCAAATTCAATAATTTGAAGGGTTTGGAATTTGTGTTTTTAAGAGTTTGGAGGCATATGGATGTGTGAAATGTTTTGGTTTTTGAGTGGATCACTTTGTAGTACTCACTTCTTGTATGGAAGCATTACAAATTGTGTGTACACTACTTACATTATTTTTTTTTTTTTTTGGTATAATCACTACTTACATTATCATGTACTCAATTTGTTGTGTTTCCCAAGCGGAATTTCTCCTCCTTTTTGCGATGATCTTGGAGTTGTTGTTTGTGCTAGCTCGGTAAGCTAAGTAGTAACCCTTAAATCTATTGTACGGAGTATCTTTTTTAGAGAAATTGTATTTGCTATCGCGTTGAGAAATTGTTATCTCATCTAAAAGTTTGAACTGATTATTGATACTAGAACAACAATGATTTTATATTTTAGCACACCTAATCACGCAAATGCTCATTATAGGCTAGAAATGGAGATAATGTACAAGTCAGACTCACTTGTATCTTTGCTTGAGTTCTGGCTTGATACATGAGAAGTCTATTAGGATTTGAATTTGAAACCTCAAGGTCCGAGACTCTAATACTATAAGAAAGAATCATCCAATACGAAAAATCAAAATCGACAGTTAAAATCCATATAATGGTCTAATAACTTAAAATGCACTATCGTACTGGAAATTTTGATTATGTTCATTCATTCTAAGACTAGTCTCATAAAAGCATGCTGAGTTGTCGAGTTCCAACCAAAACTTATCATAATAATTACATGTAAAAGTTATGACTCGTAGCAAATGTTCATATTGGATCATTGGCAAAGGAGAATAAAGAGTCACATAGAATAGGACTATAGGGAGGGTATGACGTCTAATAGCAATACTCACTTGTTATTGGCTTCTTGTCATGATTGGGACAACCAAATAAGTTCGAGTACAACACAACAGAAACATACCATTTGCTATAGGGGCTCCTTAGCTACAAATAGATGAATGAGTTGCTTACACGTGTCATTATGCCATTGTTACAACAAGGTAAGAGTCGTTAAGGGGCCTCTATTATGAGTGCTAGCCTAGGGAGTACTACTAATTGGAAAGAGATCGATCCAATGGATAGAGTAGGGTGCAATATTTTCTTTTCATTGATCCTTAATCAAGTTGATAAGCTACAAATTATTTTAGAACGAAAATCGGAGATTAAGGATATGTGACAAATTCGGGTTAAACGACTGCAAATCTTCTTCATTATTTGATTTCGAGAAGTTTTTAATTTCTTTGTTTAAGTTAACTCACTTTGTTTACCCGAGTCTATTCGAACTATGTACACCATAAAAATTGTCTATGTTGAGTTGAGTTAAATCAGTATACTATCAACTAAATCAAGAAATCACTCTCATATTGGACTTCCTCGTATAATACAAGAGGTTAAACTATTTTCCGTGATTATAAAGAGAAACCAGAAAAAAGTTGTTATCGATATTTGATGAGAAGCTTATAAAATTCCTTTTGTTTCTTTTTATGGTGGTAGATCATCCAATTTCCCGAAGCACAATCAAGTTGGTAAGTGACTTTCATTGAAAAGGGAACTTTGATGAATCTCTGTACTACTTTTATCTCAACGAGACAATATGTAAGGTTTTTGGAGTGGTTTGACCCTCTCCCCCAAACCGGTTTTAGTGCTTGTTATTTATGTCCGTTTTAATTTGTTTGGCGCCCAACAAGTAGTGGAATTTCGGACAAATGTCTTTTTTGTTTTTTAAATATCCATTTTGGTGAAATGTTAGTTTGCAAACTTTTTAGTGTAACAATTTAGCAGATGTGCACGACTAATTTATCAAGCTAAGATGAGCTCTCTTCTCTTTCGCCCTAAACCCTAAGCGAAATAGTTAGTCACCCCTAATCTCAAATCGAGATCTATTACTACCATTACTGGCTAATACTACGCTACCATGGCGGATGAACTTGTCAGTAGATGCTCTTCCTTGAGTATTGTTAGATAACCAACTGAGCCAAAAGTCTAGACTGATGGTTAGGGCACCCACAATGGTCTTATACTTCAACACGC
>JBBYHQ010000014.1:1185136-1218417 GCA_038382645.1 Spergularia azorica
AGACAAAAAGAATTCATTCTAAAGCAAAAAGAATTCATTCTAAAGCAAATATAATTCATTTTAGAACAATAACCATTTTATAACAAAAAAAATCATTCATTACACCCCTAATCATGAGCTCCATGTAGTCTTCTTGCCTTACATGGCACCCGGTCACACCATCCCCATGCTCGACATGGTCCATCTTATGTCATCTCGACAAGTGAAAACGACTGTTATAACAACTCCTCTCAACGCACCCAATATCGCCAAACACCTTAACATTACCATCGAATCCCCCCAAAATGATGCTAATGACCAAAATAATGCCGACTTCCTTCCAAAAATCCATATCATCCCATTTCCGTCCCATGAACTCACCGGCCTACCTGAAGGCCTCGAAAATCAAGGTCGTATCACCTCACGTAATTTGGTCCTCAAATTCATGCTTTCCATGGACTTACTAAAAGATCCAGTTGAGCAATTTATAGAGAAAGCCAAACACAATTGTATTGTGTCCGACACGTTATTTGCATTTACTACTGATCTGGCCAAGAAGTTCGGGATTCCGAGGTTGACTTTCCAGGTGACCGGCTTCCTCCCTATGTGTGTGATGATGGCGTTGAATATACACAAGCCTGAAAAGTCAGTTTCGTCCGATGAAGAACCGTTTGTGGTTCCCGGTCTGCCTCATGAGATAACAATCACAAAATCGCAGATTCAAGACGGGGATGGTGATGCAGCATGGGAGGAATTTATGCTCTCTGGCATTAAAGCTTTCCTCACAAGCTTTGGAGATGTGTATAACACCTATTATGAGCTCGAACCAGATTATGCCGATTATTACAAGAAAAGCCAGCCTAGGAGAAAGGTTTATAATATTGGACCGGTTTCCCTAAGGAATAATAAGCGTAGCGAAGAGCAAGCTACGAGGCGACAGAGTGCCTCGATATGTGAGAATGACTGTTTAAAGTCGTTAGACTCCAAACCGCCCAACTCAGTTATTTATCTCTCTTTTGGTACCCTAACACATATCAAAGCCTCCCAGCTTAAGGAGATTGCAATAGCCCTAGAAAATGTGGGACACCATTTTATTTGGGCGGTTAGGGCACGAGATACCCAAGATGAGACACCAAATGGGGGCTGGCTGCCAGAGGGGTTCGAAAAGAGGATGGATGGTCGGGGGCTAATAATTAGAGGTTGGGCACCCCAAGTCTTGATTCTCGAACATCAAGCTCTAGGTGCTTTCGTAACTCATTGTGGGTGGAACTCGGCACTTGAAGGGTTTTCAGCTGGAGTTCCAATGGCAACATGGCCATTGCACGCCGAGCATTTCTATATAGAGAAATTAGTCACCGATGTTCTTAAGATTGGTGTACAAGTTGGGAGTAAAAAGTGGAGTTTCACAGGTGATGGTACTTTCATTACCCACGAATCGATAGAACGCGCGTTGAATCAAATCATGGAGGGTGAGGAGGCTTCAGAGATGAGGGTGAGAGCCCAAAAACTCAAGGAGTCGGCGCACAAAGCTGTTGAAGAAGGTGGCTCATCTCACTCTGACTTGACTAACTTGATCCAACATCTGGCTTCTTATTCACCCTAAAGAAACTTATACGGAGTATTTATGATCAATGGTCATGACTTGAATGAGCAGCATTTTAATGTTTTTGACGTACGTAGGTGTATGGCTTGCGTGTCCATTTTCGTTTTTATTATTGTTGGTGATGTTTATTCTACTTCTCAAATTTCATTTTCATACGTTCATTTCAAAAAAAAAAAAAAAAAAAAAAAATCATTTTCATACGTTGTCTTATAGTTTCTGATTTTTAATTTTCAATAATAAAGTGCCTCTGGCAATCTTTATTTCTCGTATGAAGTCAATGAAGTTGGTTGAACAATGCATTATATGGTTGATTAATGCATCTTTTGGTAAACGAAAACGATTAGCTGCTGGATTTAGTACATTGCCTATGCCTAGATGGAAGTCTGAAGGTTAAAAATCAAAAACGATCTTAAGTGATTTCAGATTCAGGAAAACTAGTATCTAAGGCAAAGAATAAAATGTCTTTATGGAAGTAGTTAAGGTTCAACTTTAGCCCACTAGTTAGTAAGAAGATAGATTCATTACCTATATCTGCTCCATAGGCCCCATATGATAGGAGTATATCTTTTTGATCTGATCTGATCTAATATGATATGATATAAGTGAATGTGATCAGATATGAATTTGGTGAAAATTTAGCTGGATATAGACGGATTAATACCAAGACATAGGCTAAATTCATAAATAGTTATTTGAACAATTCTGATCTAATCTGACTTGAATAAATATGATATGATATGATATGAATGACTCTGATCTGATTTGAATAACCCTTTTATTAAGTTGTATCAAACATGACCTAACTTAAAAAATGAATTTAAATCATTTTAGATCAATTCAGATTAAATTAAATCTGATCAGTTTTATTTAAATCAAATTAAACCAGATAAGAATTGTCCTAACAATCAATGAATCCGCCCTCAAAAAAAAAACAATCAATGAATCTAGTCTACTTCTAGGCTTCTAGCTAATTATTAATTTATCTAGATGCAGTTAATTATTCAATAAATTCATATCAGATCAAATCAATTTCATTCAAATCAATTTCATTCAAATCAAATCAAATCAACTTTCTGATTTGATCTGATCTGATTTGCATGGAGCTGAACTGATCTGATTTGAATGACTTTGATCTGATCTGATCTGATATGAATTTGTTGAAAAGTTTGTTGAATTTCGACGAATTTAGATAAAAAAAAATGGATTAAATTCATTGATCGTTATTTCTGCAATTCTAAACTGTTATGATCTGATTTGAATGAATCTGAACGGATCTGATTTGATTTGATCTGATATGATCTGATGTAAATACACTATTTTTAAGGCCTATCAAACAGAGCTTTAGTAGCATATAAGTTGTAGCTTGGGCATACAAGTTTGTAACTTGAGCATACAATTTTGAGGTTCACTAACTAAGGTCACTGATCGAGAGATAACATATACTCCCTCCATTCATTTCCAAGCTTTTTGTTGCCTTTTGTACGGAATTTTAGAAATGGATTTAAAATTATTAAAAGCAAGTGGGAAATTAACATTTAGCAATTAGGAGGCCTCTCATTGGCTCAAAAGTTAGCAAAACAAGAAATGATAAGTTTTTGTTAGTAAATTCCTTAAAAGGAAACCATGAATCTTGGACATGAATAGAGAGACTAAGAAAATAAGCCAATAGCAATTAGGGAAAAATGTTATTTTAGATAGAAGATTTCATTTTTAAAATCTAATAGAGGGTACATGATGAAGGAGTTGGACACAAGATGAGATATGATCTTTGTAATAACCCAGATTTCAGAGGAAATTTCAAAGAGATTAAGGGGTCATATGGGGTGATTTAAAGGATTGACAGTGCTACTCATATCAACAAAGTCGACTTTCCTTTTAGGGATCCCATGTGATAAGAAATTCACAGTTAAGCGTGCTTGACTGAGAGCAATTTCAGGATGGGTGACCTCCTGGGGAGTTTCCCAAGGTGTGCACTAGTGAGGTCAAAGTGCGCTGGAAGGATCCCTGTTGGTCTGTGAGGTCAGCCCACAACCTGGCAAGCTGTCATAAGTGACTACTTCCGGCTCATGCGATGTGTCGGGGTGTTACACACGGTATCAGAACAACCCTGCGACCGCGTGTTGATCCTGTGGTCAGGAGTGCTCGGGTCAACAGCGTAGCGGGGGAAAGATCCTGGAGTTCGACTATGGTTGGCTGTCAGGCGCAACGAGGACGTTGCGGTTTTAAGAGGGGGTGAGTGTAATTGTAACACCCCGGCTCATCGCCTGTGTCAGAGTCTTCTTCCTCTTCTCCCGAGCTAATATCAATTATTCCGGGATGGTTAGTCCCATCATCACCATTATCCTCATCACTCATAGGATGTTTTATGGGATCCTCTTCTTGCTCTTCCTCAGGATTGTTTGGTTGTTCCTCATTCTCACTACTACCATCATAATAGCTGTAGTCACCTCCACCATACATATTATTTCCCACATCGTTAGTTTCTCTATTAATAGCATCATTATTCACACCATTATCATCATTGTCTCTAGCGTTGTCGTTGTCATTGTTATCAGCTCCACTCTCATTGTTATTTCCTTCTGTATCCACTGGTATCTCTCTCTAATATAGCTCGAACTCTAGCCCAACGGTGCTGTCTCCTCAGATTGACTATAGTCACAAAAACTTGCACCTCTGGCCTAACCGCCCATGGGTAACTAGCGGTCTCCCCATTCAGCTTCGCTCTAATCCTGGCGACATAGTCTCTAACGGACTCTCCATATCTCATGGTATCCTGAAATGTTTCTGATGCCAGAGCTATATGATCAGGTATCCTCTCCTGTCCGGGAGCTGATTTCACTCCAGATGGTCCGAATTCCCAAAAATATTCACAAGGGCCTGCCATTCTGTTAGTACACCAAAGAGAATGTCCCAGTAAGTTAGTTATCCAAGCTAATAGCACGAAGATTCACGTTAGGATTTCCAAAAATTAGTTCAAATTAGTTCCAATTAGCCTAAATGTAACCATTAGAACACATAGCATTTAGCACGTATCATGCGTATGAATGCATCCAACCAATCCCCTAATTTTCAAAACATTAAAATTTTGGTTTGAAATCATTTTGTAAACTCAACTAACCAGAGCTTAAGGCTCTGATACCAACTGTAACAATTCTAAATTTCCGACAATATAAAATAAGAAAATAAAGGACCGTTATGCCGCCGTTGACTACCAAGTCAACGGCAAGGCTTATTAAACCAAACTTCTGAAAAGAAACAATGAATGTCATCGGAAGACTTGTAGCTAAGTTTACAATCCAAAATCAAACCAAATGAAATAAATTACAATCGTTCTTAAAAATCTAAATGTTTGACGAATTTATTCTAGAAATCCCATGACATGCATCGACATCCAAGTAGACAACCAATCACCTTCAAGACATGTCAACTGTGTCATCATAACAATGACACATGCCCCAAAATAGGGTAGGGACAAACCCAAACAGAAGGAACGTCGGCACAGACTGAGTAAGAAAATGAGTATCAAAAGAAAGTAAGATACGCGCCTTAATGGCGCGTAGCTAACAAGAATTAGGTTAGCAACGCAAAAAGGGCAAAGGCCCGAAACGGAACCTGGCACGAGCCGTGTAGAGCGCGTTCGTGGTATTCATCAACACACTAATCTTATTTAACATTCTTAATACAGTTTATTGAGCAAGGGTCCTACCCCAAGCCGATCCAACACTAGAGCATCGAGAATAAAACGATCCTAAAGACCCGAGTGTGCACACCCTTCCTAGGGGGACGGTAGGACGCACAATCCCTACGAGGAAGTCATTTAGGAGACCGGTAGCTGATCTCCGGCCTAACTACATATACCTTGATCAGAGGTTAATCGCTCTAGGTGGTTTAATCATCATAATTCGTATACAATTATATATAGATATACATCTTTAATCCGTTTTAAGTACATTATTCGCGCATATTATTTTGATTTATAAACGGCCAAAGCCGGAACAAGATAATCAATAGATGATCAACAAGATAGGCAATAATGTAGGAAATCAATAGATGCTCAATAAGTGATCAAAATAGAGCATCGATATCAATAGTCAAAAGATAGTCAAAATAGAGGATATGAGCAATGAATCGAAACAAGGATAAACGTAAAAGATTATCATGATACGAAATGAAGCTCAAGCTTATCAAGTTCAACGTTCTTACCTTCAACACTCAACAACACTAGTAAGGAAATCAAAAGTCCATGAAAGGTACTTCCTCCAAATCACCACCTAAACGATTGTCGAATACAATGGAATTACTACAAATTACAAGGTAGTATTCCCCAAATAACTATACGATACTTATAACTTACACACCACACACCCAACATGATAATCCCAAACAAAACATGCTCATATGACAACCAAATCAACTCCAATTCGCGTCAAACTTGCACAACAACTCCACAACCATACTAACAACGTTTCCCATCATTTAAATACCTAAAATATCAACAATAACACTCAAAATACCCAAAAATCAGACTTGGGCAGAATGTAATTTCATCACTCAAATCATCATAAAATGTTCCCAAATTATAACCATAGTTTACCCAACTCATAATAAACCTTCCCTCCAAATTTCATGCGGAAGTTTCATAGGAAATTTCAAAGAGATTAAGGGCTCATATGAGGTGCTTTAAAGGATTGACAGTGCTACTCATATCAACAAAGTCGACTTTCCTTTTAGGGATCTCATGTGATAAGAACTCCACAGTTAAGCGTGCTTGACTGGGAGCAATTTCAGGATGGGTGACCTCTTGGGAAGTTTCCCAGGGTGTGCACGAGTGAGGTCAAAGTCGCCGGAAGGACCCCTGTTGGTCTGTGAGGTTAGCCCACAGCCTGGCAAGCTGCTATAAGTGACTACTTTAGGCTCAGGCGATGAGTCGGGGTGTTACAAATGGTATCAGAGCAACCCTGCGACCGCTTGTTGATCCTGTGGTCAGGAGTGCCCGGGTCAGCAGCCTAGCGGGGGAAAGATCATGGAGTTGGACTATGGTTGGCTGCCAGGTGCAACGAGGATGTTGCTGTCTTAAGAGGGGTGAGTGTAATACCCCAGATTTCAAAGGAAGTTCCTAAGAGATTAAGAGCTCATATGAATGCTTAAAGGGATTGATATTGCTACTCATACCAACAAAGTCGACTTTCCTTTTAGGAAGCCCATGTGATAAGAACTCCACATTTAAGCGTGCTTGACTGGGAGCAATTTCAGGATGGGTGACCTTCTAAGAAGTTTCCCAGGGTGTGCACGAGTGAGCTCAAAGTGCGTCGGATGGACCCGTGTTGGTATGTGAGGTCAGCCCACAGCCTGGCAAGCTGCCATAAGTGACTACTTCCGGCTCAGGCGATGAGTCGCGGTGTTATAATCTTTTTTCATTTGAAAGTAATATTTATGAAAAGTATTATTTCTCGGTCATGGTGTATGTCATGGAATGAATTTCAAAACTTTTTTTTCCTCAACTTTCACCGTTTTTCCTATTTTTTAATCACTTTGTAAGCAATCCCTGTAGTTATTTCAAAATTCGAAAATTCTAAGGTCATTTCCACCAGTGGTAATCACCATAAAAAAATAATACTTTAATAGGTTAATATATTATGTTAATATTGTATTGGATTTTTTTAATTTAGGTAATATATTTTTACAAAATACAAAATACAATTGAAATATTTATTTTTTTTGTCTTGTGTTTGGAATTTAATTAGGCAAAGTATAATTTCTATAGTTTAATCCCCCCAAATATAATCACCATTATCAATTCTGATGCCTTGATCATGGATTACTAGTCACATAGTCTCGAGCCTTGTTTTACATATCAACAACTCCTTCAAATGTCGTTCAATCCTTAAACTTCAAGTACTATCTATCATGCATGCTACTCCGTATGGTGCTAATTCCTTAAAAGAAAGGGTAAGTTTACCCACATGCTAGACGAGCAGACCAAAGATAGTGATGAATCTGATGATTGAACAAGGTTTAACCATGCATGGTCTACGGGGACTTCTAATCATCATTGAAATGTAGTCCATGGCAGCCGAGGGGAGGGGGAGAGGGAGGCCGAGAAGGGGGAAGGGGAGGGGAAGTCTAAGGATTTTGCTTTTTTTTTTAACAAAATAATTAGGTATAGTTAAATTTCGTGGGAGTCTAACTTAACTACGGAGTAATACCAAACATAGCCTTGGTTTAATAATTTTCTATCACATAAATCTTAAATATTCGATTTATAAATTAATAGAAGAATATAACGAAGTCAATTAAAATATTATTTTGTTTTGGTGATTACCGCTAGCGGTAATGACCATAGAATAATTTCCTATGCATTTGCGATAAGCCATTCCATTGCAAACAAAATATACTTAATTCATGTTGTTACATCTAGTAGCTAAATTCCTGAAAAACGAAACAAATGATGGTTTTGAAAAATTTTGCTAGAGGTCTACAGTGTAAACACAATTGATTTGTCTACAATGCATGCTGTGGTAAATTTGAGTTAGACCCTGTTTGATAGGAATTAATAAGAGTACTATTTAGGTCAATTCAGAGTCATTCAAATTAGATCAGTTTAGTTCAGAGTCATTAAAATAGATCAGATCATAATTGCTCAAAAAACGATCAATGAATTTGGTCTATTATTGATACTAATACGTTGAAATTCAAACAAATTTTCAACAAATTCAGATCAGATCAGGTCATATCAAGAGCAGTCAAATCAGATCAGAATAGATCAGAAAGATGCATTCTTATCAAACAGGGTCTTAGTAGTAGTATTTTTGAGATGGGAGTAGTATTATAATCTCATCATTTATGTTATCTCAAACCATCTATTACATACTAATAGGACTTGTTGTAGACTTGTAAATATGCCCATTTCCAAACATCTTGCTAACACACATTGTACGAGCAAATTCAGGTAACGCCTTACTGGACTTTCGATACTAGCCTAATTAAGCAAGTTTACATGTAAAGATACTTTCTCACTTCGCTGATTTCATCTGTTAACATTGGTTAACATTAGTCATATATATTCAAACCAAACATTAACAAATGAAAACAACAAAGAACAAAAGTGGTATGTAGATGGAGCTTTCGTTTAGTAGTTACATTGTTACAGTAATTGGATCTTATGGAGTTGAAATTAAACTCACGGAACTAGCCCTCGGTGTTTCAATTGTTGGAAACACGGGATGACATGTGCACCGTTGTGTAAAGCCGTGAAGGTAAATCAACGTTCCGCATCACTTGTTACTTCTTACAGTAAAACAACTCCTTACATATACTGTATATCTTTGGATGATCAAAGAAAGTACTTCATGGAGAAGAACAAGATCAATTGCCTCGTTTCCGACTTGTTCTTCACATTTACGACTAATGTTGCTAAAAAATTCGGCGTACCCAAGTTAACGTTTCATGTGAACGGGTGCTTTCCCGTTTGTGTGACCACCCGGGTGATCCAAGACGAGCCTCAAAAGTCGGTTTTGGCCGACGATGAGCCATTTGTCATCCCAGGTCTACCTCACGAGATAACCCTAACAAAGCCACAACTCCAACAAGAGGTGAGTTCTAGTGCATGGGATCAGTTTATGAGTAGAGCTATTATAGGCTACTTCACTAGTTTCGGAGATGTTTACAACACTTATTATGAGCTAGAACCGGATTACGTTGATTATTATAGGAAAGTTACGCAAAGAAAACGGGTTTGGCACATTGGACCGGTTTCTCTATGTAACCATCGTAGGGAAGAGCAGTCTGCGAGAGGTCAGAGTGCCTCGATATGTGAGAATGATTGCTTGAAGTGGTTAGACTCCAAACCACCAAACTCAACTATTTATCTCTCTTTTGGAACCTCAACACATTTCAAAGCCTCCCAACTCAAGGAGATTGCTATAGCCTTAGAAAGGGTAGAACACAATTTTGTTTGGATTGTTCGGGCGCGTGATAAAGAAAATGAGACACAAGATGAGGACTGGTTGCCAGACGAGTTTGAAAATAGGGTGGAAGGTCGAGGGCTAATAATTAGAGGTTGGGCGCCCCAAGTAATGATATTGGGACACAAATCAATTGGTGCTTTCGTTACTCATTGTGGATGGAACTCGTCTCTTGAAGGATTTACAGCTGGGGTTCCTATGGTTACGTGGCCATTGCAAGCTGAGCAGTTTTATAATGAAAAATTGATTACGGATGTTCTTAAAATTGGAGTGCAAGCTGGGAGTAAAAAGTGGAGTTTTACCGGAGATGGTACTTTTATTAACCACGAAAAGATAGAAGTCGCTCTTAAGGTTATTATGGGAGAAGAGGCTTTGGAGATTAGGAGCAGAGCAAATAAGGTTAAGGAGTTGGCTTACAATGCAGTTAAACCAGGTGGTTCATCTGATATTTCATTAACTAGCTTGATCCAAGAATTGACTTCTTACTCACCCTAAGAAATTCTGCTTAGTCGTGGACGGTTTATACAATAATGTTATTTCAATTATTACGTACGTTTTTCTATCTTTTGTTACGGGCCTAGGGAAAGTTGTTGCTCATTCATATGGCTATGTTTGGTATGCACAATAAGGTAGCTTATTTGGCCAAAGTAGCTTATTAGACTAGTTTTTTAAGCTCTTCGACCAAATAAGTTGGTTTGGTAACACCACTAGCTTATTTAAGATGTTACCACATGTAACTTATTTAAAAATAAGGTAGCTTATCATAATTTTATTCCTATATTACCCTCATTTACTTACTAAATTAAAATAAAATTTTAAATAAATAATGCATTTTATGTAATTTTATATATATCAGCTCCTATATCCGCTAATTCTACCAAAGCACTACTATTACTATCAGCTTAAAACTTTCAGCTACTATTGCAGCTATTATTTCAGCTTTCAGCTACTATTTCAGCGTTCAGCTACTATTTCAGCTAGTTTAGGCTATGTTTGGTATGCACAATAAGCTAGCGTATTTGGCAAAAGTAGCTTATTTGACTAGTTTTTTAAGCTCTTTGACCTAATAAGTTGGTTTGGTAACACCACTAGCTTAAATAATAAGCTAACTTATTTAAAAAGTTACCCCATGTAACTTATTTAAAAATAAGCTAGCTTATCATAATTTTATTCCTAATTTACCCTCATTTATTTACTAAAATAAAATGAGATTAAATATAAATAATACATTTTTATGTAATTTTATATATACCAACTCCCATATCAGTTAATTCTGCCAAACACTCATATTACTATCAGCTAAAAACTTTCCGCTACTATTGCAGCTGTTATTTCAGGTTTCAGCTAGTATTTCAGCATTCAGCTACTATTTCAGCGAGCTACTATTTCAGCTAGGTTTACCAAACATAGCCTATCCACAGTAATGAAAATGAATTTGCATGCTTGCGAGTCCAGGCAATCATCACGCACAAATGATGAAGAGACAGTGTGATTTATGTTTGCCCATTCATAATGGAGTAAGGCTATTTGTATATGTCATATATATCGCCAAACATGTATCGGGGGTCGTTTGGGTAGATTTTCTAAATGTATGTGGTGAATTTGAGGAGACAAATAAAATGTGGTGGGACATGTGAATTAAAAATGGGGCATATACATTAAATCTATATGATTATACATTAAGACTTTCTCTTCATAATACGATATAGGATAGAGTGTGCACACTATAGTTTATTAAATCTTTTATTAACATTACTATTTTGATTGCTAGGGTATAGTACTCGACAATTATCGCAAATCACCACAATAAATCATTTTTAAATAACTTAATTAATTTTTTTAAAAGTAAATAATAATCAAATTATATTAGATATAGTTTATACCAATTATATGTAAGCATATAAAGTTAAATAAATGCAATTAAACATTTTTTCTATTTTTTTTTGTTATTTACAATATAATTTATAAAATAAATCTAATGAAAAATAATGGATGGTGTAGATTGATTTCTAACATAATGCGCAGTTGAGATGAACCTACTTTCTCCAAAAAAAAAAAAAAAAAAAAAGTCTATTATGATGTTTTGCGTTACTTGTTAAGTACCCTAGAATATTAATTTAACCATTACCCAATTAGCCTTTAATTACACTATCCACATCGGTGACATCAGCACTCATATAAAGATATCACTGCTGATGTCATCGCCGCCTCATTATTCCACGTGTTTGACTACATAAAAAATGAGCTTGTGAGGGTTTGAACCTATAACCTCAGAGTTACAATTTTAACAATTCAACCACCAAGGCAATTGAGTTTTTTTTTTTTATATTTTTATTAACAAAGTTGTATATAAAGGATTTGACGTTTCAAGAGATAATTTCGGGAACAACTTTAGACGAGATTTTCTGAATCATATCAAATTGTTTTATTTTTGGAGATAATTTAGGAAGTAATATATATAGGCACAATGTATTAGGAAACAAGTTTTGGAGTATTTTCGAAAATATTATTTTAGTAATAATTTTGGAAATGACACTTGATTAATTTATTATAAAAAACAAAGGCAAAAATAATCCATTTTGTTATTATATTAATTATGAATTATTATATTCACACTCGATTCTTTGAAGCATACCTCAAGTCTCGCTTTTGTTTTTGTTTGCAGACCACCATTATCACTTTAATTTTGAATTATTTAATGCATTTTTGGGTTTATTTTCGTCTTAATTATAGATAAACAGGGACAACGGGCCACGTTAAGTTTAACCCAAAAGAATAGTGGTCAAAACGGGTTCGAGTTATCTATGGCCAAAACTTGATCAGACAAAAAAATGGGATATTAACCTTGAACAACGGCTCACATCTGGTCGGTTAATCTTTTGACAGTCCTAATATTTTCCGTTTATTATAAGTAATAAAATATAATTATAAGCAAATTCATATAACAACCCATATAATTTTGCACGGGCCAATAAACTAATTACTCTTCTTGTACTATATTATCTTTGGGTGTTGCAATTGAGGAGTTGCGCATGTGACAAATCATTTTGCATATCGGGTCCACAACAAAGGCAGATTTGGTATTCAGAAGCAATGTTGCTGGCCCATATTATAAATTATATATTCCAGGAATTTTGCACATGTCGAGGCATCCTCGCGTTCCTCGTGCATACAGGAGAGGCGGAGAGCCATATAGTAATACACAAGGGCGGCCGTGGCATTATATATTACGATTTACAATCAAGTACATTACATATGATAGTGAATTAGTGATACTTAATTATTAAGTAATAAGCAAAACTAATACAACACATATACACATACTATACACATACACAAATTTGGTTAATGGGGGAACGACTAGCTCAAGATCATCATCATCATCAACTCCATGTAGCTTTCCTGCCGTACCCGGCACCCGGGCACACCATCCCGATGCTTGACATGGTCCGTTTATGTCAGCTCGAAAAGTGAGAACGACAGTTATAACGACCCCTCTCAATGCACCCAACATCGCCAAACACCTTAACATTACCAACGAAAACCTGAACCAAAAAACCAATAATAATGCTTTCCTTCCCAATATTCATATCATCCCATTTCCTTCCCATGAACTCACCGGCCTACCTCAAGGCGTCGAAAACCAAGGTTGTCTAACCTCACCTAAATTGTGCACCAAGTTCATGATTTCCATGAACTTACTAGAAGATCCGGTTGAGCAATTCTTGGAGAAAACCAAGCCCAATTGCCTTGTTTCCGACTTGTTCTTCCCGTTTGCGACTAACCTCGCTAAAAAGTTTGGCATTCCTAGGTTGGCTTTCCATGTAACCGGCTTCTTTCCGATGTGTGTGATGATGGGGTTGCGACAACACGAGCCCGGAAAGTCGGTTTCGTCTGATGACGAACCGTTTGTGGTTCCCGGTCTACCCCATGAGATAACACTCACAAAGTCGCAGTTGCAACACGGGCAAGTTGATGAAGCATGGGACGAGTTCATGGGTACTGCAATTCGAGCTTTCGTCACGAGTTTCGGAGACGTGTACAATACGTATTATGAGCTGGAACCGGATTATGCCGATTATTACAGGAAAAGTCAACACTGGAGAAAGGTATGGCATATCGGACCGGTTTCTCTATGCAACCGTAGTAAGGATGAGCAATTTGAGAGAGGTCAAAGTGCCTCGATATGTGAGAATGACTGTATTAAGTGGTTAGACTCCAAACCATCAAACTCCGTTATTTATTTGTCTTTTGGAACACTAACACATTTCAAAGACTCACAACTTAAGGAGATTGCTATAGCCTTAGAAAATGTGGGATACGATTTTGTTTGGGTGGTTAGGGCGCGGGATGTTGGGAATGAGACACAAAATGAGGATTGGCTCCCAGACGGGTTTGAAAAGAGGGTGGAGGGCCGGGGCCTAATAATAAGAGGTTGGGCACCCCAGGTCCTGATCCTCGAACACCCAGCTCTGGGTACTTTCGTGACTCATTGTGGTTGGAACTCGGCTTTGGAAGGGTTTTCAGCTGGAGTTCCGATGGCAACATGGCCTTTGCATGCAGAGCACTTCTATATCGAGAAATTAATCACAGGAGTAGTTAAGATCGGAGTACAAGTTGGGAACAAAGAGTGGAGCTCAACAGCTGATGGCACTTTCATTAGCCACAAAATGTTAGAAACAACACTGAAGCAAATAATGGAGGGTCAAGAGGCTTTGGAGATGAGGATAAGAGCTCAAAAGCTCAGAGAGTTGGCACACAAGGCAGTGGACGAAGGTGGCTCATCACATTGTGACTTGACTAACTTGATCCAAGATATAGTCTCTTATTCACACTAGAATTTAGCTCATGGCGTTAATTAAGTCCTTTATTTTGTGGAATACTCGTAATTAGCACGTATTGTTAGTGTACTAGTGGTTAATGTGTGGAGTGTGGTTCATAGTTCTTACACTTTGTTAGTTGGTAAATGTTTATTACGTGTGCCTAGATAATGTAACCCTATTTAATTAAGCGACGTTATTGTATATGCATGTTTAAGTGTACTCTACAAGTATTCAAGGCCGCCATCTGCCCGTTCAATAATCGTATAGGTACAAATAGTATGTCTCGCTCTAATTAACAACATTGATTTTCTGTGTCCCAACTCCTAAATGCAATAGTCGTACATACTAACTTCCTACCCAAAACTTCTCCCCCCTTTTGTTTTGTTGTTTTGACCGATCATGTTGAAAGATATTTCTAAACCAAATGAATCGTTTATTCTTTGTAAAAATCAGTACATCATATATTCTACATTGCATTCTACCAATTTCACTTGATTTCATGACAAGAGGGTCTTTCATCTAGTCTATAAGTAGTATGTAGACCTCAACTTGACCAATCAAAATAGTCTTTCAAAATGGGAGAAATCTTTGAGTAGGAGTAGTAGTACTCAAATAAATAATATATCAAATATCAAAATGTAGACTATTTTAATTTGGATTCAGATATTCCGGTGCAATCGTTTAATACAAATTTACAATGTTTATATTCACCTAAATATCAAAATTTGGTCACTCTTTGACCTCGTACAAAAGAAAATTGTTCACCACATTGAAGGTTTAGTGATTGATTATCCTGATTATTGATAACGACCTCGATGTCTTATAAAATAGACAAAATGTGAACATTTTATCATAACTAAATTAAAGGAATATTTACATTTCTCTTCAAAATACTCAAATCTGCATTCCTCACGTTCGTAGTAACTAGCTTTGACTGTTAGATCCAATCGTGAATCATTCATATAGTCGTGCGATTGCATGCGCACCAACAAGTCCTAACCACAAACATTATAATGTCTTTTTTAACTATGTCATGTTTTTAACATAAATCATAAAAAAAAAAAAAAAAAAAAGGTTATCAGTATGTCGCACGTCCGCACGAAGTATATAATATTTCTCATGCAATACATGCAGCTTTAATTTCGTTCCACTACTTGTTGACTAGTAGCTCAAACATGCATATTATATTGTCAAAAAATTTCCAAAAGTGTGTATATATCAACAAACTTTAATTTGTCAACAACACACATTACTCAAAAAAATGTACATACAAAAGCAAACGTATCTCGTCCTTAGCTTCTCCATTTTCTCTCTACTCTTACAACGCCTCTACTCGACCGGTCTTCCGGTTCAGTACGCAATCACGGATGGGCGACTGGAAGTCGGGTGCAGGGAGGTCAAGCTATTCAAAGAGTGGAGGGTTAAACATGGGAAAGTGTACAAGCATGCTGAGGAAATGTTGAAACGTTTTGAGAATTTTAAGCTAAATTTAAAGTACATTAATGAGGAAAAATCAAACCAGACCGGTTATACGGTTGGTCTGAACCGGTTTGCTGACTTGAGCAATGAGGAGTTTAGGGAGATATACTTAAGCAAAGTGAAAAGACCGGTTCGTTTGGGGAACCGGAAGCATACGCGGCGTAGGTTGATTTCTACGTGTGAAAACGACGCGCCGGTGTCTTTAGATTGGAGGAAGAAGGGTGTTGTAACGCCGGTCAAGGATCAAGGTTCATGCGGTAATTGTTAATTGTTATAAGTTAATCCCATACATTCCCTAATCATTAATTAAATGTATCATGTATGTTCATGTCAACTAATTATGTCATTTTTAAATGTTATCAACTTAATTAAGAACATACTACTTTATAGATTTAAGACTTATAGACCCGGCCCCTCTAGTACATTACTCCTCTGGTCATATTTAAACTTCCTTCTTCCTTTTTTAGGGTTTCGACTTTGTTATTCTCATTCCCAAAGTATTACGGTTTTTTGTCGAGAGAAAAATTAGGGAGGCAACATGTTGGCTAAGATTAACTTTTAAATTCATTTGCTAAATAAATCATAAATTATTATTTATTAATTCTTCTTTTGGAGTGCGCAAAAGGGAGAAGGAAATTCAAATAGGAACGGAGTGAGTATTAATTAGTACAATGTTTCATTATTGTTTCAATCGGTTTGTCTGTGGCGTGATCTAATGGCATGTGCCAGTTGGCTAGATTGTCAAATCCCAATTAGTTTTACTACTACTATTGTCTCGATTTTACTATTTACTACTATACCAATGTGATATTAGAAAAACAATCTTTGTTGACAAAACTTTAGACCTCTAGTAGAGTCCTTTCTCAATATTGTCAACTTTAATCCTTCTATAGGAAGCTGTTGGGCATTCTCTTCAATCGGAGCCATTGAAGGGATCAACGCGATCAACAATGGAGAACTCATTAGCCTCTCAGAGCAAGAGCTGGTGGATTGTGATAGTACAAATGAAGGTTGTAATGGTGGTTACATGGACTATGCATTCGAGTGGGTCGTGAACAATGGCGGTATCGATACCGAAGTTGATTACCCTTATATAGGTCTTGATGCTACCTGTAATTCAAACAAGGTATAGTATGAGTCTCTTATAATCTCTCTGGTATTTCACTCCAAATATAAAGACATACTATATAATTTCCCGAACATTTGTTTACTACTCATATATCTTTCAACGTGAAATAATTATTTATACATTAGACCTTTAGTATCTGACGTTTATGTGTATTCATAGCATAATTAATCGTATGCCAGCTTTTGTACGCAGGAAGTGAAAGAAGTCGTTACTATAGATGGCTTTGAAGATGTCGAAGAATCGGACAACGGTCTACTATGTGCTACTGTCAATCAACCGATTAGTGTTGGTATAGATGGATCATCTTGGGACTTTCAGCTGTATACCGGAGTAAGTGGCAGCTAATTAACTACATCTAAGACGTATTCTCTAACATTTCAATTAACGCAAATTCTTATATGACTCCGTCTCACAATAATTTATTCTGCATGAGACTAACACTAATAATGTCACATATATATATATATATACCTCCCCTGTTACGAACAGAGGAAGTAATTGTAACTAACTTGATGCGATCCAATGTAGGGAATTTACAAGGGCGATTGCTCGAGCGATCCAAATGACGTTAATCATGCTGTTCTAATCGTCGGGTACGGTTCCGAGGAGGAGAAAGATTACTGGATAGTGAAGAATTCATGGGGAAGCTCTTGGGGAATGGAAGGTTACATTTACATAAGAAGGAACACTGATTTAGCATACGGTGTTTGTGGCATAAATGCCGAGGCGTCTTACCCAATCCAGACACCTTCGGCTCCGTCTCCTTACCCTTCACCAACTTCGCCACCCCGGCCTCCTCCTCCGCCGTATAATCCTCCTCCTCCACCACCTCCGTACCCTTCTCCGACCGACTGTGGCGAATATTCGTACTGCCCTCCTAGCCAGACATGCTGCTGCCTTTACCAAGCCTTTGATTTTTGTGTAATGTACGGTTGCTGTGAGTACACTGATGCTGTTTGTTGTGCTGCAACAGACTATTGTTGTCCTCAGGAGTTTCCTATTTGTGATGTTCGTAATGGATTGTGTCTCAAGGTAATTAATCAACTCTTTTTTTCGTGTTATAATCGGAAGTTTTAAGTGTAATCGTTACACATACGAGGAGTTATCTATAAGTCAAAATAGATCAGTCTAACTTTTATGTCACTTGTTGTGTGATCGAAAAATTACTAATAGGCGACATATTTTGGCCTATTAGCGACAATTGTTGACCAAAATTGAAACTAAATTTTCCCTTCAATTAATAAGTTTGAGTTGTGCAGAAAACTGGAGACTATTTCGGAGTGGCTGCGAAGAAGAAAAGGCTAGCGAAACACAAGTTCCCCTGGAACAAGTATGAAGAAAATTTCGACGAGACGACTCTGGAGCTCAAATGGAGGAGAAACCAGATTGCTGAAATATGATTTTGATCAGAAATGAAATCAAGATTATATGGTCTCGCATTTGTATACAAGTATATAACTATATATCATGATTATTATTAATTAGTATTATCGATTAGTTCAATTCTCTTCAGTTCCACATTCCACAATTTTATTCTTTCTAATTATCTCTTGTTTTTTTTATTAATAATGAACAAAGATGATCAGTTAATTAGTCCGTGTACTTTGTCAGTGTGAGATGCCGAGAGCATTGCTAAATTGGTCATTGTGAATTTGAGATATACTAAATGTATTGGTAGCAAATCATGCGGAAAAAACAAAATCGTGTGTTAACTTTATCCTTGTGATTTGTACTATTCGTTGATCACGGTGGTCAAAATTTGAGCCTCGGATTGCCGATGTGTTAGACGTTTTAGATAAATAGTTTCTCCATTGTTTATACCAGTTCTAATCTTAATCATGGAGTTTTGTGATGGTGACTATTGCCATATTAAGAACTCTAATTTCGATTCTCCCGTTGTTATTGCTCTTATTTTATTATTCCCGTTGATAGAACAAATTGAACTTATCTATACCTTTCTCATGAGGTTTGTTTCTTTGCCGACCCGGCCCCTTTTCATTTTGCATAGCTTTTGCATCCTGTATTTGACGTAAGAAATACAATGATCACTCAAGTCCAGCAAAAAAGATCCATCGTAATTTGGTATTTTTGTTGTATCAAAGTTAAGGACAACCCTTAACTTTTTGGCATGATCGAGTTATATTCACAAAATTATCATCATAGCTAGTAACTCTCTTTCACGAGGCAAAACTAATGTATACCTCATCATTCAAACCGACCTACCCCCAAAACAAGGGTTAGCCACAATTTCTTACTATATACTAGTATATATAGGAATTGTATCAGGTCATAAGTAAAGTTATGTCAGAAAGTCAGAAGTAATCTCAGCCACACATCTTGATAATTCACTAACACTCATAACTTTAGTTGCTCCGTAACTCCAGTAACTATAACACTTAACTCCAGTAACTTTACAATTATAACTTAACGATATTTGACTAAAATACGTAACTTCTACTTAACTTCAATAACTAAAACACGTCTTTGGATATAACTCCATTAACTACAACACGTAACTATAATAACTCCAATAACTTAAAACACGTAACCCCGACTTAACTCCAATAGCTTTGATAACTCCAATAACTTTAATAAAAAAATTGAAAAAAAAAACAGAAAATTAAAATTAAAAAAAAAACAGAAAAATGAACCACATTTTTTTTTCTCTCCTCCCATACCCACCCACCACCACCACCACGCACCACCTTACCACCGCCGGCCACCAGCACCGACCACCACATCACGCGACGCCGCCACCACCATTCGACGCGCGCCGCTCCGGCGACCCCACGGCGGCATACTTGAGCCCGCGCCACCTCATCTATCCTCCTTCACGTCCTTTTTTCTCATTTTCTCTCTCCTCTCTCACTCCCTTCCCCAGCCCTTACCGTCAGCCGTCGCCACCCATAAACTCTCCCCCGGTCCTCCCCCTAAGCCGCCTACCACACGCACCACCATCATCGCCTCAAATAAGGGCTTTGCAAGGGAGATGAAAAGAAGAGAGGGGATATTAGGGGAGAAGGAAGGGGCGGCGGCGTGTGGGAACGGCGGAGGGAGGCGATCACGGTGGATGGTCGGATTCGTCAATGGTAGTGGTCGGCGACGGTTACCGGCGGGGCTGGGGTGGTCGGGTGGGGTAAGGGGGGGGTTGGGGGGAGGAGAGAGAAAAAGGAAGGGGAGTGGGTTTTTTTTTTTGTTTTGTTTTTGTGTTTAATCTTGACCATTGATCTTGAGTGGATGTGTGGATCAGATAACTTCTGACCTTCTGACCTAAATTTACTTCTGACCGGATGCAGCCCCAGTATATCAATATATCATCATGCATTCACCATATATATATATATATATATATATATATATATATATATATATATATCCTTGTCCATCCATATCATAACATAACATAAATGTAAACCTACTCTAGAAACAAAATAAATCTTTTATCTCGAATTTATATGCATATACATCTGATGTACATGGAATCTGCATGACGCTTCTTTCTCGGTCATGAGCTAACTATTATATTTGCAGGGCAAAAAGTGTAAAAAAGGATTCATTCAAATTAAAGAACCACCCCTGACTCCCTGAGTTTGGGTACATACCTTCTAAATTCTAATGAGGAGCCTTAACTTGGAGGAGTCCAACCAAAAGCGATGTGGGTCACGAGTCACGAGGACCATAAACGCGCCACTGCCGTTGGTTTGGTCAGTGATACGAAGGTTTGATAGTCCACACGTCTACAAGAAGCTACTTAGGGAGTGCACCCTTGTTTCGGGTTTGGGCGAGGTTGGGTCTATCCGACAGGTCCGATTTATGTCGGGCCTGCCGGGAAAGACGAGCATTGAGCAGCTCGAGGCCGTGGACGAGGAGAACCACGTGATCGTGTACCGTGTCATTGATAGTGACCACAAGCTGGTTAACTTTCATGTGACCACCATGCTACATGAGGTTGTAGTTGGAGATAGTATGGTGAAGAAGACTGTTGTGGCTGAGTCTTATACGGTTGATGTGCCTAAGGATAGTAACGAGGAGGATACTTGTTACTTTGCAGATAATATTATAGAGTTAAATCTCAAGAATTTGGCTCTTGTTGTTGGGAAAATGGTTTCTTGTAAATGATACTCTCTCAGCTTGATCTTTTCCATTAGATTCTTTACATTTTATATGTTTGAATATGTGAGAGAAATTCAAACGGAACGTAAAAAATCTAATGAAATAGAAAAAGTAGTAGTGAAGAAACTTGTGTCCGAAAAAATCCTTAATTACAAGCTTGGAAAGTATGGGTATCACCGTATCGGCCCTCATTTGGTGTCTTGGTGAGTGGTGACAATTGACGTGATTACAAGCTTATCAACTTTCAAGCGACCACCTCTTTTTCCTTCTTTGTTAACGTTCCTATACGATCCTCAACTGTTATCACGGAAGAGACTAAAATGGAGATTAGCACGTTACATGAAAATGGGTAATCTGTGACCAAACTGATTAGTAGCTAATTAAGTAGGTGACCAAACTGATTAGTCGCTAATTAAGTAGGTCGCTTAACATGCACATATGCACTTGTCATTTCATTATAAGAGCAACTCCAATGATGGAAAAAGAGTAACTGATATGGTTTATGTAAAAGGAGCATTGTTTAAAAAAAAATCTGACTCTTACCTGATTAAGTCAAATGTTAAAGGTCTAATGTTTAGACGCTTAAACATAAAACATTGTCTAATGTTGCTAAGAATTTTAGCACCCCAACACAATTACATCATAGTCTATCTATATATTTTACTAAACACGTCCCCGTTGACGCATATAGCGATTATAGGCCTTATGGCCACGTGTCGACGTGAATTTCCATATGGCGAGCTCACAGGAAACGTTGCCACATAAGCATGCCACGTGTCAACGCGGTTTTCCAAATGACGATCCCACAAGCAACGACGTTGCTACATAAGGCTTGAACTCAGGTTCTCTTGGTATTTGTAGATATAAGTTTATCATTGTTTCACAACAACTTAATTGATACTATTCTTTTGGAAATTGCTAAAGGTCTACAGTGTAGACATTATTAATTTGTCTACAATGTAAAATTAAGTCAATAGTAGTAAAATTGAGATTGGAGTAGTAAAATTAATTTGTGATGAAAAAATCATGCAGTAAAATTATTTGTGTGAGTAGTAAAAGTTTGCTATTGTAGTAAAATTAATGCTAATAGTAGACACTTTTAAGTGTTTACACTGTACACCTCTAACATTGTCATTTTCTTTTTTAAAGATCATAAAGGTGGATCGTAAGAGATATTTATATAGGATTAGGTTCAAATGAGAACTGCTCCTCCCATGAGAACCATTTTAAGCCATTAGATTTAGAAATGAATGGCTGAGATTTTCATCTTATTTCCCAATTAATCTTTTATCTCTCCTCACCTGTTACCCACCCACGACCCACCTGAGCCGCCACCAAGCCACCGCCTCTACACACCACCTTGATCCGACCACCCACGCCACACCACCACCTTGACCGCCGCCATATCGCGACCCAAAAACCACCACCAACCACCCATCGCCGTCGCTGGAACACCCTCCAAGACCCCTTCACATTTTCTCTCTCTTCCCTTTCCACTCACGCCACCACCCATTCCCTTGCCCCACAACCCTCGAAAAACACCCCCCTCGACCTACCAAAGGTCCGCCGCCCCACGTAAGAATGCCGCCGCCCTCGCCATTGTCGCCGTCAAGGTTGTTTCGGAAAGTGAACCATCTTGGGCCACCCGTTTACTCTTTATTAATGTTCGGACCACGAGCGGAGGGAGTGTGGGGCCGAGCCAAAGGCGAGGAGTCCACATTGGACCGCCGGAGGTCAACCATTGTTGCCAGATCAAGAGAAAAACGAGGAGAGAGAAAGGTGCAAAAAAAGATAAATTGGGAGAGGAGGGGGTTGAGTCGGCGTCGAGGGGTAGGGGGGTTTGGGTCGTCGGATCTTTACGGTCCCGGTGGTGGTGGTCGCAACGGTGGAGGTGGTGGTTGGGTCAAGTCAAGGGTGGGGTTGTGGTGGTTCGGGGGTCGGGGTGGGGTCGGGTATGGGAAAGGGGAGGAGAGAGCAATTTTTTTTTGTTTTTATATTTTGTTTTGAGTAATATTGAGGTGTTCGTATGGTTCTCATGGGAACAAATGTTCTCATGGGAATTGGACCCTATTTATATATATGTAGAGAATTTTAAATATTATTTTGAGATTAGTAGAAATATTAAGGCCCCGTTTGATAGGACTGCATCTTTCTAAACTGATCTGATCTGATCTGAATGATTCTGATCTGAATGATTCTGATCTGATCTGATTTGAATGACTTTGAACTGATCTGATCTGATCTGAATGTGTTGAAATTTAGATTGAATTTCAACGAATTAGTATCAATTATGGACCAAATACATTGATAAAATTTGAACATTTCTGATCTGATCTGATCTAATTTGAATGACTCTGATCTGATCTGAACTGATCTGAATACTACTGCAAATAAGTCCTATCAAACAGGGCCTAATTATGGATAGTCATTTACATACAAGAATATCATAGCCTCCCATGTTAAACAAAGTTGTGAAATTAGTCACGGGCCGCTTGAACCCACACTCAGCTAGAAGAAGAAAGGATTTACTTCATAAATCCAATGTGGTTAAATCCTAAAATTAATTGACAAGGGCGAATGCAAGTATGCAACCCCTTTATATTGTAGGCAATTCCTCTTCTATTTCTCCAATGTAAAAAACTCGTAATATGTTGAGCATTACTTTAACAAAAACTCATCTAATATACATGACACCCATCTCATAACACTTCTGGTACCGAATGAAAAATTGCATGTTAAAACCCCATTCCATTCCTTAGTTTATTGAGATTATGCTTAAATGATAAATGAAATCTTACATTCTGTTTTCTCGAGTAAGAATCACACTGAATTACGGAAGATAATCAAATTTTAACATACCCCCGTAAGGCCGTAACCCGTAACCACATGTTAGAAAAATCCACAAAATTGGTCTCAATAACCTGACTCGAACATCCGAATTGATCAGATCGCCGCCCCTATTTAATACCAACACACTTATTACTAGTTGCTAGTAGTTGCTAAACAAAGCTCACTTAATCCAAACTGCGCCCACGTGTATACGACTGCCAACACCTGATTAACAAATTGAAAACCTTGTCCACATCTTCTCCGTTTTAGCTTCCTCTATACGACTGGTAAACTTACTTCAGCAAATTTGAACCGTTCTATACTCACTAACTAAATTAAACCCAAATAAAAAAAAATGGATCAAACCCAATTAAATCAAACAAATCTTCATTACCCATTTCACCATTAGCAAATGGGTACCCAAAAACCCAACTCCCATCTGCATCTTCTTCTTCATTTCTTCATTTTCTGTCTTATTCTCAAACCGGGCATTTCCTGGACCGGACTCGGACCGGGATCGGAGAACCGAGTCGCTGACCTTTTTCAGCAGTGGAGGGAAGCGTACGGGAGAATATACAAGGATGATGAAGAGACTGCGAAACGTTTCGGTAACTTTAAGAGGAATGTCGAGTACGTTTCTGAGAAGAGTTTGGACCGGGTTGGGTTTGAGGTCGGGTTGAACCGGTTTGCGGATTTGAGCAATGAGGAGTTTAGAGAGATGTATTTTGGGAAGGTTGAAAACCCGGTTCGGTTGGGTCAACCTAGAAATAGGAGGTCCGGTTCGGCCGGAACGTGTCACGCACCCGTTTCTGTAGATTGGAGGAAGAAGGGTGCGGTTACGCGAGTCAAAGATCAGGGTGTTTGTGGTAAATGTCACTGCTAAAGTTTGTTTAGTTTTATTTATTATGTTTTTACTAGTTTTTCAGATTTTTTTACGTTTTGTTTGAATATGAAACGGAGGAAGTAAGTTTTTTTGATAGGTGTATGTTGTGCATTAGTATGAATTATGATGATGATGTTGCTTTGTGTTGTAAAATGTAATCCTCAAGGAAGTGTTATTTTATTAGGATAAAGTGGTAAACAAAAAAGCACATACCAAAAATGGAAAGGGGGGTTGGGAGGAGATATCTTTGGGGTTTGCCTTAAAAGGAGAGAATAACATGCTGAAAATTTGGGGTAGCTTGGAATGACCAACACTTAAGACTACGTTTGGTAACACTTAGCCTACAGTAATGTAATAGGGTCTCATTAGAAGGGGAGCCTTGGCGCACCGATTAAGGTGTTTGTTGTGTGATCGTACTGGTTCAAGTCCTGGGAGGAGCCTCTTGTCCAAAAAGTGATAAGGAGAGGCTTGCCCTCTCTATACATCCTTGTGGTGGGAGTGGGACCTTTCTCTAGACCCTCGCTTTGCGGGGATGCTAATGTGCCCTGGGATGCCCTTTTAATGGGGTCTCGTTAGCTTACAAATTGGCTAAAGAATGGGCAGATGTTAACATATGTCTTCACATAAACAATAAGCATAGGTAGGCATATTGTCACTCCCTTTTAGCTTCGTGATTGTTGTAATTTGAATTTGAGAACCCTCACCTTGTAATGGTGATTACAACCTTCCTCTATCTTTTTAATTTCCACACTGTTTTGTGCTATACGGGTTGTAACGGTGATTACATTATTAATTATAGACATACTGTCTCTCCCAATCATGCCCCAATAAACTCAATGGGGAATGCAAGTATTCGGGGATCCCTATTTCCATTCGGAGTTATTTCGTACTAGTGTGCTTAAGCTGGTCACGCTTGATGACAGAATAATAAACCCTTCTTGCTTCATCGCTTCATGTAGGAAGCTTCTTAGTGAATGTAAGGACTCAAACTGTCCTGGCTTAAATCTCGCCGGAGAACAAGTGATTGATGAAATGATGATTATATACTTCAAACATAACGTTCATGATGTTTTGACTTGCATCTGCAGGAAGTTCTTGGGCATTTTCTGCAACCGGAGCCATTGAAGGAATCAATGCAATCAACAATGGAGAACTCATAAGCCTCTCAGAGCAAACTCTTGTAGATTGTAAAAAAACCAACAATGGCTGTGATGGTGGTGATAAGGATTATGCATTTGAGTGGGTTGTTAATAATAGTGGACTCCATGCCGAAGCTAATTATCCTTACACCAAAGTTCATGGTACTTGTAAAGCTAATAAGGTTCTATTCAGTTTGTCTGACAGTTCGATTACAAGTTTCAATTTTGTGATGTCTTGGTCGCCTAGAGATTCATCGCTGATTGAAGTCTTCTCTGAGCTTGCTGCAGGTCTTAAACAGAACTCTATACATTGATGGCTATGAAAGTCTTCAAGAATCAGAGAGTGCCCTCCTGTGCGCTACTGTCAACCAGCCCATTAGTGTTGGTGTACATGGATCATCTATTGATTTTCAGCTGTATACTGGGGTAAGTAATACAAGGTTCAGCTCACATATTACTGTTTTCAGGCAGATTACCCAAACATAAACTCATGCCTTATGCAATTGCATTTGTCATTATTAATTAGCTATCATAGTGCCTGTTCGTTTATAGATGGATATCTGAATTTTACTTGTCAATGAAGAGTGAACTTTGGCAGGTTTGCGTGCATTAATCTAACACTCACTAGCTTTTTAGTAACCTTTTTGTTACTCCATAACGATTATCATTGCAAGTTTGTCAAATAACTTTCCCAATTACTTCACTTGTCTGAACCTATGTCTGTTCATTGTTCTATAGTATAGAGTAATATCTTACGGTGCATATGTTTCGAGTTTATGCAATTGTACTCCTAAAACATAACCAGTGATTGGCTCACTACCTCAATCATTTAGTCTCATAGATGCTCATGTCTTGTTCCCCTGTTTGATTATGTTTTTCTTATTTCGAACCTTAATGAAATCAAGTTCAGGGGAGACTTGATATTTTATCATATAAAGGAGTTGTTAAAAGCACATTTTCCATCTTCTGCTTAGGGAATTTATGATGGTGCTTGCTCAAGCAATCGAGAAGACATTGACCATGCTGTGGTTATTGTTGGCTATGACTCTAAAGACGGCATGGATTACTGGATTGTAAAGAACTCTTGGGGTTTAGGTTGGGGGATGGAAGGCTACATGTATATAAGAAGGAACACGAACTTACCTCATGGTGTTTGTGCCATCAATGCCCAAGCTTCTTATCCAACTCAGACATCTTCAAAAATGTCTGCTTATCTGTCTCCATCTGACCCTCCTCAACCTTCTTCAACTCCACCAGTTTCACCTCCCCCTTCACCTTCTACTCCTCCACCATCACCGTCGTTAGCACCTCCTCCATCTTTTCCACCACCGCCTTCTCCTTCTCCTCCTCCACCACCGCCTTCTCCATCTCTTCCTCCACAACCTTCCCCTTCGTTGCCTCCTCCTTCACCTACTTATCCTCCACCACCACCACCTTCATCACCTCCGTATCAACCTCCTTCTCCACCTCCTCCCTCTTCTCAGCAATGTGGTGATTACTCGTACTGTGCTCCAGGACAGACTTGTTGTTGTCTTTTTGAGTCTTCCGGCTTTTGTATGATACACGGGTGTTGTGACTACATTGATGGTGTATGCTGTTCTGGAACTGACTACTGCTGTCCACAAAAGTATCCCATTTGTTATTCTGAGGAAGGAATCTGTCTGAAGGTATTAACGATCCTGTTATAGAACTTTACAGATTCATTTCCATGAAGTTTCAACTTCAAGTGTCTCTTATTAATGCTGACATTTTGTAGAAATCTGGAAACTACCTCGGTGTCCCTGCAAGGAAAAAGAAACTGGCAAGACTTACATTGCCTTGGAGAAAGCAAGAAGATAGTAAGGAAATGAATTACGAGCCACTACAATGGAGAAAAGCGGTGTTCCGCTGATGTTAATTCATGGATATCCCTTCTGGAAGTGACGAAGAATCAACTTGAGGAGCTTATTCTTCCACACCTTGTGCATGCTCAGTGTCATTATCATTTTACCAACAGGTTGTGTTAACTGTTAAGACGACTTTGGTACAGAAGTGATGTAAAAGAATGTGTTACTGGCTTACTGCATGTTTTAGGTTAGCTCAGATTTGTTGATCACTCTAAAATCTAAATGTTAGTGCTAAATAAGTCCTGAGAAGGCTGCTCCCTTGTGCAGGGAAAAATAAGTTTTGGATACCAGTCTGTAATACAGAGTACTTTTTATCGGCTTATTTGGCTGAAGAAGGCGAGGGACTAGAGTCATATCAGGGACTGATCTGCACCAGTTTCTAGCTCGAATTTTTCTTCCCTTATTGGAATAAACTCGACAGCATAGAGTGCCATAGACAATTGATCAGTGTCAGCTACAGATATCAAGCATTTTGTCCATGAAGTCCATGTACGCGAATTATCACCCCTGATGACACAATTGGTGCCAAATCTGAAGACATACTGCAACTTATTTCACTGATGAGTATTATACCAGAATCTAGCAAACAACGTTTCGAACAAATCCGATTATTTTTACTGCTAGTACATAGCTCAAACAGAAATAAATATCCTTGAAAACAGAAAGTTCTTATTACAGAATTGTTAGAATAGAAATCCGGTTTGGGACTTTGGGCTGACAGTTCACGCATTATGGGTGAAGAACTAATTGCAAAGGCCCAAGCAAGAGAAGAAGTTGTGAACTTCATCACGACACGACCCACGTTGAAGTATAAAACAATTGCTTTGGCATCAATCGTATACTTTTGGTTCAGATGACTCTTTACTTCTATGAGACATGATGTTGTCATTGCTATGCATCGGTACATATAATCAAACCCGCCTAATAAGTGGGACAGTCACAAATGAAATGCAAATCGTAACAGTCTCTCCCAGAGTCCTAGTGAAGTCCTATCGGTATCCGAAGCTAAAATTAGGGGCAAACGCTCATCAAAACGATTAATGACAAATGAAGATGATTTATGAGACGCAATTAACAATCTTAAATGAATTGAAGGACACACCAACCAGAAACCACATGAAGCAGATAGAAGCGTAGGTCGACCCCCAACTACTTTGGCGAAAACATTGCATTACAAAATGAATTAGCGTCACTCACACACACCATTCATATTTGCTTATTTCCGTCGTGGTCCCTAAGAATCGTCACGTACTTTTGCGACCCCAATATTATGTTCTACACTTGTTTTCCAAATAAATGGTAGACTTTGAATGGTACCACTACCAGTACCACCCATATGCCACATTTTTCGGGTCTAATCTCACTTACTCGTCACTCTTGTGGTACAACAGTTGAGTTGGGGGCACTATGGAGTTGACTTCTTACTCAATTCCTCGTGACATGTCTTTAAATCATCATTATTACACTGACTACTATTGTATACGGATGAATGTTCGGCATAATACAATGTTGATACAATGTTTCTTGCGGTTTTGGTAGCCCTAGCACAATGGAGTATTGGGGTTAGCATAATAGTGTTTTCAGTCTAGAATAACGGGTAGTATTTGGGTACAAAATAATGTGAGGTTTGGTCTGAAATACCATTATCTATCGTATGTTAGTTGTGGTTTGGGTCGAGCATTGATCTAAGTTCAGGTCATGATAGACATATCTGCATTGAAAATTGAATTATATCCAACATTGGTAGAACAAGTAGTCTTGGTTTGATCCGATCCTATAATATCTGATCTACATCAAACCAGACTAGACCAAACCAAATTGGAACTCTTTGGGGGACCGATGACCGGAACACGGGTTCAAGATCTCATAGGATCGAACCAAAATCCGAAGGTTCAAAGTTTGAGGACCAAAGGTTAGACAAGACTCATATGTTCCGAATTTCCGATACATCACGTTGCACCGAGGTTTAAAAATCGTACTTTTGGTAGTAATGAATTTGGGCCGAATGGTCTTATCCAGTTTATTTTTTATCCGAACCAAATTATGCCCACCCCTAACCGAAATTTGGAGGTATTACAAACAGTAATAATTCAACAGAATTATTTAACTCACCCTTTACACACATGTATGTTGATGGGTTCATGCTAAATCGGTTAAATGTTGGTTAGAAAGTAGCGGTGTTGTCCTTTCTCTCCCGAGCCATAACCAGGGCCCCACACTAGCCGGTTCATTCCCCCACCACTCACAGGTCCAAACTAGTTAGTGGCTCGAGCACACACTCACGACTGACCTCCTGACATCTGCCTCCCTCCACAAATTATTCTCCTTCCCAATTATTGTCATCAACGTGACATAGTATTAGTGAACACTTGGTTAGGTTAATGCTTGATTAGAGATTCAACGTATTTAGTATTTTTTTTTTCCTGTTATTTTACTTGCTAATGCATGGATTAAACCAAAAAAAAAAAAATGTTAGCAAATGAAAAAAAGTGGGAGCAAAGAGGTTTTGTGTTCAAACAACTTCTTGGGGGAGTTTAGTCACATATAAGGCTCTATTTATGATTAGGAGTTAGAACTAAATCGAATGTTAGAAATATAAAAAGTAAAAGTTGATCATTTTAGCGACAAGAAAATGGGATAGAAAAGGTGCAATTGATCTGACATTGTGTTAAATGTGCTATGTTATAGTATATATGGATTATTGGACTAAATGATCATATATTATCACACCTCGTTAACTTTTATATTATATATACAGAACGGTTTGACAGAATACATATAGAGTATGTTTCTACGGAATCACATTCATAATCTTATACTACATCTCACTATTTAGTAGCGACAAATTTACCGCCTTTGTAGTCAAAAAATTCTTAATAATCCGAATGAAATTTTAAAGATGGATTTGGAAAAGTAAAAATAAGAATAATCTTCATATTTCGGACTATCTCACGTTGAATTATCTAACGACATACTAGATTACTAATCTCTCCCAACAAGTCAAATTAATCATCAAATCTAAACAAAACCAGACATTAGAAAAGTAATAGCAATAGAAAAAAGAAAAATGCGTAGAAATCATGAATTTAGTCTTTGTCTCTTTGCATGTTATCTTTGGACTTTTATCAATCTTCTTCTTTCTTCATGCCCCTCTCTTTTCTTTCTCTTACCCTCTTTTGTCTTTTTGATTTTTCCAAGCGGAATGTAGGACCAATAACACGCCTTAACTTAAGGAGGAAATAGTAAAATTTGGACCCAAATCTCTCAATCAAAGAGCTTTTCCCTAAATTTCCTCATCTTATTCTTCTTTTGTTTCTTTTCTTAATTTTCTTGTATCTTTAATTAGATTAAAACACCTTTTCTCTTGTTTGTCTCAAGAACGCATATTTTTTTAATCGGATAACACAAGTGAAGGTCTATTATACGTGTTTTGTTTACGCGATGTCTTCCCTAATCAATCATTTTGGTCTCATCGTTTGTTTTTGGATTGTAAAATTACAAGGTGTGTAATAAACCTTAGCATGTACGAGTACCCTAGGATTGCACAAAAGAAAAACTGAGATGATTAAAGTTGACGTAGTGGTTAACAAATTAATCTACATGGAAATTATCTCGAGTTCGAATTCTCATATCCTCATCCCCGGAGCATTAAAAAAACGAAATCAAATAATTAACCTGCAACGAAAAAGGCAACATACTCTAACTAACCTCACTCAATATGCACACTTACTCTCCATAGCCCCCCCACTCTTGAATGCTTTGCCTTCATTTCCACTCAATTCTCCCAAACACCCTCCATCATTCTTGCCCACATGATTTAATTCTTCCATTTTTCTTTCATCCTCTTTTAATTCTCAAGGTACCCTTTTCTTTACTTTTCAATCTTCTTGATTTTTCATGATTTTCTTGTGCACTAGTGAATTCTTGATAATGTAACAAAATTGTTTCTACATTGGTAGTATTTTCATAATTTTGCTAGTGTATGTATGCTTACGGAATTGCGAGTTTGTGTAAGGTTGCGTACATCTGAACCTCGCTCAAGGTTTTCTTGATAATGTAAGGATATTGTGTCTACATTGGTTGTATTTCTTTTGCTAAATTGTGCATGTGATAGTCTATGACTCTATGCTAAGGGAATTGCGAGTTTAAGTAAGGTTGCGTACATCTGAACCTCCTAGAACTCGCGAATTGCGTGACAAGGTGGGGTTTTCTAAGTTGGGTTATTGTACTAGTTGGTCATTAAATTCTATGAGTGTGATTTTCATGTTCTGGTCGATTTCTTGTTTTCTTTTTAATAGTGACGTTGTGGGTCTGATAGTTCATACCTTCATAATAAATTGGTTAAGATTTAGTGTAATCCAATCCAAAAGAAAGGAGAATTTTGTATTTCAGATATCATTTTCAGATTTATATTATTAGTCATCTGTTAGTAAATTCTCCACCTTTGTAAACTTGAAATTTCATGTGAAATATTCCTTAGCAAGATTCAGGTTTCATGTCAGACAAATTCTTGACGAACTTCTGAGCAGCATTATACAAATTTCTGCTGCCAATTTATGCAGTTCTGCTTAGCAAATTTCGCCATTATATGATCTGATTTCTGGGTGTTTTTCGCGGTATGAATCAGCTTATCAGCATAACAGTCCATGTATTTTGCTTAGTAAATTATATGAATGTACATGCAAAGAAAAATCTTACATAAATTTCAGAGTTGTAGTATGATCTGATGCTACTGATATAGTATTCCTGATTATATTTCTCTGCTGCTGTTACAGATTTTGTCAGTACATCAGCATTTGGGTTAGATTTCTGTAAGGTTTGTGCATAAATTACCAGTGGGTTTTCTGAAGAGATGGAGAAAAAGCAACTAAATTTTAGTGCACCCCTTATATCTGCAAGGCGGTATTCGTCTCCATTGCGTTCCTCAGGTGAAGATATGAGAAGGGATCATCCTGTAGCAGAGCGAAATTCGATACGAACTCAGCAATCAGACCTTCATGGCCACTTGGGTGAGGTTGTGAAGCCAGGAACTGTTCCATTTATGTGGGAGCAAACACCGGGCAGAGCTAAAGACGGAATTGAGTCACAATCGACAAGTCCTGAGGAGTTTCCGAGTACTCCTAAGCTTCCACCTAGTATGCCATTTCCTCCTGGTAAAAAGTCAGGTGAATTGAATGGTTATAGAACACCAAACAAGTTGTCTGGAGAGCTGGTTGTTCTTAAACAGCGAAACAAGCTATCCGGAGAATTGAACTATTTGAGGTCGCAGAATAGATTTTCGGGGGAGCTTAGCAGCTTTAAAAACCATAAACTTTCAGGTGAACTTAGCACCATTCGACAACAGAACAAGTTTTCAGGGGAACTGATGAGCAACTTATGCAAGTATTCCTCCTTGAATGATGGTATGGTTAGATGGGATAGTTCAAAAGAGGGGACGGAGTTGAATGCAAGTTC
>JBBYHQ010000014.1:1229063-1243956 GCA_038382645.1 Spergularia azorica
CAAAAGTTATAGGGAAAAGAAAACGGATTAAAAATGGATGAAGCTCCTAAATTGATTTAGAACCAACTCCTCACATTCTGACAGGATAAATTTTAATTTCATTTTCCCTCCAATAGTTTTTTTTTTCACTTTGCTAGGTACGGTGGCGGGTTTTTATTGGCTTTGTATAATTATTCCTCATACACTAAATGTATGTGTATCATCTCTCCAAGGTAAGGGGGACGGAGATACGCAACTTTACCCTCTTGTTGAAAATTTGCGTTGACAACAACTTACCGTTAGTGCACAACATAAGACGTGCACAATTTTGTGAGCCATTTTGTTTTATTCATGTTTCAAATACAAAGAATTGTGAGTCTTTGGTCCATGGGAAATAGGAAAGAAACCAAATACCACAGATTGTACAAGTCAAATTCGACCGCATTGGCAAATCATAACCAGCAACTAAACAAGATATCAAACTCCTAGCTTTATTGCCTGCAATATCATTAGCAGATCACATCTTAGCTTGTACAAGGCCATTTACTAAGGTAAATTATTGCATGAACTCGATTCTTATAATTACGTTTTGAATCGGACTATGGACGACACGTTTAGGTGTAATGACACCACATACATTTCATGTTATTGATAGCCAAATTCCTAAGACGGTAAAGTTAAACTCGTTTCACAAAATATTGTCTAAAACATGCTCGTCTAAAATTACTCCACTAAATTATTAAGTACGATGATTGAGAAGAACCACGACACAAATTCTTATATGAGACGGTATAAAAGATCGAGGATTTATTAAAAGTAATCAAATTAACTAGCAAATACTTACTGAGTTAGATTTCCGAGTTTTGGATGAATGGGGGAAGTGAAAGTTGCATCCATACCAGTACTCCGACTCTTCTGTAATGCCTGGTAAACTCAACTTTCTGAAATTTCTATGTGATCAGCCGATCAAATGTGATGTTGCTTTCCAAATTCCATATATTTTTTTCTGTGATCAACATGTCTTTCATGTGTCTGTCATATATATCTATCTTCTCATACTCTCACACAATTTTTTTTTTTTTTTTTTTTTTTTTTTTTTAAGTTGGGATTCTTGTGGTTACTGTGAACCACACACTGTAAACATTAGCTAGAATAGTCCAAACAAGGGGTTGGGTTTGTAAGTAGTTTCTCTAAACTAAAAAGTAGAATCGGTACTAACCAAAAAAAAAGTAGAGTCGGTAAAGTCAACCCGATAAAAACCGCAAAGTAAAACGACTCCAAGAAAATCAACCCGAGACCGACTTGTTTAATTTAACCCAATGTAATTCGACCCCAATTAACCGGACCGAATTTAATCCACCTCATCTCATGATTAACAAGATTATCACCACCAGAAAATTGAAACTTACTGAAATTCAAGGCAAACAAATATGAAAATTGTGTACTTTGCATAAACTGATGTGATTATTATTGTACAACGCCGACAAATTAAAAGTTCAACAACCTCAATTACATCAATATGTAACATTATCAGTCTGATCTTTCATTGCTACAACATACTGAACTCTACTTAATTAACAATTAACGGTAATAACTGAAAGAATTATAACATACACTCCCTAATTAAGGCACTTCTGTATAAACAATCAAGAAATTAAAGACCTAATTTAATTAACAGCAACTAAGCATGTTTTGGTAAGACGCATCTGCAGGCCGAAACGACTCCGAAAATGATGATTCCGGGAGCATCAATGATGAATAATCTGTAATCTGGCTTCCAAGGACCTCGTCAATCCACCCGAAATCGAAAGCGTCAACTTCAAGCGTTGTTTCTTGATAATTATTATCAGCAATTTGAGCAGCAGCAGCGTTATTATTACTACTCGGAGGAGGAATGCACCCAAGATTATCGAACCCTTGAGTTATTTCAAGATCAGAGTGGTTGTTATCAGTAACTTGAGCATCAAGCTTTGGAAATTCATCCTCATCTCCATTATTATTACAACTACTACTTAATTGATCCACCCTCGAAACGACCTCGTTTCTGAAACCCTCGAGTTCGTTCTTGAAATCTTGTAACTCATGTAATCCAAGATTGTCGATTGGTTTGTCCCACCAACAACTATTAAAGTTGTTGTTGTTGGAGTCGTGAATATAACGCTGAAGAACGGACTCGGCGGAAGGGAAACCGCAGGACATGGGTTTACCGGAGATGGAGAAAGTGAAGGCGGCGACATCGGCTCCACAGAGAGAGTGCAGTTCGGCACACTTCTTGAAGAGGCCGGGACGCCGTTTTGAGAAGGTGACGTGTCTTGATTGGAGCTTATCAATCTTCTTCATCACAATCTTCTGTTTTCCGGCACTTGTTCTCTTCTTCGTCTTCTCACCCATGATCGGAGCGTGATTAGAAGGCGACATGATGATCGAACGAGGAGGTTAACTCAATTACCACTGGAAATAATATTAACAGTAACAATAACAATAACAATAACCCTCACTGATGTGTTTAATTGTGTAACGGTAATAACAGATCACTCCTCTTGTATGTCTCTAATGACAAGTAGTTAACAACATAATAAATCAAACAACGGCTGATCATCGTATATATAGAAAACAGAGTAGGGCAACAGAGAATACGCTGTGTGAAAAACAGGTCAGTTGATTTTTGGCAAACTTTCCATATACAACAACTAATTTTGGCGGGAGAAGATTTTGGATGTAATAATTTCCTTTTTCCACATTGTATGACTAATTGACTATAACGGCTACTTTTATGCAAGAAGTTTAAATTGGCAAGCTTCTACGGAGTATTAGTGAAAGCAATTCTTATACCGTACCCCCGGGGGTATATTACCAACTTATCTTAATGTTGAACAATTAAACTGAAAATTTCATGAAAAGAAATTACCAACTTATCTCAATGTTTCCTTTTTTTTTTTTACTTTTAATTTAATAGGTGAAGAAGGTTATTGATAGGCGATAATATATCTCCTCGGATCAAGACAAAACTCTAAATTTTATCGTCCCTCATTTACTGTTAAAACTAAGAAAATCCGCCATTAAAGTGTAAAGAAGAAGCCAAACAAAATATGAATATGAATTTTATTTCACAAAACCTCACAATGAGTTTACAGAGTTATGAATGTATTCATACAAGTAAATTAATAACTGCTTCTAACAAACTTGCTGACTGTACAAAATAACAAACTTTGACTTTCATAACAAACTTTGACTATCAATCCTACGTGTTACTGTGACGTCTAACTAATCTCTGATTGGCTGAGCTTGCTGGCAGTCTGATGTGATTGGTTGCTGAAGTTGCTGAGTCAGCTCGGAGCTTAATACAATCAGCATGTGATGCCCGGAGCTTGATCAACTTGCTGCTTGACCAAGTTACTGTGTCTTGATGATCAACCACGTAGTCAAGGTCTGTTATGACCTGTCTCTACATTTACATTTACCTTCCAATATACGTGTGAAGTGTGAAATGTGAAATATGAGAAATCATTTTATTGGCTTTGGGGACCGACATTACCAAGATCTCATCGCATTGAAGTTTCAATATTCCAATACAAATCTTTGATATTTCCTGAGATTGGACCATATAATCATATAAAGCCAAGTCGAATAGAGGAGTATGGAGAAGCCTAAGCAACAAGAAGTGGCCGATTGGTATTAGCCTAGCAGCTTGGATGAAAAAGGTGTTATATATGAAACTGTTACTAGAGATATGACATTTAATGGTACAACTTGAAATCAGAAAATATTGTGTTATAAAGTAGGGACTCAATTAGTATATTTTAGATTAATTACGAAGTCAATCGGATCAAACTACTTTCATCCCGTAATATTGTTCAAGTTATTAGTGGCCTAGGACGGCTAGGAGTACTCACTCGTGAATTCGTGAGAGTGAGAACTCAGTTGGCACATAAGCCCCAAAATCCCAAATACGAGAGTATCAGAAACCCCCAAAACCTTGAGCTTCATCTTCAAGCTTCAAGTACCACCAAAAATGTCGACTCCGGCTCTTCCGATCGAATTAATCACTGATATTCTATCGCGCTTGCGAGTGAAACCACTGTTACGCTTCAAATGCGTCTCAAAATCATGGTATTCCCTAATTAATTCCCCCAATTTCATCAAACTCCACCTCACCAAAACCCTAACTTCCGGCAACTACCCCAACCTCCTCATCTCCCACAGTTCTCTCTCCTCCGCCGTCATCGACGACAACAACCTCCGCACAATCTGCTTCTCCGAGCTTGACCACCCTCTCAAACACCTTCCCCCCAACCCGGCGTCCTAATTCTCGGCTCTTGCAACGGCGTCGTTTTAATCTCCGATTACGGTCAGGAATCCGTCTACTTATACAATCCCTCCAACAAAACGCACCGTTTACTCCCACCCTTCTATCCGTCCGCCCAAACAAACCCAATCCAAGAGAATGCCAACCTCGTTTTTTTCGGGTTTGGATACGACAGCGTTTCGGATGATTACAAGGTGTTGCGTGTTATCGAAGCTCGAGAGGACAATGCTGTGGTTTACAGGGAAACCGCGGTTTACAGCCTGAGGAGTGATTCATGGAAATGTGTGTTTGATGAACAATTGCGCAATTTCCTGTCTTTTAAGGGTGGTCTTTTCAATGAGTGTTTGCATTTTCTGGTAGCTACTGATTCTTCTGCCGACCTTGCTATTGAGTGTTTTAATCTCCGGACTGAGAAATTTTCGATTTTTAATATCCCAGAAATCGATGGCAATATGAGTGCAGATGTAGGGGAATTGGGAGGGTGTTTTTTTCTTGGGTTATACTATCATTTTTCTCCAATAGTGAAATCTGTCATCTGGGTGATGAAGGAGTACGGGAAGGAGGAGTCTTGGAGCAAGCTGTATACTTTTTCTGGTGCAAACATTAATGGGTATTTGTGGAATATTAGGCCGGTTTTATACTCAAAAGACAGGCGTAAGCTTTTAATTGATGTAGATGGTTATTGGTTTGGTTGGTATGATATAGAGAGAAACAAGTGCAGGAGGATTAAGGCTTATGAGACACCACCCCAACCTGTTCCTTTCGAGACTTGGACTTTTGTGGAGAACCTTGTTTCGTTGTGCAGGCATAAGGGGAAGTCGAATGGTGGAACTGAGATAAAGAAGTAAATATCTGTTTCTTATAACATCAATTTTGGCATCCTATTCTCGTATGTTGTGAATTGTGATCTGATACATATTTTTAGTGTTCTGAATGCTGTATGCTGCTCATGTACTTGTCTTGGTTATATGTAAGAATGTAAACATTTGAAAACCTGAAATAAAGCTTATAGTATTATGTTGACCTAGAATGCTCATGGCCCTAACCATAGGTGCAATTTCGTTGTGCTGACACAAGGAGAAGTCAAAGGGTGGAACTGCGATCAAGAAGTAAATTTCTGTTTCTTATGACATCAACTTATTGGCTATCCGCTATCAAGTGCATTATTTGCTCATGTCTTGTGAATTATGATCCTGTTGTTATAATGTTTCATTTAGGGTTCTAAATTTTCTATGCTGCTCATGTGCTTATCTCGTAAACTTTAATGCATTGTGTAATGAAATGAGAATGTGTGCCCAAAGTTTGTCTGCCCAAGTTTCTATATGCTGAGTGTCTCATGAAGCTAGTCCTAAGATAGATAGGAAGCGAATTAATTACAAGTTTTCCATGAATATAATTGTATTATTGGCCCCTAAATAGACTTACAAGGGCTGAAATTTATGCACAACGAAGTTGGAAGTTACCAACAATCACAACTGAAAAGCACTTGCTAAAGTAACCCACTGAACCATTAATCAGAATTACTCTGCCTTTGCTTTGAGCAACAAAATTCTATCACGTGGAAAGTTGTATAACTAAACAATTACCCCATAGGTGCAAATTCGTTGTGCAGACACAAGGGGAAGTCGAAGGGTGGAACTGCAATCAAGAAGTATATTTCTGTTTCCTTAAAATATATATGTCTGGCAATCAAGGGCATTATTTACTGTTAGACATGTTTATAATTTTGTGAATTGTGGTCCTCATTGTTTGTAAATTTTGTTTATGATGTTTGTCTATCTTATGAGTTACTTGAACTGTTAGGCATGTTTATTAGTAGATATTGATGCAAAGCCCGTAGCCTATGTTTGGGACATTCTACCACCAAAGTCTGAAGCTTGTCCTTTTTCTCTCAGGAATGGCGTTTTGTCTTCGGGATTCAAGCTCAGGCTGTGACCACCTGTGATTGACAACTGACGCGACTTGATAACTATGTAAGTAATAACAAGACATCTTCTTTCATTGTTCCATTGGAGGATAATCTTGTATGATGGTACTATGAGCCAAATGAAGTAAGTGAGGGATACTCCTTTTACAATAGGTTGTGAGATGATATTTTTTCCATCAATACCAGAAGAAAGATGATGACTTGATGAGTTTAAACAAACTTGTCTGTTTTATAATACATTTGTAATCTGCATATATTATGAAATCTCAGTATTAGAATATGTTAATCGGGTAAGGGTAAATGCAATCAAACTCAACTTGAAGTCTCTAGGATTGTGCCTGCGATACTGAGGTTCGGCCCTGTGCCGCTTGCAAAACCTCTTAATTCGACGATTACTTCTGAACTTCAGTTTCATCAACCCTAGGCTGAAGCGATGTTTGAGTTGGACTGTAGGAAGATTACATTTTACTGTCACAAATCAATCATGGACAGCAGCTATGAGTGTACTACTCAATAATTTCTTGGACTTTATGCTAATAGAAACTTTAAAAATCATTCTCCAAAGAAAATAATTGTTTTCTTTAGTATTGTGAAGTAGAAGCAAATTAGTGCGATCCTTGAAGCAGTTTTCATTATGGGTCATCCGTAATCTATGTTTTCAACATAGAGGTAAGGCTTGCGTATATCCGACCCCCCCCTCCCCCCCCCCAACCCTGCCTGTGCTGGTAATATTAGAAGCATTTTATAGAACTATAACTTGAATTCCAATTCATGATTCCTAGTTCTTCCTCTTTTCCTTAGTGATCCGAAGATTTTCTTGCTTGTATTGGTGCAAGAATTTTTTTTAATTGGACAAACCATTGCCTGACATATTCTTGGTGGTGTTGTTGAATTCCCGATTGGAAACTACACGAGGAATTACGGAGGTTTTTTTTGGCTGAGACAACTTACAATCTTCACTTTTCATCTTCATCTAATACTCTTGTGCTTTATTGTAAGTTACAAACTTTCGCAATATGTTTTTGTAAAATAAAAGCTGAAAGTTGGCCTATGTCTTATCTACCCAAACTGAGTTTGAATTGGACAATCTTACATAAAAGATGATGAGTCACTAGGTAATGCTGTTGTTGTTGTAGTACAGAAGTGTCTTTCTCCCTATGGTATACGCTTCTGTCCTGTGCTGGTTATATCAGAAGCAGTTTAAAACCTAGAACTTAAATTCCAATTCTTGAGTCCTAGTTCATTCTTCTGTTCCTTAAAAGATCCGAAGATTTGCTTGCTTGTATTGATGCAAGATTTTTTTATCTTTTATTTAATTGGACAAACTGTTGCCTAATATATTCTTGGTGGTGTTGTTGAATTTCTGATTGGAAATGACATGAGGAATTACTAAGGTTTTTTTGGCTAAGACAACTTATAATCTTGACTCTTTATCTTCATTTCTATTCTTTTATTGTAAGAGACAAACTCCCGCAATGTGTTATTGTAACATAAAAGCTGACAGGGGGTTGTATAATACACCTGCCTGTCCAGTTTGAACTTCCAACCTTCCTTTCTGTTTACTAGAACCTGTGTTTGCTGATTTCTGTGACATCCAGGTACACTCTTGACCTTAACTAGTGTGAAGGAATTGAAGCTAGATAAGTATGAGATGACGTTAGCGCATATAAAAATTTCCTCTGCCATTGGATTCGGGATTGTTCCTTCATTTGGAAAACAACTAGTCACTTGAGGGTCATTGCGTTCTTAGGGGACTTTGTTTAACCATGATTAGAATTCAATCTCATAGTGTGCTTTATGTATTATGTGTTGGTTCTTTACAACTTAGGCCTGGACAGTGGATTGATGAGGGCTTTACAGATATGAGGGTGCTTGAACTGAGTAGGAGCAGAGGTGTTGGTGTAGTTGTTGACTTGTTGGTATAGTAGTGGGTTGAGCCAGGTGATCTTATTTTACGACGGTAAGGACGATTGCTTCCATTACTGACCAGAAAGACACCAAATTTTGTAAAATTTGGGTGTAAGAAAAAGCAGCAAACATGGGTAGCTGATTTGTTTTGAGTGAGCTATTGTTTGTGTTTGCATGCCCAATAGCCTTTTATAGTATGTATTAGGAGTATCATTCAACTTACTCTTGGGATCAAGTTTCGGTCAATGATGTTATAATCTGGCTTCTGTGAGGCTCAGTGTCCTACAGGTGTAGTTATTTTCCTTCTAACTATGGGAGGGCTTTGCTAATAGCTAGTGGATGAGCCCCGGTTAATGTGCTTTTTTCTTGGCTTTCAAATGTGAGCTCGAATTTGGTATTCCATGGCTGTGCTAAAATTTAGCACAGGTAAATAGATCATCCCTTGCGCTGCTAGATATGTGGTTCTTATGGTCTAACTTTAATAGTGTTAGTGTCTGGTCTTTTGTGCCTTGTGGTTGATTGTGGTTCCTACTATTTTAACACGACTTGATTATTTTTTTTCTATTGTAGGAGTTCCATTTTGTGCAGATGGATTGAGGAAAGATGGTGGTTGCGCTGACTGCAGTAGCTTTCTGTTGTTCTCCTGTAGTTAAAACCTAGGTAGATTGGTATCACGGAAACAGTTCTGCAACATATGTCAGAAGGTTGAGGATTGTAATATCCTTGATTTTAATGCTTACTTTCTAACTTTGTCTAAACTTCTATCTTAAGAAAGTGTAGTATGTGTTGTTTTGTGATGATTCTTGCGCTCTTTAACACCTGTATGCTCAGACTCGATTGTCATGAAAAATGCAATGCAATTTGTTGATGAAATTGTTTCACAAACTTGAATCTGTTGCTGCTTAAATTAGGAGAGGTTTCGGCATCTTCCTGATATGTTGGGAAAGCCGCTGAAAGCAAAGTCTATTTCCCTGGGAAACTGGCTCACAAAGATGGCTCGAGACACTGTCAATGCATTTGTTTTACAGTGAGTAGTAACAGTGAAGATCTAGTAGCACCAGAAAGTAGACATAATCGGTGTTCCTCGGAGCACTGGCCGTGAATAAAAACTGAAAACTACTTGTGAGTTGTGACTTGAACAGATACAAATGTATGCTATGTTCACAGTTCTCAGGAGCATGTTGACTGAAAATGAAGGCAAACAAAATTTTCAATTTTGTACCTTGATTAAACTACTGTGATTATAACCTCGACAAAAGTTTAACAACCTCAAATAGTCATTCTTTGTCCTAAGCCTGCTCATCTGTTATTACGAAATTTCCGCTGAGATGTGCAAACATAACTTTACCACTCGATAACAAATCAATTATGACTGGGAAAATCCTATGGTCATACGAATTTAGTAAACGACATGAGTACTAACAGAGCAACAAAACTGAAAACTGTGAACACTCTGCATAAATTGATGCGATTATTGTACAATTACGTCGTGAAAAATCCAACAACCTCATTTACATCAATCTTTAACATCAGTCTTTCATCGCTACTACTACTACTGAACTCTACTAAATTAACAATTAACGGTCCTAACTGAAAGATGATAATATAGTACTAATTAAGTCACTTCTGTATAAACAATCAAAAAATTAAAGACCTAATTTAATTAACAGCAACTAAGCATGTTTTGGTAAGACGCATCTGCTGGCGGAAACGACTCCGGAAATGATGATTCTGGGAGCATCCATGATGAATAATCTGAAATCTGGCTTCCAAGGACCTCGTCAATTCACCCAAAATCGAAAGCGTCAACTTCAAGCGGTGTTTCTTGATAATTATCATCAGCAAGTTGAGCAGCAGTAGCGCTATTATTACTACTCGGAGGAATAATGCACTCATCAATCAGATTGGAAGTTGTAGTTTCATGAGAGTGGCTATTGTTAGTAACTTGAGCAGCAAGCTTTGGAATAACAGCATCAGCATCTCCATTATTATTACAACTACTGCTGAGTTCTTGGTCCACCCTCGAAACGACCTCGTTTCTGGAACCCTCGAGTTCGTTCTTGAAATCTTGTAACTCATCCAATCCCAGATTGTCGATTGGTTTGTCCCACCAACAACTATTCAAATTGATGTTGTTGGAGTCGTGAATTTAACGCTGAAGAACGGCCTCGGTGGAAGGGAAACCGCAGGACATGGGTTTACCGGCGATGGAGAAAGTGAAGGCGGCGACATCGGCTACACAGAGAGAGTGCAGTTCGGCACACTTCTTGAAGAGGCCGGGACGCCGTTTCGAGAAGGTGACGTGTCTTGATTGGAGCTTATTAATCTTCTTCGTCACAATCTTTTGTCGATTGGTTTGTCCCACCAACAACTATTAAAGTTGTTGTTGTTGTTGTTGGAGTCGTAAATGTAACGCTGAAGAACGGACTCGGCAGAAGGGAAACCGCACGACATGGGTTTACCGGCAATTGAGAAGGTGAATACGGCAACTTGGGATCCACAGATCACACTTTTTGAACAAACCATGGCGTCGTGCTGCTGCGCATGCGGCCATTTTTATGGTAAGAGATTATCATCCACGTTTCGAGAAGGTGACGTGTCTTGATTGAAGCTTATCAATCTTCTTCATCACAATCTTTTGTTTTCCGGCACTTGTTCTCTTCTTCTTCTCGGCCATGATCGAAGCGTGATTAAAAGGCGACATGATAATCGAACGAGGAGATTAATTCAATTATCAACCGAAATATTAATAAGAACAGTAACAGTAACAAAAAGAATAAATGTGTTTGATTAAAAACGGTAAAAACAGATCACTCCTCTTGTATATCTAATGACAACTAGTGTAACTTAACTGGTAATAGCAGTTAACAACATAATAAATCAATCAACGGCTGATCATCGTATATATAGAAAACAGAGTAGGGCAACAGAGAATACGCGGTGTGAGAAACAACTAATTTTGGCGGGAGAAGATTTTGAAAATAATAATTTCCCTTTTTATCTTGTATGACTAATTGACTATAACGGATACTTTTATGCAAGAAGTTTAAATTTCCAAGCTTCTATTAGTGAAAGCATCTCCCTCTAATTAAACTGAAAATTTCACAATAAGAAATGACAAACTTATCTTTATGTTTCCCTTTTTTTTTTTAATTTTAATTTCATGGTGAAGAAGGTTATTGATATGCGATAATATATCTCCTCGGATCAAGACAAAATTCTAAATTTTATCATCCCTCATTTACGAGGAATTCTATGGTACACGACGTGCACCGAAAAGCACCGTAATAAAGCTTAGATCTACCGTACATTATGTTAGAAAAAGATCTACACCGTTCACTAATTTTTAATTATTTATATTTTGTAATTAGTTTATAATTACTTCAAAAATAGGAAAATGTTTCAAAATTAATTTACGAAAAGAATATTCAATGCTTGAAAGGCTGGAAGATGGAGGTCGCCGGAGGCGGGTAAACCGCCGGAGAGGGAGGTCGGAAATGATAGGATCGCCGGGCCTCGTGGTCGGAGTAGCCGCCAATCTATGATTGTGTTGATGATATTATAAAGGCAAAAACAAGGGTGTGAAGAGACGAACCCCTGACCAAGAGGTTGATAGTTTATGTATCAAGCCACTAGAGCAATTGACTTTTGATGTTAAAATATAGCAACAAATATTATAAGACCAAATTTTAAGTGGAGTGGCCAAGGCCCAGGCCCAAATAAATTAAGATCCGACACTTCAAGTAAGTAGTCGGAAGAGAATTAGTTAGGTTTTTTTTTACGTCACTAGCTATTGTGCGATTAGATAACACGAGTTTGAATTTTGTGTTTTTTTTTTTCTTTTTTTTTTCCCTTTTTGAACTTAATAATTTTCAATCTTGTAGTCTTCATATTACATATGATTATTGTTTACTATCGTTTTAGCGAAATCATTATGGCTTTACTTATTTAATTAATTTTTACATAGTTGATTTTATTATATTAGGAATATTACTCTATTAACGATTTTAGTAGGACTTGATATCATGAGGTTACTAATAAACATGTAAAGTAACATTTTGAGTAGTGAGCATGACAGACGTTTACATTTGAAATGATGAGTAATGGAAATTGTAGAAACCATTTTTTAATGTCGGCAAAAGCGTCCTCTATCTTATAGAACATTAATGGGAGGTCGATTATGAAATAGAAACACAATGTATTGTTTTAATGTGTCTGAGAACTTCATTTGATTTCTTTTTTATTGGTATATCTTTCGAATCACATAATACGTACTAACCCCTATGTATTTAACGTTTCTCGTTTTTGCAAAAAATTAATTACTCTTGTTTGACATATAGGGCATATAATGTTTAGACGTGAAACACATGTTAGAAGACTAACCTATAATAGTTGGCATCCTCGACCTACATTAGTTAAATGGTTGTAGCAATAAAATTATTTGAAACATAATGTAAAGTATATAAAAGCAGATAATAGATTATGATCAACGCAACATATGAATTTTGAACACTATTATATACTCGTACTCCACAATATTAGAATGTCCCCTTTAGCCAAGGGCTTCTTACGGTGTCAAAACCGTTTTGTACTTTTGGTTTCTTGCATCATAACATTTAGTTAAATAAATAACGAAATTAATATAATTGACATACAAAAAATGAAAGCTTAAATTTGAAAATCACTTTTTTTTTTTGTTTCTAAAATGAGAACATTACTATTATAAAGAACGATAACTACATATAAAAAAACGAGCCCTAAAATTTCAATTCGACTAGATCTACAATTGAAAATTAAGATCACACTATAAGGTAAATGAAACTACAAAAAGTTTTGAGTAACATTCAAATATTTCATTTTATTTTGAATATAACGCATTTTCAGACTTTGGCGCGAAAACAAAACAAGTTTGATTTCTTTTTTATTGTTTCAGTTAACCTATATTCCTCTCGAGAAAAAAAATAAAAAAGGCCTAAACATATTACTGGGGAATTAGTTGTTGATTCCACGAAGCCCAGAAAAAAACGGTCATTTATTTGAGCTTATAACGAAAAACAAAACAAAAAAAAATGAGCTTGTAAGAATTTGAGCCAATAACCTAAGGGAAAAATCAGGACACACTAACCAACTAACCAGTAGGCTACAGCTTCCATCTGATGTAACTATGAGCTAATATTTATATGACCGTATATCAGGAGTACAGAAAATAAAAAAAATCAACCAATATATTCCAAATTCCAGCGGAAGTCGAATACTAGTAGGTCCGCTTTCCGTCACCATAGCCATCATAATCCGTCCGGCTCGTCCTTCCTTTCCATCCCCTCCTGCGTTGTTCTCCGTTTTACAGCGGACGACGCATATGAGGACGGCGACTATGGGTGGTAGTCGCCGTCGGCCGTTGTTAATTACCTTGACGGAAAATTGGTCGGCGCCGGCAACTGAACAAGTGGGGGTGTCAGGTAGCCCGAGTTCATCTAACTATGGTCGGCCGGCGGGAGATTGCACCGGTGAGAGGAGGAGATGGCGGTGAGGGAGGAGAGAGAAATTGCAAAAATTAATTTCCCTATAATACTAATTTCTAATTAACTAGATTAAAGGCCGTGCGTTGCACGGTTAAATAACAATATTATTTTTATGACAAATATTATTACCGTAAAAAAAAAAAAAACCAACATTATTGTTCATTCCCACAACAAATGAGAACATGAATAATTTGTGTGAATTGTTATTGTTGTTACTGTACCAAAATTTGAAGGAAGTTACATTCCCATTTCATAGCACTTCTAATACAAATTACTTTTCTTTGAAAATCCATCTCACAAATTAGTTTTTCTTTTTTCGAAAATACCAAAATTCTAAAAAAACTTAAAAAAAAAAAAGAAAACTTATACCAAAACAAATTTGTGTGTCTATGGTAATTGCATGTTAAGATCATACTTACATTTAAGAAACTTTAGATCAAATTTACATAAAGATTATAGTAGAAAACTACAAAGATTATGGACACGTTCAATGCGCTCAAAACATCTTGTGTGAATGACAATTGCATGGATTAAGAACAATTTTACATACTCTTTTCGTCTAACTTTAAACACATTGCTTTCCATTATCTTCTCTAATAACCTACTTTTTACTAATCTTCAAATTCCCTCTCCTACTTTCTACTAATCTTTACAATGTTTTCATTTTTTACTAATTTTTTAAAACTACCTCCAATTAACTTACTTTAACAACTATCTCACTACAAATATCTAATAAAACTACTTGAACTACACTTTAATATGAGATCTTTGGACTTTGATGCTAATGCTAAACATAAAAGCAAAAAAGAACATCTAATAAAACTACTAACTACACTCTGATTAGTTTGATATAAGATTTTTGATGACGTACACTATGCATATCTACATCTTCTCCAATGTACAAAAAGGAAGAAAAATAACAGTCCCTTGAAATTAGTCTCTAAATATAGGATATTTATACTCATGGAATGCTGATCTTAACTGCTAGGATGTTGGTATATCATATATACATATTGTATATATACAATGTAAAAAGAATTGTCATTCACATTATCTTGCTAAAACTACCACTGGAAAATATAAGATTCTATATAATCATTCCAAAAAAAACAATAAGTACCAAAAAATCCAAGGTCACGTTATTAATTGGCTTTCTATAAGCTAGACAATTTTATTTTATTTTGGATCATTTTATAAGATACACTTTTAACATTTTCCTAAACGTAAGATTCTTATATTTTCTTTACTTAA
>JBBYHQ010000014.1:1250889-1263092 GCA_038382645.1 Spergularia azorica
CACTAGACAAATTAGGATTAAAGGAGGGGACTTTGGTAGCGGTTGCTCAAATTCCCCATAAAAGTGGATTAATTGGTGAAAACCGGGATTATCAATGAATTGATATAATTAGAGAGATGTAAAACTTGCTATATTTGGGTGTTTGATTAGATTATCACCGAGGGTCGCTTTAGTCAATTTGATTTTTCGTTTAGTTCTCGTTTAGTCAACTTTCAAACCAAAAACCCCCCGTTAGTTGTTTATTTCTTTTGTTTATTTCGTTTCCGCACTAGAATCGTATATTAGACTTCCCCTTCTTCCTTGTGTTCGATACCCACTTATCCTATCTACTTTAGATAGTATTTTGTGGTAATTTGATAGGATTTAACGACATCTAGCTATCAGAGGAGCAGAAAAGAAAGTAAAGAAAAAACACGAGAAAAGAAAGTGAGCCGGTGAGCATGGAAAAAGTAACAAGAGGTAGGTGAAACCCATTGGGAGCTTAGGCAAAATGATTGGTTTGTGTTACTTACCGGCGGATGGCATAAGTAGGGTGTTTGGAGGTCATGTCTGGGTAGGTCTCTCTTTGATGGCATAAGATGGTTCGGTTTTTTTGCATAGAATTGGAAATAGGACTAGAAAATCCTCGATTCGCTTGGTTATTTGGGGCGGTTGGTTGTTATATCGAGGTAGTCTTTGATCCGAATAATGTAATTGAGGGAGTTGGAAGTGAGCTAGCTTGGGAGTGATTTTGGACATTTCAGTCTCCCTTGCTTCTTGAGTGTGATGCGGCATGATGGAATAAGATGACTTGGTCTATTGCGTGAGACACATATGTGACAAATCTTGCCAGCAAGACGAAAACTCACCACATTTGATTGGGAGTAGAGGAGATAAGATTTATCATTTTCCACCCGTGCTAACTGTCAATAGACCTTGGATAAATCTTAGAGGAGAGTTAGCTTGCTCAAGGACGAGCTAAGGTTTAAGCGTATGGGAGTTTGATCGGCCTGATTTGTACGCGTTGATTTGATGGTTTTTTATTGTATTTTAACGTTCCAAATGATGTTTTATAGTCACCATTTGTGTTGAGTGTCGGATTTAACCTTTGATGTAATTTTGGTTGTTTTGAGAACATTTTGAATGCGAACAATTGATGACGTTTACGAAAGAGCTTTCCAGGAAAAATTGGCGGTCCGCTATGATGCTTGGCGGACCGCCAGAGCGAAGAAAATAGTTTGCTGCAGTGATATTTGGCGGTGCGGGGAATGACCGAGGCGGACCGCTATGGAGCTTGGCGGTTCGCGATTCACTCATGGCTCACCGCCACGATAGGGTTTTCTAGTTTTCATTTATTCCTATTTTACGTTTTTTCTTAGAACTATTCGTTGTGTCTTCCTTTAAACACCCCATTACCTTTAGCTTTCGAATTAAGGTAGTGTAGTTTGTTTATAATTGAAAGAGATAGTGGATGGTTTGTTTATTAGTTTTGGTGATAATGAATGTTTTGTTTATTATTTTTGGAGATAATGGGGGATTTGCTTATTATTTTTTAAGAAAATGGGTGGTTGTTTATTATTTTGGGAAATTTTCCAATATACCCCTGAGGTTCCCGAAATTTTCAGGTATACCCCTCAGGTTACCGAGATCTCCAGCGTACCCCTGAGGTTTGCAAAATCATTTTTTTTTGGGTGTTTTTCACTAACGGAGTCTAACACTGTTAATCAAGTAGTTAGTTTGACTATTTTAGAAACAGTAACATAATTACAATAAAAAAAAATTGAAAAAACCTAAATTCTCACCCTTTTTCTCGCTCTTCTCCCCCGCCCCCTTCCTCCCACCTTGTGCAGCCACTTCACCACCACCGTAGCCACCACAACCATCACAACCACCGGGTCACCTCCGCCACCAACTGGAGCCCAATGCTCCGGCGACTCCAAGGGGAGGTCTGCCGTCACCCACGCCTTGTCCTCTCCGCCTGTATATTCTCCTCCTTCCCACATTCTGTCACCTCCCCTCGACCCCTAACAGCCGCCTACCCCCACCCTAGTGCCACCAAAAATCGATCAAAGCCCAACTTGACGTCGTCGGAGCCACCAATATGTGGGGCCTGGCAATAAGGGATTGGGAAGAGAATGACAGAGGAGAGAGAAAGGGTGGATGCGTGAGAGTTGAGGCTTCGTGGAGGAGGGACGCAAGGGGCAGATCGGTCGCCGGAACCTGGACGACTTCGCCGATCACGGTATCTCCGGCGCTGGTGGAAGTCGGTGTGAGGGTGACGGTGGTTGTGAGGCGGCGGTGCAGGTGGGAGGGAGAAGGGAGGAGAGAGAAGATTGAGGGCTTTTTTTTTTTATTAAGGGTCAATTTGTTTTAGAAAAGTCAAACTCAATAAAGGCTTAACGGTGTTAGACGCCGTTAGTGGAAAAGCTAAAAAAACGTGATTTTGCAAACCTCGGGGGCACGCTGGAGAGCTCGGTAACCTGAGAGGTATACCTGAAAATTTCGGGAACCTTTGGGGTATATTGAATAATTTCCCTATTATTTTTGTAGATAGTGGCGTGTTGATGTGTGGTGAAAACTTACCCCATATAGTAAGTTTTGAAGTTGGGGTATTTATGTAAAGACACCTTAAAAAGGAAAGCGTAGTGTTTAAAGGAAGATAGAGGGAGTATATAAATACTTTTGGCCGAATTTAGATATATATTCATTCAAACTTTTAGAGAAGAACAAAGAGTTTCATGGATTGTATGAGAAACTAATCCTTTCATTTGTTGATCGATTAATCGAAGCATCGCATTGACAATATCATGAGTTTGATCTATTCCTATTGATTGTCTCCCAATTATTGTCTCATCTTTGATTCATATTCTATAAAATTGGCTTTTGTGATTGCTAGGTGTACAACTAGTTTAATTGCATAAGTTGATTGATTGCTAGTTTAGATTTGTCAGATAATCTATTGTTTGATTGATCTTTACGTTGTAGCAACCAGAATTCATTAATTTGTATGTAATCATCGTTAGTGAATGAGGGCAAAGATTTGACTTAGATATTAAATAGAAAACGTGCATTAGTATTGCATGTCTTTATCGATATCTTTCTTAATTTTATTGCTATCATCGAATTGAATCTAAACGTGCGCTTATGTTATTTGATAGTTAGGGTCATTGGGTAGTGCTGATCACGCCTTTTAGTTATTATTAAGGAGAGATAAGGAATTCTGCTTCCACGATAGAGTTATTGGAATCGATAGAGGAATAGTGATAACTAGGACCGATTAGTTAGTGCGTTCTGGGAATTAATTGATCAAGATCAGTTTTATTTCTGAATTACATTTCATAATTCGCTCTTGTTTGCTTTAGTTAGTTTGATACTCAACAAACCACAATTCCTCATTTACTCATTACTTTGGCATATTAATTCACTATAATTTGCAACTCATTTCCTGTGGTTTCAATCCTTACTTCCTAATACTGTTGTTAGAATTTAGGTGTTTCTTTTGGTAGACCCCACGACTAAGTCTCACCAAGTACCCTGTACTTTCAGTTCACCATATTTTTGTCTAATACGCATATCTGTACCAGGAGATAAAAGCCCTTAAAGGCTAGACCTCTAAACAGCCTTGTCCTTGACAATTTCTATTCAAGTTTTAAAAATGCAATTTTATGGGTCCTTATATTCTATTGATTCCAACTCAGTGTTTTAGTTCAGTGTTTTAACTTTCCAAATATATATTCAATACGTCCAAAAGACCTCATTTGATAGCCCTAAGAACCTTTTGACAACCGATGCACAAAACGTTTGTTGACTATTCGAAACGCGGATATTTGATTATTACAAGCTTTATCGGGCTCCTTAAATATTTGAAGACATTTGTTTTTTGGAGTATTTTTTTTATTAACCATATCACTCCCCTTTCCAATTTTCCCTAGCTATAGTGCTTCAAACAAACACATGGACAATATCTTGTTGTATGTATGTTTATTTCCTTAAAGGACAATGAAATTTGATACTCTTTGGATGATTATAAATTACAACTCCGAAAAATAATTTTTAGACCCATAAAGGTTGAACAATAATATCTTGAAACGAAATTATCTTACTAAAACATACGCATAAGTTTCCTTTAATTTGCTAGTTATTTGCATTGTGTTACTCCAGTTTGAATCGCTATACGTCTCTTATTGGAGCACTAATCACACGTGTACAGAAATAAACGAAGTTTTTATGGAGATTAGATAAAATATTATATTATAAATAAGGTATGAAATCAACGTGGAATAAGTAATAAATATAAAAATGATTGCTCCTATGATTCTATCATGCATTGTCAATTATAGAAAGGACGAAACTAACATGGTTACAAAAATGAACAAGTCTAATACATAAGGAAGAGAATCATAATATCTCAAACATTAAGGGTAAAATATCAACAAAATTTATTTGCATAACTTATCATATGAGATCTTTTTTCACACAAAGAAATACTAGCTTTTTTTGCATATATATAAATTGCCTGATTGTGCACAAATTCCCCAAATTTTTAAGATACTGATCTACAAAAGGAGCACTTGATATATAATTCTTACATATTTATCAATGGCGTTTTCGAGGGTTGTTGCAGTTGTAACCTTATTTGTTGTCTTATTGGGTTTTTTCATCAATCTACAGGTAATTATGTTATTCCCCTAGGTGAAAGAGAAATGTAATAATTCCTAGTAAATAGTTCTTAAAGGGTTATAAAATATTAGAGTATAATCAAATGCGAACCCGGCACCTTTGAAACTTCCTCAGCTATAAAAGATCAACATTTACAAAGGCATTTCGTATGTAAATAAATTAACTACCTTTTATTTCATTTTGGGTGGTCTTAATTTCTAGGTGAATTCCACCATCCGGGCTGTCGAAGGATGAAAATACGTGAAAATGTGCAAGATTGCGCATTACAGTGCAAAGCTGCAGGTATCAAAGTGAAAAATAGTTATTGTGAGGCCGGCCTCGACAATGTGAAATTTTGTTTTTGTTGTGTTCATCATTAAAACTTATTGCTATTATCAAGGGACATTTACACATTAAAGACATTATCTTTATTATACCTAACTTCTTGTCTTACAATTGCCATATTATATCTTCACTTTATACTCTTAAATTTCACGTAAAGTTTAGCTATGAGCTCAGGATACTACCCAAACTTTATAATTGATTTAAGAAAAACTGGTTCTTTTGTCTATATATTGTCTATGCTACATTGGAATGGGAGGCCATGATCTATCTAACATAAACAAAGAATCTTATCTCCACTTTGTAGTCCACGTTATACATAAAATTATCATGATGCCGGTAATCAATGCATCTCAAGTACTACTTATTCACATATTTCGTGCATCTCACCTAACTTCCTCGTGAACAAGCAAGCGAAACACCTGTTTCAAAGCTTTCATTTTCAGAAGTCATCCGCTAGCTTTGAAATACTAGTTTATCTTAAAAAAAAAATTTATAAATCTCCCAAATCGAAGAGGTTTCCATGTGCTTTCGATTCCTTAAGAATTTTCATTATTTTAGCTTTATAAAAACTTGTCATACACACTATTTGAACAGAAAATAATGATTTTATAAACCTTGTTGCCCTTTTATTTCAAAACTTTTTAACCAAGTGGATATTGGTTCTTAAAGTCTTATTCAACCGTTACTTTTCAAGATCAACCTCGCGACACCAACCTCATTGTGAACCAATTTATGTTCTCATACAGAACCACAACATTGACCACAGTGAAGACTAGTAAATGAAAGCATTACATGGAACGAAAACAAAGAACAAAGGAATACCGAATGCTCGTGCATGTAATTGTGAGGATTTTGAGCTAACCTTCACATGAAATTTGCTTCGTACCGCACAACATCATTATCCATGCAATTTACTCTACAATAAACCACACAAAACAAATTCTGACCTAACTCATCAACGCGGGGATATTTTATCTGCATAACACATCTTAGAAATTTGAATAGGAATTGTAAAGGTGTCAACGAATTCTTTCATAATAAATTAACTGATTGTAATTTAAATGGGGATATAACTTGACTGAAATTCTGCTAACATAGTTTGACCGAACCAGTTTTGACCTAATCGATAAAAAATGGCCCGAATCTACAATTACTTAACTTAACATAGTAATACTACGGTTTAAAAATTCAAGTTTTAGATGTAAATGATGACAAAATACAAGCTACTACAAGCGTAAACTCCAGTTTAATAGAACGTTTCCTTATGGGAATGTTTTTTGCTTTTGCGTCAACTTGAGGTTGGGCATGACTGTTAATGGCGGCTGAATAAACCAATTGTTTCACTCGTGCAACTGCTTGAACTTAATCAATTAAATAGCTGTAATCGAATCAGATTATATAGCCAAAAGATCAAAATAACCTTGTGTGTGACGAGAGTGCATTTAAGCTGAACACACGATGCGGAGCTGGCGATAACCATTAAACCATTAATTTGCTCAAGTTATAATTTATGTCGTTGGATAGCTAGTACCATGTACTTTTACTACACCCTAATTTTTTCTAATACAGGTGTCTGTAACAAGAGACAAAAACGCTCAGAGTCTAGACCTCTAAACATCCATTTCATTGACATAATGTATTCAAGTTTTAAAATGCAATTTTATGGGCCCTTGTAACTGTTTTCACGTTGATCTCTCTGCTAATCTAGTAGAACAAGAGCATAATTGGTAATGGTGAGAATCCCTGTATCCCCAACACTATAGTGTTGTTTTGTCTTAATTGGGAATGTTGACGTCTTTTGTGCCGACTATTGCCATTTGATAGCAAGGAGAATTGCGGAGGGGAGGAAATTCAAATATTTCTGATATTTGAGGATGAAATCTGTGTGTATAAAATGACACAAATCCTTCTGTTTTATAATGTTAATATATGAATGGTTTTTTAGCTTCCGCTTTTTTTGAGGGAGGTGGTGCAGTTATGGGAATTGTGGCTAAAATGTTGGCACCTTCTCCTTCTAAGTATCAGTAGGCTCTTCAGGGATTTCAGAGAATTGTTCGGCATCGACTAGATTTTCAATCGTCTCTTGTCCAAATTATAATTCCCCCTTTTGTTGTTGTAGGCCATATAACCGCATATGCAACTCTTTAAATTGTGGGCCATATTTTTCCCATATGGATGGATGGAACTTTTTAAATATTTTGCATTTATAAGTCTCGATGAGATTTTTCGTTTTCTTAATGTCAAAATGTATGAGTTTCCCATGCACACTTTATAAATTTTGAATTGTCCAGCCAATATAGGCGTGAATTTACCTAAGATAGGGTCATTATATTGACTAGCAGGAAAAACCATTTTTCAAACTAAATCCCCTTGCTGAAAAGTTTAGCTTTGGCATTTTTATCATTGGTGTAACATCCCAAATTCCCGTAACCGGAGGTTGGTTGTTCAGCCCGAATTACGAAGATTTGGCGACCGTTACGGTCATTTGGATTATGCTCAATTTGACCTAGTACGACTATGGTCAAAGGAAGCATAAGCCATACAAGGCTTCGTAGATCATCGCAATAAGTATTACATCATATTAATTTTAAAAGAACAGCGAAAACTTTACATGTTTGTAAAACATAGTTTGATTTCGGATAAATTTTATAACCAAATGCCAACTCGACTTTTCTCCAAGAATTATGATCTTCAACTCCCCATTCGTACGACAATCTGTTTATGCACCTCTCACAAACTTCCGTATAACTTGAAAAACATTTATTTTGATTGGGTTATCTTTGATTGAACATCTATACAATCAACAAGCCGTGAAAGCAATAAGTTACATCACCTTTCATCACACTTATGAGTCATGACCAAAGGTCAGACCACAAGCCACAACCTTGAACACAGATATTACCTACTTGAATAATTACACTTTTATCTATTTTGAGGTCAATTAAGTTCGTCCTGTAACATTTCAACTATAAAGGTATTAGATTCACAGGTAAACCTCAACACAACACTCATATAGTCATTCATTAATCACTTGTCTTTTTTTTCACATTTTATAGACCACTTTTCATTCTCTAAATTAACTACCGAATCGACCCAGTCCTATCTGTTATGACATATCTCAATTTTCATTCATGGAATCATTAATCGGTCCATTTATGTTGAATTTAGACTTCCACACAATTCTGTCAGTATAATAAACGTCTCCTAATTGTTTACCATTTGTTCGCAATTCAATTTCTATGACAATTAATGTGCCGTTGACCAATATTTGTACAACCTTTTGTAACTAGGTCACTTTTCCTAATACAGGCCTAATGTAACACCCCATATTTTTGGGTAATTATAGTAATTGGGTTTTACGTTTTTATATTTCATTTTGAGCAAATTATCAATTCGATTTTGAGGATATACAAATTATATTTTGCGCAATATTCAATAATTTCCTATATATTTGGGGAGTCGGAGTTAGAATTACCATAATACTATTACTAATTGGGTAATTGGAGGAGCGTCTTAGTAAAGTCCTAAACTAGACGATTCCTATATAAACCCGACTTGGGGAAACCCTCCATCATAATTATAATTTGACAGCCCCTCACACAATTTCTATCTTTATCTCCTCTCGATCGTCCGCCCTCGGTCCCTGCGCCGCGTTGCAGCACAACCGCTGTCCACCGCCGCCGATTACGTCGCTCCCTACCTTTCTACGTCTTGTACTCAACCTTTTCAATATTACTAGTTAGCCCTAATTTATAATTGTTGAGGATTATGATGTTAGTATGGTTAATTGATGATGGGACTATATTAATTATGATTTATGGTTAAAGTTGTTGCGAATTAGATTATGAACTAGTTTTTTAGCACGTGGCATATTGAACGGGGTGTTATACGAAAATGTTACGGCTATCTGATTTCAAATTTAAGTTTATTAATTACTACTTTCATATGAATCAAGTTTACAACGACTATAAAGGTAAGGGCTTGTCTGGTTTGGTGTAATGTAATCACTATTACCACCAATTATTTCGCCCAAAGATAGAGGAGTGATACGTTAGGATTTCGAGTGCAATTTTATATGATTTACATGAAGATTAGGAGACTAATATGTTGATTATGGTCCACATTTCATATATTATGGTTTTGTAATGTTTTGATAGAAAATGTGGCAATTGGAATGAGTTTTGAGCTAATTTGCGGAAGGGTCCACTTTGAAGACTCATATCTCTCAAACCAGTTGGAATATTACTGTGAAACCACTTGCACATGAAAGTTCATGATAAAGCTTTTCGGGAAGTGGTCAAAAGCCTTATTTGGCCAAGTAATGAAGAAGATACGACTGCTTGAAAACCGCCTAACGAATTAGTGAGCAGGGCCGCAACGAATGTAGCCGCGCCCGGGGGAAGGAGGCAGTGTAGAAATTGAAAAGGCGCCGTGCCCGCAGCCATCACAGTCCAGGTTTTCTTAAACCAGTCTTTTTTCCTAATTTATGTTCCTAACTCTTATTTAGTAAAAATAACAAATTTAAGACTATCGTAAGGAAATCCTATCTTTCTGTATTTTGTAACCGTCGGTACACTTTTGCATGGAGAGCTAATTCTTCCATTCTTGGTTGATTTAATCAAAGCTACGATTCGGTCCAATTGTGAGTTCTTAATTTCATTATTTACTCTTAATTATGTTAATCCTCTCGTTTACATATTCATGAATTGTTTTCTCTAGGTTAGCTACCTAGGGTTTATAATTCTACACTTAGCCACTTTAATTAGAGAGTGTTCAATAGATTTGGTAGAAGTAAGAAACTTAATCTAGTAATTTGTATGCTGATCATCGTTATTAGATTAGGGAGAGGATTAACTTAATTGGCAGAGCATAGATTGAGTTGGATTTGTGCCCGATTCTCTGATGCTAATTTCATTCTCCAAATCATACGAAAGTCCCCTCTGCGAAAAGTATAAGTACCAAACTCTTAGATGCCAACAAACCCTCATAAAACCCCACTTACGAAATATCCAAAATGTAATAGTAATATAGTAAGTTTATCAATTTTATCACATCAACAAAACAAAATTTAAGACCTTGCACCTCAATAACAATTAGCACCTATACATATAAAACATTTAGGGTTATATATGATCATAATAAATTGGGAAGTAGTAAAAGTAGTGTTACCTTATAAACTCGACAAAACGATCTCAAATCGCTAACAAATCACCTTTCGAAATCAGCCAACGAAAAATCAAATCAAAACTTCAATGATTATAATGAAAAGATCATCAGAATCTAATTAAGAAAATTAGGAAAAATAAAAATTGAAAATCAAAACAAGAGATCGAATTATGACCAGAATAAACTTACAAAGTTGAAAGTGGCTCGATTAACGGTTGATCATATACAAGGATATGAATGATGTATGATAGAATGATAAAATGATAGTGATGAGAATGTGAGACTAGTATAGTGTTTGGTGTGTACGGCGGAAGTTGGTAATGTTAGGGCAAAGTGAATGAAATTAAAGAGGAAAACATTATAAGATGAAAAGGTGATTATAGTTGGGCTTTCAACCGGCTCATGTTCTAGGAGCTTCTTAAAAATTGTTTTTTTTTTCCTTTTATTTTTGAAAACCAACTTTAGAAACTTTAGATATGTAAATGAAATGCAATATAAATTAAAAATAAAAGTAGACAATAATACTAAATGTGGGAAAAATCTGGTGTATTACAAATTCGTGGAAGCATAATATGATGGATAAATGAGATAAAAAAAGAGTATTGAGTAGTCGTATGCATGCATTGAATAGTACAGGTACGCAAGTTCCAATTATTTGTGAGTTGAGAATTTAGTTGAAAATTATAGGGTGATCTCGACACCTATTGGTATATTGAGAAATATATCCAGTACTTTAGGAGATGGGAAAACTCCAACACGGATTTGATAGGCAAAATGTAAACGAAGAGGTTTGAAAATACGGAAGAGCACATTAAACTCTTTGATTGATAAAAAAAAAAGGTGTTTAAAGGATTGAGTTACAAGTTAGAATTGCCGACCGACTTCGGGAAAGGTCATGTTTTTATGACTTGTTCCATGTTTATCGATGAGAAATCATTTGGAAATGCATGGATTGAGTTGAACTAATAAGTTCTGATGAGACTATAATCTATGGGAATTGTCACCAAATATGATAGACTTGAGGATGAGAAAGAAAATTTGGAATATTCCGACAAAATCTTGAGATGCGTTACCAAGGTGTGGAAAATGCAAGTGAAAAGTGTATTTGATGATTAGATTAGTTAGACATGTTTGAATTAAGTACTTTTGGGTAGTGGGCGAACCTTTTCTTTAAGGGGGATGAGAACCACGCTCGTTCCTCCTCCGACCAAATTTATGAAGTTATATTTTCTTTTGTATCGTATGACGAACCATGCATGGATACCTATTTCTTGCAGTTATGATGCACACGTGCTTGTTTGGTGCACCGACGTTGCACAGGTAATATTATTTGGCATCATTTTGTGTCAGTACTTATACTTACTTATAATTAGGCCCGGTGTCTCTGAAATGCATTGATGATGCATTTTCTGTACTTAAACTCCTTATTTCGAAATGCATTGGTGATGCATCTCTTTCTACTCGATTCTCTTATGTTGAAGTGCATTGATGATGCATTTCTCTCTCCTATGCTTCTCATACATGCAAATATATGTTCTTATTATATATGGTAATCTAATACCAGGTATATCACTCCATACACATAAACTTATTTACTATCATTTTTCTCTTTTGTTCAAGTGCTCAAGTAGAAGTAAATGGAAGTAAGGAGAACACAGAAATGTCTGGGAGAACTCTACGTAAATAAGGAAGATTATTGAGGTACTTTGGGAGGATAAGTTAAGGCTTCGAGACGGAACTTTGTTTAATTTGAAGGGGGAAAAGCTGTAACACCCCGTAATGTTTGACAATTTGAATAAGCTGTAACACCCCATGTTTCCTGTAATGACCCTCCTTCCCTATTGAACTTCTGCAAACAAGAACAGTAGGAGGAGGTTGGATAGTAGTGACAAGGGGAAGGAGACAAAAGGGAAAAGATGAATATTTGGTTTTGCGTAGAAATTTTCCATAGTTTGGCATTTCTTCCCCTCAAAACCCGGAGCACCTTGTGTTTGCAGCTATCCCTTACAGTACCACTTTGTTCATAAGCTGAAAACTTCCCCTATAAATAGCTT
>JBBYHQ010000014.1:1276782-1293730 GCA_038382645.1 Spergularia azorica
AGAGGGGCTGAGATTTCACCACCAAACCGTGATTGGCTCTCTTTTGCCAATCACAGTGATTGGTTTAGTAAAACTCGCAATGTTCACAGAATGTGGAAGACACTGCATGAACTGTATTGAGGTGGCCACGACCAACGGCATATACGGATAGGACTACAGGAGTCGGGAGTTATTGCCGCAGTATGCCACAAACACTAGAGCAAGAAGTCAAGCATGCGTCAGCCTCGAGTTGCGGGTTTTGGCCGCGGTGTGGAACTTTTGTTAATTGTAATCCTCAATAAAGATGACCTAATAGCAAGTATTGAGTGAAGAAACATCGTTAATATGCTTGGGAGCATATAAATTTTCGTATGGATCTCAAGTATCAGATATGAGTGACGCTATCCCATTTTTCGGATTTAAAAAGTAATTATTTGTATTATGTGGATGAGTAATTACCCATTTTATGTTTATTGTTCAAACCTATTACCTACTGTTAATAGAGAAATCCCAAGGCAGTTTCATCAACTTACAAGACAAATATCATAATCGAACATTTTATGATCCGGCCTGAAATCAAACCATATGGCTGCATGTACATATCTGCTCCACTGCTCAAAATCAGAGTACCAACATCATTGATGGTAAAGCAGCAAATAACAAAACAGAAAGAAACTTCGTTCTTAAGCTGTTCTTGATGACCTTGTAATTCTGTGGAGTCTGTTCGATTGATCTAAGTTATCTACTAACAAAGTGACAATTACCGAAGCACTTCTACTGTTCTTTTCGATTGATTACATTTGATTTAAATGTACTCGAACAGTAACAAATAAAGGGAACGGGCCGAGGGAGCACAACGCATCTGCGTCCGGGGATCTCTGTACCTCCACATCAACGATTCCAACCGAACTTTACCAGAAAGCCAAAATCATTACTTTTCACCAACAAAGAAGATTTACTTGACTACTTCAATCCCAAGTAATGCCAAATACCTTCGAATGTTCACAACACTGATTGATGCTGGTATTTTAAACTATGAAAACTGGTGACAACCGTAGAAATGCACCATATATACTGTGTACATAGTTCACCTGCAAGTGTGAAACATAATCTACAACATTGCTTAGAAATTGCCCTGCACTATAGTTCAAATCATAGTATCATACCAATAAAACACTAATTCAATAGTTTGTTCAGACATTATTGTTTTACGATTCCCATATTGTTTCAGTCATACCAAAAGGCATACCAAGGAAACTCGGAATAATGTATCACAATTTCAGTCACTCAAATAACATGCTACGATGACAACAATACTGAAGTGTCACATGTACTCGATATGAACCCATCCAATCTAAAGTGGTCTGATTCTGATTCGGATGGACCTAGAGGGTGGAGCTAATGGATCTGACTTGAAACCGACTATAGACATCAAACAAATCCGAATTAGACGTGAACAATATCAAGTTGCCTTGACCAATGTAACAGATTAAGTGACCACACTGGATTTAATTCAGATGAGTTCCGAGATCTAAATTTAGTTCCAAAGATATAGAACAGAGTTAAGGACAACTTAAAACAACTCTTTCTCCCAAGTGTCCTATAAAACTACTTGGTGACATTTGAATGTTTTAACACTGAATTTGATAGCGTCTCATGATCTCATCTATTTGTGGCTTTTCTCAAAGAATACGAGGGAACATTTGATAAAGTTTTAACAGGAATTAAGCATAACAATCTACTCAAATTACCTACTTTTGTAAGCTTGAGGTTTACATAAAACATGCAAACGTCAAAAGCATGAAAAGATAAGCTCTATGAGCTTGGTATGATTTAAGCTATAAAGACCACATCCTACCCAAAATTATAAGATTGCTAATAATAATAAGGTGGAGTAAAGCTTAGAAGGAAAGTCATTAAAATTAGCAACTTGTTATCTTTTCATTTTCCTTTCTCGGTGACACTCTTACGTGAACATGATACTTCCGACCAAAGAGGGGTCTACCAACCATAATCAAATCCACTATTCCACCCCCTACTTTCTTCTCTGTATCTTCTTCTGACAAATACAATAAATTGTCTATCAAAAGTCATCATAAGTCGACTCTCACTTGCATAGGTTTCTCATCTCTTCTCTCTAAGTCTTCATTAAGTACTCTTTTCGGGCCCCCTAACTTAATAATGCTTAATTCGAATTTCACTCACGCCTTCTAATCAAACGTTAACAATGTACAGTAATATACAGAGTTGTCCGATCAAAATAGCAACTGATCTATAATCATAATAGTTCAATTTATAGAGTAGGAAGCTGTGGGAGAGTAACTGGAGGGAGAATATGCATATACCAACTCTTAACGTGAAGAAATTTCGAACCAAATACAAAATTAAAAATTCGAAACCTTAACCAACTGAGCGTGCACGACTTCATCTAAACCCTTCTCTTCTACTTTATGTACTCCAGCAAATCCCCACCATTCTTTTCCTTTTCCCGCCTAACTTCTTTTTCCCACCTTCATCTCCGGCTATAATTTTGAATAACAAAGAAAAAGGGGTCAAAATTCAAAAAGAAACAAAATACTCATATCAAAGTATTCCTATATTTTAATCAATCATCTCCACAAAACAATAAAAAAAATACAATATAATTCTTAAAGTTTTTTTGATTTGCTTTACTTTTCATACATTCCATCGTATTTTCTCATTTGAGCATCAACCCACCATTTTTTCTTTCCCATGTTTCACTTTCTTTCATTCCCTTCAAAAAGATAAAAAAAAGAAACTTCAAGATCACAATAAAAACTGGCTCTTCATATCATATATGGATTGCATTAAACCAGCTTCATCTGAATCAACAAGAAGTAAATTTTCCAAGACATTTTCAAATTGCATCAACCCTCAAACCCCATCAAGATTTCCCCCAAATCAAACCAAACTTAAAACACTTTCTGAGGAGCTTAATATCAGCATCAAAGACATAAGATCAGAGACAAAGTTTATCAGGCAAAAATCCCAAAAATTTACCTCAGGTGAACTCCAAGAACATGGTAAAAACAAGGCAGTAAAAGAAGCTCTTGTGGCGAAACTTTTTGCCAGTCTTTCGTCATTGAAAGCAGCTTACGCAGAGTTACAAAGTGCGCAATTTCCTTACAATGGTGAGGCAATTCAGTCTGCAGATGAAGATTTAGTGAGCGAGTTGGTTGTTCTTTCCGAGCTAAAACAGCAGTATTTATGCAAAAGTTTGGATCTTCCACCACCCCACGTCGCGCAATTGTTAGCAGAGATACAAGAGCAGCAGAGCAACATCAAAACATACGAGATTACGATGAAACAAATGGAGTGGAAGATGGAGCAAAAAGACGGCCAAATCGCCTCGCTTAGGCGAAAATTCGACGATGTTACTCGAGGTAATAAGTCTCTCGAAAAGAGGCTTAATTCAAGTGGTGCATTATTTCCACTTAGGAACAATATAACCCTTAAAGAGTTGAGCCAATGTCACTTTATTAGAGTTCTTCATCACGCTTTGCGGTCACTGCGGCATTTCGTCAAACACCTTGTGCGCGAAATGGAAGGGAAAAATTGGGATATGGATTTGGCTGCGAAAGCGATTCAACCTAACGCCGTGTTTGGGAAGGCTAAGCATAAAGTTTTCGCCTTTGAAGCGTATGTTTCACAGTTTATGTTTGATGGGTTTAATCACCATAATTTCTTCTTACCCCCACCAGATGAAGGGTCAGCCAAACAGGGTGTTAACAAACACCAGTATTTCTTCGAAAATTTCATAAAGATGCAATCTTTGACAACTACACAGATATTTACGCAAAACCCAAAATGCCCTTTTGCGAGATTTTGCAAGGCTAAGTATTTGAAGGTGGTGCACCCGAAAATGGAGTGTTCGTTCTTCGGGAATTTGGATCAGAGGAAGGTTATTAGCTCAGGGGCAGTTCCGGGAACAGAATTCTTCTCTCTCTTCGCGGAGATGGCGAGGAGGGTTTGGCTTTTGCATTGCTTGGCTTTCAGCTTTGATCCGCCGGCGGTGGCGTTTCAGGTGAAGAGAGGGTGCCGGTTTTCTGAGGTTTATATGGAGAGCGCCGCCGGTGAGGATGATTCTGTCACCAGTGATGGTGAGTTTACGGCGGCGTTTACGGTGGTTCCGGGGTTTAAGATCGGTAAGACGGTGGTGCAGAGCCTTGTTTATGTTTCTCCGGCGAAGAAATGATGAGTCTACTACAAGCAACCTTTCATTTGTTCGTATGATGAAGAGGTAAGGGTGATGTAAGATTTACCGAGTTAGTTAATTTCTTCTGTCTCATAATATGTAGATAAATTGGTTGGTAATTGGGAATCGTAGGTTAAATTTAATATGTTCAATTCGTCATGGTCCATCATCTATGGTGAATGTAGGAAGGGGTGTACATAGTCAATTAGTCATATTCGATACGTCTCGTAGAATAATGTTAGTTTTCGGTTTAAAACATTGTCTCTAGCTATGTGTAGTTGTACAAGATTTACTAAGTGTAATTTTGTACTAGATCATCTAGGTAAGCTATATACTTTGATATTAGGTGCTCTATCTTGAATAAGTAATCTTTCTTGCGTCATTCAAGTGATATTCGTGATATAATTACCTGTTTATGAAAGTCGAAATTTCACCTTATTTTGAAAAAAAACTGTTCTCTTTCATCCTAACGTTTACTTGATCCTTGACATCCGTCATTTCGCCCCTCAATGTTAAGTGGATAAATTAGAAATGTGTATGTTTACTAAATAAGAGGTCAATATTGTGCAACCATCAAGAGGTGGTCCATAGTTAACGCCCAAATGAGTGTGTTTCTACTTATTTAGATCCCAAAATCTCAAGTCGAGAGCCTATTTTATAGTGTAAACTGGTTTGCTAATGATCATTTGATGACCCAATTTTTACCCTTCATTGGGTCCCTCAACTGTAATGAATTACACGACTAATCATAACATTGTTGTTGTATAATTTTGGAATACAATACAAGTAATCGATCAATTTGAATACTCCATTTAATTGGAAAGTAGAGAGTTGAATTTAAATAAAGGTAGATTAGGGCCATTTTAACATTACAAATGGGTCTAGATGATGATGCTTCACTTGAAGGGGGCACTTTGGTCAAGTAAAGTAAGGGCCGATAGTGCCGGCGCGTGGGTTCAAGGTGTCAGGCGCCAGCTAGCCCAGACTATTAATCTAAGGAAAGCAAATTAATTCGAATCAAGTACCCTTAATTTAATGATCTAGGAACATGGACCCACACGTTCGGGAAGAAATGTGATCTTGATTTTGTATGATATCATTATGACTTATGAGGTCGTTTTGGCAGAGAATAGACTGTTCAACTTGAATAAGTTAGACACAGTTTAAAGGAATTTTACTTTAACTGTATCTAAATTAAAACGAGCCTTTATTTAGATCGTATATCTGCAAGTGATGAATGAGCTTATGAGCCTCCTATCCTAGAAGAAAGTTTAGCATACAGTAAAGCTCGGATTTAAGACATTACGGAATAAAATCAAGCCACTAGAGTACTATTATTTGATCTAAGCTTACGCTGGTTACTTTAATAATGGTGGTGCTAATCTATGTTACAAATAATACTCCGTACTCTGATTTTGATGACAAGTTGTACATGTCTTTACATTGAAATACTATACTTTAGTACAATGTCCTAGTATTAAACTGTATCAAACTTGCTTATCATTGGTTTTTCTCATGCTGTGATCATTTTGTTTGTTGTTAATTAATGACTCCGGGGATTGGGATCCCAAGTTTAGCGCTTCGGCGATTCCAATATTACCGTTATTAGTTCGGATTTGCAAGTCGTGACATGTTGTGACATTTGTTTTCTCTTTGGATGTCAACATACCTACAAACCTGCTAAGTCATTAACAAGAGTATACTTCCACCTTTAATGGCTGCTCATAAATGATAAATCACACCAACAATCAACTCTTACAGAGTTCTAGGGGACTTCTATCAGGCGCATGTACGTATACATGCGCCTAACAGAAGGTCTTGTGAAACAGTCGATTGTTGTCGCGAATTTAACATTACCCTTTTCAAAATAGGTCAATAATAATAAAGCAATGATAATCATCCCAACCAACAATCTTCCTAAACACTCTAAACCTTCTCCGACCCGCGCTTCAAGTTTTCATGTCATCCAAACTTGGAGGAAGATACTAGAAACGAAATTGCAGAACATGTGAGAAATGATGATGGCGACAAGCTTGAGTAACATGAGAAAGAAAGAGACAAAATTAAGTGTAAGAAAAGACCAATAATTTAAATCTATTTACGCTCTGCTCTCAAATAACAATAATCAAACCGCATGCCTTAATATAGATGAGGCAGTTCAGAATCATCAATCTTCATGTATACATTACTCGTATAATTTATACTGGACACTTCTATATATCCTGCTACTGATATCAGGGTACACGACTGTTTCTGTTGAATTTTCTAAGTCACTTTCAGTTTCTATTTTTGTACTATGAGCAACATTGTTGGTCTCGAGTTTTAATATAGTTACTTGTCACTAACTAAGCTTGTTTCCTGGAACCTGCATTTCGGCGCATCTAAGTTTCCAGGTTTCACATTGCCGGGAATTTGTCGGTCTTTTGTTCCATTTTCTAATTTTCCGTTTTTTCACAAAAAGTTAACATTTGGATTAAATTTATCGTACAACTACAAATTAGACATGTTGATACTTGATAGTAACGAGTGCGAGTGTGTGACGTTCAATGCTTGCATTAGCTGAACAATAATGATCTTTCTTACATCTCGGAGTTTTATTATCGACAACTCTCTACTAGTGCAGTGCGGATCATCCATCTTCATGAGTACGAGTGATATTCATGAAATCAATTATCAAATTTGTTTTTTTCCCCCTTCCAAAACTAATAATCTTTAAATATATCTCTTTCCTTAGACCATTTATTTACCAAGTTACACGATAAAATTTACTAAAATCAGGTTTGTTACGAACTAAGGGTATACAATTTCAACTTTCGTCTATATGTGCCCTAACGTTTTCCATAAGTATAACAATAACAAGGAGTAGTCCAAATATAGTAATATAGTATTAGGGTATCCGTCGATTACCGGATGTGCAAAGCGTTTGTTATATGATGGGTTAATTATTTACTATGTTGAAAAATTGGATTGAACTTGGAACGGACATACATATGGCAAGAAGATGCAATCATCATCATTGGTATCCTCACCGTCGGTATTTTCCTGACACGACATCAGTACCCGAAACTGATGAAGATGGATTCTCCGCACCTGAACCCTGTGGTGCTTATGAGACTGATTTTGTTGACAGTAAACGTTTGCGGATAGGGCATTCGTTTGATGTCAAGCAGTACTTGTTCCCTTGCCCCGAAAAAGATTATCTGATCCATAGGAAGGTAGGAGCTAACGAAGAAAGACTCCGCGCTGATGAATACCTAGATGGTAAAAAATAAGTGGTCATCTGTAATTTCTATATACCTGTTATGAAAGACGATGATGTTGCGTCTACCTGCCGCGACATAGAATACGTTTTCAATGAGTTAGTAGATGATGAGAAACATGATGATTTCGGGGTTGTTTTGGTAACGCAAATGAGGCCTGATTTTCCTAACTACGACAATCACCAGGTTGCCATGGCTGCTTTCGATCACTTTTTCTCTGCGTTTTCCCCGTTATTTGTTGCAGTTCCAATCTTGGATTTGAAACGCTCCCGCGACTTGTTTGAAATAACCCGTACATCTTCCTACGATTTCCCTGGTAGTGTGGTTGCTGATTTGGTAAACCAGCAGGTTTCACACATTGGTTTCTTTCATTTCAATAAACATGGCGCTGATTTCTACCCCTTCACTGAGAACTTAGAGGTGGTCAGTGAGCAAAGAGACGCAATGCGTTGTGGCAAGATACCCCTGTCGACTTTTCTGCGGCACTAGAGTAGTGATGTTCTTCATTGTGAGGCCCATTTGGCTGAATTCACCTCTTCATGTGGGAAAACATAATCCCTGTCTAGCATTTCGAATAAGGTTGTGTGGTTGTACTATTTACGTGACGGGAGTTTCATGGACCAACTCCTTGATTTGTACAAGAAGTGCAAGGATGATGAAGAGAAGTCTGACTTAGAGATTGTGGTGGTTCGCTCAAAACAATATCTGGTGTCTGGTGAAAAGCGTGTACATGTCGACTCGCTGCTCAAGCATTCAGATTGTTGTGGCTGGCTCCATCTTCCCTTTGATGACAGGGTCAACCGTAGGATGCATAACCTCTGCAATTACCATTTCCAAGATAAGCTGGTTGTTGTAGGACCGAATACTAGCTATGCAGACCAAGACGGTAAAAAAGTGTTTCGAGAATTTGGCATTGATGCTTACCCCTTTACTAAACAAACTGTATGGGATAACGAAGTTAAAAGGCTGCGCCGTGTTAGGTTGATGCCATGGTTGATTTTTTCTCAAATAAATTTTCTGATGAAGAGTAATGGCGAAATCTTCCCTGTTACAAAACTTGTAGGTGTGAATGTTCTTGTTATCTTTTGTACATTAGACAGCAATCTTTGCTTGGACTGGTATGGTGGTATTGTCGTGGAATGGGGGAATGAAATGAAGACGGCGTCAAAAGCAAGATTCGAGGTGATCTTTCTCTGCTCAAGCTTGTTGAATGAAGACGGACTCAAAGAAATGAATGAGTTGTGTACTAATAATGGATGGCTTCGACCAGACCCATATGACCGTGACTGCAACGCAACTCTGCACCATATGCTATTTGGTAGGCTTTTATTCTTTCACAGCGGTCTTGTTGCATTCGGACCAAAGGGCAATGTCCTTCGTCTATGCCTTGGAGTATAATCTACAGAGGGACTCAGGCCCTGCTACTTTCCCCGAATCTGATGAAGACGACCTGGCTACTGACGTTGGGGTGCACCTTAATTCTCGTAGTGATGATACTTGGCGTGGAGCCTTGCGTTTCAGTGGATGGCGCCCCTCACAAAACCCGGCCCAACATAAAGAAATGAATGAAATGGAGGGAGTAATATAGGAAAATTAATTTTTACATATTTCTCTCTCCTCACTCTCCCCATCTTCTCCTTTCACCGGCAAGTACTCCGGCCATCTGCCACCTCTATGTTCACCTTGTCGGCGCCGGACAGGTTTTCCGTCAAGGTAAACATGTCCGTCGGCGACGACCACCCAAAATCGTCGTCCCTCATCTCCGTCTCCTTCTCCACGTCGTCCGCTGACGAACGGAGATCCATGGATGGAACGGCGCAAAGGAAGGGACGGAGCTGAGGGACGCCAGTGGGTGGAGTCGTCGTCGGCCATGGTTACCTTGACGGCTTGACGGCAACGGACCCCTTTGACCTCCGCTGGAAAATCTGGTTGATTTTGTTTTCCTTTTATGTTGATATTTAGATGACAGCCTCTAATTAGCACATCAGCGAATCTGTGGCCTGCTGGTTAGTGTTTCTCATTTCCCCACCCATGGCGTGGGTTCAATTCTGGTAAGCGCAAAATGTTTGTTTATATTTTTTTTTTTTTTTTAAATCACAGATCCCCCCCCCCTCTCTCTCTCTCTCTCTCTCTCTCATTTGTGATTACATTAGGTCGTTCAAACATTCGAAAAAATTCAATAATATCGAAGAAGAAATTTTTTTTTTTCCGCGAAAGTAAACTGTAAATCAATATTTTCAAAATAAAACGAAAAATTTGAATGTTATTAAAAAAAATTGAAGTTTCATTTTCATTTTCATTTTATGTGTAATGTGATCTTAATTTTCGATTGTAACTCTTGGAGATTGAAAAGTTTAGGGCTCGTTTTTCTTTTTTAAGTTTTTGTTTGTTTAACTAAATGTTGTGATTAGGTCGATTATACCAATTACGAGCGATTATTAAGTTAGTCTTCTTCTAACATGTGTTTCTCTTCTAATCTTGTGGAGTACATCGTATTTTATTGTTATAAACCATCTAATATTGTTCAATGTCAATTATACCATTTTCTAAACACATAATGGATACATTATTTTGTTATTTCATAATCGACCTTACATTTTTTAGGACTCTTACCAATGTTCCAAAAGACTAGAGGGCGCTTTGATTGACAATATCATAATAATAGTTTCTTATGTGAGATAATGTAATGGTAACATATGCTTATTAGTACAACTTTAGAATGATCGAAAAAAATGGTGTGATACAATCTCCTATAACATGTTTCGCAAATATCATTATAATGTATGTTAATCATAGTCATTTCTAAAAATGACCACAAAAAAGAAAAGATTTAAGCTCCATGTAAAAAAAGTGAAAACTATATAAATAAAAAAAAAAAGGGAAAAAACATAACAAGGGTTCGAACCCGCGACCTTTGAGGAGTTTTAGAAAAATTTAAACCAATCAAGCTAATGTATGGTACTGACATAAAATTGCACCTAAACTATATGAACCCATTACAGATTCAGCAATATTTGGCACAGCTAGTCAGGCGTGGTAGCCGACGGCGTCGAAGAAGCAACCTTGTTCCCTCCGGGACAGCCTACCACACTAGCCACTCCCACGATATTCTCGATGGCCAGTTATTCCGGCGAGGATTCCGATGACCCTTTCCGGCGATTGATCTCCCTCCGGTGGCGTCACTTTCTCCGACAACCGCTACCGTCGGCCTCCCTAATCCGGCCATAATTTCTGACGACCACCCGTCCGCCCCCCTTATGGCGATCTAATTTAGCACTGAATAGTAATCTTATTTTTTTCCTTCATAAATTTGTTACAAGATTTTTGTATTTTTGTAGTGTCTAAAAAATAATTTATAAAAAATAAATAATTACAAATTTATGAACGGTGTAGATCTTTTCTAACATGATGTATGGTAGATCTAACCTTCATTACGGTATTTTTCGGTGCACGTCGTGTACCATAGAATTCCTCCATGTTTACTCTCCTTCCCTCAAAAAATTCTACAATTTCTCCCTCTTTTCAGTCATTTGATATAGAAGAGACAACACTGTGTCACTGTGGTCGCCTGGTCGGAGCACGCCTCCTATAGTCCTGTGCGCCTACATGAGTCACCTGGACATGAAAGACGTGATCATTTTCCCATATATTGTTCTGACTTAGTATAATTTTTTGGTACAAAGAGGGTAAGAATTTCCTTATCTTTGATATACATTTAAGGATTCTATAGAAGTCTTGATTATTTAGCTTAATTTCCTTATCGTATATCTTACTTTCTTTTTTGAAATCGTATATCTTACTTTCTTTTTCGTATTATTAGGATTAGTTAAGAAACATCCTAAAGTTTATTGTTAGTAATTTAGTATTTAAAGAAACCGTTGTAGCTTAATTCACATCCCTCTTACGCTTCATATAAAAAAGTGTTGGCCAATTACTGTTACTGTTATAAACAAACTAGAAGCGCTTTTGTAAGCGTTGTCTAATAGCGTCGCCAGAGTACTACATAAATCCAAACGACATAGATAGAGATATGGCAAGAAGCTACAATCATCCTTGGTATTTCCCTGACACGTCAGTACCCGAAATCGATGATGGATTCTCTGCAGCTTTACCCTGTCGTGTTTATGAGACTGATTTTGTTGACAGTAGATGTCTGCGGGTTGGGCATTCGTTTGATGTCAGGCGATACTTATTCCCTCGTCCAAGGACAGACTATCTGATCCGTAGGAAGGTAGGTGCTAAAGAAGAAAAACTCGGAGCGATGAATACCTAGATGGTAAAAAGTACGTGGTCATCTGTAATTTCTATATACCTGTGATGAAAGACGATGATGTTGCGTCTACTTGTCGCGACATAGAATACGTTTTCAATGAGTTAGTAGATGAGGAGAAACATGATGATTTCGGGGTTGTTTTGGTAACGCGAATGAGGCCTGATTTTCCTAACTACGACAAACACCAGGTTGCCATGGCTGCTTTCGATCACTTCTTCTTTGCCTTTTCCCCGTTATTTGTTGCAGTTCCAATCTTGAATTTGAAACGCTCCCGCGACTTGTTTGAAATAACCCGTACATCTTCCTACGATTTCCCTGGTTGTGTCGTTGCTGATTTGGTGAAGCAGCAGGTTTCACACATTGGTTTCTTCCATTTCAATAAACATGGCGCTGATTTCTACCCCTTCACTTCCGAGAATTTAGAGGTAATCAGTGAACAAAAAGACGCAATGCGTTGTGGCAAGATACCTCTGTCAACTTTTCTGCGGCACCAGAGTAGTGATGTTCTTCATTGTGAGGCCCATTTTTCTGAATTCGCCTCTTCCTGTGGGAAAAAAGAATCCCTGTCTGGTGGACCAACTACGCGACTTGTACAACAAGTGTAAGGGTGATGAAGAGAAGTCCGATTTTGAGATTGTGGTGGTGCGCACAAAGGAATATCTGGAGTCTGCTGAAAAGCGCGTACATGTCGACTCTCTGCTCAAGCATCCAGATTGTTGTGGATGGCTTCACCTTCCTTTTGACGACAGGGTCAGCCGTAGGATGTATAACTTCTGCGATTACAGTTGTTATGATAAGCTGGTTGTTGTTGGACCGAACACTAGCTATGTATACGGCAAAGAAGTGTTCCAAGAATTCGGCATTGATTTATACCCCTTCACTAAACAAACTGTATGGGATAACGAAGTTAAAAGGCTGCGCAATTTTAGGTTGGCGCACTGGTTGAATTCTTGTGAAATACATTCATTGATGAAGAGTAATGACGAAATCTTCCCTGTCACGAAACTTGAAGGCGCGAATGTTCTTGTTATCTTTTGTATCACACACGACAGCAAGTTTTGCTTGGACTGGCATGGTGGAAATGTCGTGGAGTGGGTGAATGAAATGAAGACGGCCTCAAAAGCAAGATTCGAGGTGATCTTTCTCTGCTCAAGCTTGTTGAATGAAGACGGCCTCAAAGAAATGGATGAGTTGTGTACTAATAATGGATGGCTTCGACCAGTAACATATGACTATGACCGCAACATAACTCTGCACCATATGTTATTTGGCTGTCTTTTATTTAAACGCAACGGTCTTGTTGCATTCGGACCGAAGGGCAATCTCCTTCGTTTATGCCTTCAGTATGATCTGCAGAGGGACTCAGGTCCTGCTACTTTCCCTGAATCTGATGAAGACTACCTGGCTACTGATGTTGGTGTGCATCTTAATTCTCGGTTTACTAGTGATATCTGGCGTGGAGTCTTACATGTCAATGGATGGCGCTGGTATTTAATGTAACTTCTTCTACACCAACACCATAGAGCATGGAATATTGGAATGTAAAAGAAATTGAAGTTTTGTGTAGGAGTTCACCACCACAGTAGAAACGATTAGGAATCCGATTTATAACGACATGGTTATAAACGTTCTTTATTTGTTTCTTTGATACAACTCGATGAACGTTTAGTTATGGCATCTAGTAAGATAAATTGATTACAATGATTTAAATTGCTCTTGTATGAAATTATTAAATCTTATTTGGGAGATTAATGTCCATTATTGTTCTTGAGGTAGTCAATTGATTGGCCAACCAATCTACTGATCTAAGCTATCAGGTGGAATTTCTAGGTTGTCATACTCCGTTCTACACAAAGGGTCACCAAGCTTTGGCCTTTTGCTAAGGTTTAAGCCTTAAAGGTCCCCTCAGCTGGCCTCTCGAGTCTCATACAGTACGAACAGAAACATTACGCGACAAAAGTTCTTAATTAACATTTGTGGACTCACCTATAATTCTATAAAGCAAGTAGATATTTTTCGATTTTTATGTTCATGTTTATTTTAGTGTATTCGGTCAACAAATTACGCCATCAACTCCTTACAAAATGTAAAACTTTAATGGATTTCTTACTTTTACATAAATCTAATGTGGTTAACATCCAATAATGAAACTTTTGTATAACCATTGAACATAAATATTTTAGTATAAGGGTATCAAATTATCAATAGATCAATTTTCATCACCCATAAGCTAGTTATCTAATAGCTAGTGACGTGAAATTGCGATGACAAACTTTTGATCAATTGCTATAACATGTTAATTTACCTATAAACTGTGTTTGTAAGTATACACAAGGACAGTACTCGAAAATGTCAATAAGATACGGAGTAGTAATCAAGGAATTCCCTATGCTTTGGAAATTGCAGATATTTTGAAAAATTCTTGTCCTGTTGGCTTTTCTTCGTCGCGTTAGTCCATGGATTGCGAAGGTCGTAGCACATTTTGGAACTTGTAGAGGGGACAACAAGCATACAAAAACAAAACAAATGAAAATTATTTTTCAAGAATTAAATAAATTCGGAGAACTTTTATTTGGTAGCATGATCAACCCTCATAAGTCATAATCATTCGATTATTATGGTAATTTAATCATCTAATTAACTAATGTTGCTTGATTCATTATAATCATCGTCTTATGTTTGTGCTTTATACATTGTAAAATCTTATTATAAGTTTTTGCTTCTTATGACTACTTGTCAGAGTGCAATTCTTGAGGTCGATCTTACACTCAACTCACATATATTGGGTGATCTGGATCAATATAACTTTACATCCGTACCATATTTAATTCTTTAGATTAATTCCTTACCATTGATAAAGTTTAAAGGAAGACGTTAACATACGAAAACAAAAAAAGGAAATAGTAATACATTTTGACGGTAATTTCCATCTTCTTAATCAGCAAAAGTGGTTTATTACTCCACACACATCCGTTTGTACATGAAATGTAGCCCCGTAAGATTCCAATAGTCTCTGAGTCGCATCAATCATGAATCACACCCTCTCCATGCTCGAATTGAATCTAGATTCTATGATTAGGGCCCAACTTTTTGTGGACCCATGTACAATCAAACGGCTAGGATGCAGAAATCCACGTGGCTTCTGACTAGGTAGGGAGGACCCTAGACCCACTTTTCCAAACACCCACCTCTTTTCTTGCTGCTCTCCAGTCTCCAGTCTCTCTGCTCTCTCTTCCAAGTAAAACTTTTCTTTACACTTTCTATCCCTTCCCTTCCCTCTCTCTTAGCAGCAGCAGCAGCCAACTTGGTCCTATCACTTTCACTTTCATGTTTATTAAAAGAAATGTTATGTCAAATTATTCATGTGAAAGTTAGAGATTCAGCAGTTAATACTTACATCACAGTGATAGTGAGAGAGATCTGAGTGTGTATCTGACTTTATTAGTTTCGGTGAAAGCAAGGAAAAAGTGTCCACCTTTGCTTCTGATTCAGGTGATTGTGTTGCCCCTTTGACCCCGTCTTCTTCCTTATCCTTGTCTTTTCTCTCTTTTTCTCAGCATTTCTCATTGTTTCTCAGCATTGCTCTTTCTGGGTCTGTGCTCTTGTATGTGTATTTCTCTTGTAAATTTGATTATTTTGCGAAAGATTGCATCTTTTTTTATGAATTTTATCAGTTTGGTAAGTTTTTATGTTGAAAGGCTGATTTGGGTTTTTCTGGTTTTGTTTTTTTTTGGTGGGTTTTGCAGGTTCAGGAAGCACAGTTGAGTAGAAATTGGATGAATTTTTCATGCCAAGGTGTAATTTTGATAAGTTCTTGACACTTTATGCTGAAATTAATTACATGGGGTTGTCTTAACTGTTCATAAATGTGGTGTTTTGATGAAGTTTGTGTATGATAATTAAGTGAAGTTTTGAGTATTGAAAGGGTTTTGTACTTTGTGGTAGAAGTGTGGTTGAGAAAAATTGTGGGTTTTGGGGTTTGCTTTGTGGTTTAAAATTGGTGTAATTTGAATGGAATGATTGATCTTAGTAGCGTGTTCTTTTGAATGTGGTAGCATTATTGTGGTAGAAGAGGTAGGCGACCACCTGTTTTGTTGGTGCCAGTGTATGAATTGCGATGATTTGAGGTGGTGGTGAAATTAAAGAGAATGCTACACTTATGGGTATGTTTCTCTAATTTTGGAAATTTTGTGAGCCCGGATCGTTTTCTCTATTGATCATGACTAGGGCGGTTCGCAATAGGATTCTCAAAGAAGCTAATGGTGATATCAGTGATCATCTGCGAAACCATATACATTTGACTAATTGTATTCATTTGAAGAACCATATGCATAAACAAAGTCCTATATTGCATGACAGGTCTCTTATGAGGGACCTTATTGCGCTTCAGAGATCTCGTTCTCTTAGGGATCCTTCAGCTAGCCCCCCACCTTGGCATTCTCCTGTGATTGCTGACTTGCTTGCCAGGGATAGCGAAGCGGTTGAAAATGGTAGACAGTCAATCAGTTTTGAGCATCCAAGGGATGGTGGAAAGTTATCGGGTAGTTCCCCACAAATTGAAAGTTTTGAGATTGGGGGTACTAATCACCAGGCTGCAGTAGGGAGTGAACATAGCAGTAAGACTGGAGCTCGCCACATAAGGAGGACGAGAGAAAAAGAATCAAGTCGAAGAAGTGATCTGTCTGGTAGTAACCAAAGGCATCATCTTGAGGAGAATGGTGAAGATTTGTCTCAAGGCATTTCAGGGAACTCTGACAGAAGAAGCAAAAAGAGTAGTATAATGGGGGCATACAGCCAGGAGGCTAATGCCAAGACTCTATCGCAGCAGTTAAATGAATTCCCAGGGGATAGTGATGGTGTGATGTCGTCAAATAATCACCGGACTGAGAAATTCTCTCAACCAAACAAGGTTTTAGATGAAGGTGAACCTAGTGTTCGTGGCTCATGCAGTGGTTTTAATAGGGTCAACAGGCGCAAATTTCGTAGAGTAAGAAGAACAGCAGCTACTGTCACTCCAAGGGATAGTAGAGTCCAGAAGGAACTATCAGTGGCTTCAAATTCATCAGTAAAGGGTACAATTCATGAAAGGCATCCTATTGAAGATGGGGATGATAACTTGGATGTGCATAATGTTACTAAGGCCCCACGGAATGGATGTGGCATACCTTTTAATTGGTCAAGGATTCATGATAGAGGTAAATCATTTCTTGACATGGCAGG
>JBBYHQ010000014.1:1301884-1317922 GCA_038382645.1 Spergularia azorica
TAGTTGGTTATAAACATAAAACTCATCAAGAATGATATAATATTTGAACCGTGCAACGCACGGGCTTAAAACTAGTATATAGTATTAGATTGCACCTACAAGTCCGTCTTAGATTGATTTCAGTCCAATCGTTTTCCTCAAATTAAAATAACATTGAATGGAGTATGAGGTATGACAATATTGACAATGATACAATATGAGTATATGACTGGTGTAGCAAAAGAGAGTTTGTGAGATTGACCACAATTTGAGCTAAGTCAACATTATTCTTTTTGACACCTGAAATCTCCTCCTTGACATCTTCCTCTTGTTTCTTTGTTTCCCCTTTCATATCCTAATCAAAACCCACAACTTTTTTCAGCTTCTAATGGAAGCTTCACGAGCACCCTTCCATTCAAACTCCACAAAACTCTTCACCTTCATATTCATCCTTGTGTTACTTGTAATTCACTGCTCATCAGCAACTCCCATATCTGAATCACAAAGAAGTCTTCTTGCTTCTTCAAATCAGAAGCAGAAAACAAACACCCAAATTAAGAAAGAAAAGAATGAAAATCAGATCCCAATTTGCAGTGAAGTTATGAGCCAATCGCATTGCACTTCAAATCCCAAGTGTAGATGGTGTCGTAGTTCTGTTCTTGATGATATTTGCACTACCAAGGTTGAAGCTTGGCGCCTTCCCTCTCAGATTTTCAGCTGTGAATACTAATTTCTCTTCTAAATTTGGTTGTTTGATGCTTTTTTCTTGGTGGTTTTTTTTTCTTGGTAGTTGAATGTTATGATCTATGTTCAAAAATGGGTACATCACTAATGTGATATTTGATATCGGGGTAAGGTTTGCGTACATCCGACTCCTCAATCCCGGCCAAAGCGTAAACGGGACGTCTCAGGATGGACTAGGAATCTAGGGTGAATGGGTGATGGTGTTGTTGAATCTTTAGGGTTGTAATGATGAATCATAGATGAACTAACTCTGAGATTCACTGTATTTAGAGTAGTTGATTTCTTGTGTTGTATTGTATTGATCACTATAATGAGTTTGATTAATTCAAATTTTTGTTGGGTATCTGTTTATTCTATTGTATCGATTGCATACAACTTGACCCTGTTATGTTTGTGGCTGTCAATTCTATATGTTTCCTTTGTTTAATTGCACATTACAACCATGGTCACTTTTTCTGAACTATTAATTGATATCAGCTTCAAATTTCAGAACTTTATTAGTTCGTTATTTCGTACAATTTGATGTTGTAATGTTGTATTCCGCAATGCAATAGATGTTACTGAGAACGAGTATTCTATCACAGAAATAGAAGTGTGAGCAACTGAACATTGGATTGTTGTTATAGGTTTTAATAGATAGGACTGCGAAAGTTTTGCCTTCCGCCAGTGATGTTTAATGGAGTAGTCTACATTGCTCGTGTCTTTAGCAGTTCTGTGAGTATAAATTTGAGAAATGTTGGCTGCATATTCTATATTCGCTCGTATATATAATGTATGGTATCTCTGTCTGATAATATGACACTGAAATGCCGGTTTTCTTGCTGTGAATATTCTGAGACAAAGCTTGAGATGGATGATAGCTTAAATGTTTCGAAATTGTAGTACTGTCCTGTTACTGTTTTGGGTGAAAGGTACTCTCTTTGAGACCTTGAGACCTGGTGCCATGGAAGTTCATTAAGTTAGGGCTAGCCGTAAATAACAGGTAACTTAAGTGCACCTGGAAGTAGTGTGTTGACTGTTGTGGGATAATCAATGAGTTGAGACTGAATTACAGATGTGTGCATTGTGTAGTGGGTTGCTTGCTTGGTATTTGATTTTCTTAGTTAAATCAAGCTCATCTCATCTCTTCCAGTCCCTGTGTGTGAGCTTGACTGCGGAATCAGCAGGGTTCTCCTTTGGTATATTTTGCATGTTTCCTGGAAACTGCAGCGACTCTATTGTCATTGCAAGCCTTTTGTTTCTTCTAAACTACACCCTGTGCTCTCTATACTGTATGCAGCTCGATAACATTTCTGCTTTTCTGCCATTCGTCAACTCTTTATGTTATTATCAGAAGTGCTGTTGCTTATGCATAGAGCCATAGACAAGTATGATTCTTTGTGTCTAGGAATTTTTTTTTCCCAAGTTGTAAATTGGTGTATGGGATTGGTTTGAGTTTTGCTGCTACTGTTGCTGGACTTACAGCTGAATGATTGGAGTTCTTTATCAGCTATGTGTAGGATACTAGGATTGATTAGAAACACGGTATTGCTCGAGACATTACATTTAGCACCACTATTGAATGTCTTTCAAGTATTACTTGCATTAGATTTTTTATTTTTACAATATTCCTATAGAGCCTAGAATGTCTTTGCGGACTCTCATGTAGGCGTGGGCGGATGGGGTTATTGTACTCCCCTAAGCACCTGTCGCTTGCTTCAGGTTCACCTAGAGCCTGGTGGCAAAGTCTTATAGGCAATGACCCTCCATTTTGTTTTCCGGATTCTTCCATAACCACTCCATAAGCCACATTGTTCAATGTCCACACATCTATATACTGTCAAACTTCCTCCACAACATGTTTTCCTTTTGCTGTTCTTTTCCTTGTTTAAAGAATTGATTCCTGATCTTTATATGACGGGCAAGAAATACGAACTTCTGAATCCACTGTTGCCCTTCAATGCATCCTCGCTACCAGCATTCAGAGACGTCGAAGCTCCTCAGCTTCAATGATTGACTGGCCTTTTATTGTTTTGCAGTTTATGAGTCACGGGTCTCTCGTTTTTCAAATTTTCGTACCAATGTCATTTGCAGTCCCCTAATGAATGTACTAAATAACAGGATACTGAATCAATCAGAGGTAAAGGGAGAAGCACAGAAATCAGGGACATTCCACACAGAGGGCCACAATAATTTCCATTCAAACTCGAAAAAAGAAAGAACATCTGTTCAAATCGAAAACTAGCCAGAAAGAAAAAGCAAAAGAGAAGGGACGACCAATTCTGAGATTTATTTGAGACAAATATGATATCCAAAGTTTCATTGGTCCCAAATCATATGGTTAAAAATGTAATGTACCTGGAAAAAATGAGCAGAAAAAGCATGCAATAGATTCAAATTGAAATAAACAGGTAAAAGAAACAGATTCAAATCACCAAATGTTCTTCATTTTTCATTGAAATTTCATGTTACATCAGCATTTCTCCTACCCATTTTGATTGAACACATCTGTTCAATGAAACCATTTCCGAATTCGAACCAAATCCCAAACCAACATGTTCTAAAGGAATGTACCTATGAAAATTGAATCAAACAAACCCATTTCACCCCCTAATTTTCCCTGTAAAACTACTTGATTTCTGAAGAACACGAACCAAACCCGATAAATAAACCATCAAAGATCAATCAAATTCTGCTGATCACAACCCTGCTGAGCAAACAACTTGACAGAATCCCTGATATCTTTAACACCACCATCATCCAAACTCTGAAAAAACTGTATCAACTTCCCAAGCTCCCTATCCCCCAAATCATCAACAAATGGCTTAATTTGGATGGCGTTTTCGGGCTGAAAAGCGTAAGAACAAGGGTTATCATCAACAAGAACAGCCTTCCACAAATCCCTACCAGCCTGAGACAAATCCTTGACATATTTCCCTTCCATTTCCCTGCAAGAATCCCTATAAAGCCTGTGATTAATCACCCCCTTCTTATCCACAATATCGAGCACGAGCGAGGCGTATTCACGCAATCCGGCTGTAAAAACAACAATCTCAAACTTCCCAGATAAGTAATCAAGCAATTCATCAACTCCAGGCCTCTTCAACACATAAAAGTTCATAACTTCACCATCAATTTTCGGCCTAACCATGAAATCAAACTTTTCAGGAGGTGGGTCTGCTGTAGAATGAATCAAAGTCTCATCTAGGTCAAGAAAAACAGTCATCTGATCTGGGTTTTCTAAGGGAGGAAGACCAAAAAAGAGGGGTTTTGAGATTTTATGGAAATGATTAATTTCTTGGTCCAACATTGCTGCTGATTTCTTGAGCTTGATAAACCCTTGTTTCTTGGGAGACTTGCGCTTTGGGGTTGTGATCTTGACGAGCTTGGAGAAGATTTTAACGAGGCGGCGGCGACAAGTGAAGAAAGACTCGTTGATGGTAGCAATGACCACGGAAGAGGTGGTGGTGGATTTGACGGGGGTTCTCTTCCGGCGGCCGGCGTTGCGGCGGCAGTCTTTCTTGATGGACTTTGTTGGGGTTCTCTTGATCATTTTGGACACCATTTTAGAGGAGTTTTTTGAGGGTTGGGAGTTGGTTTTTTTTTTCTGGTTGTGGTGAGAGAAAATGAGAATTTGAGAATGAGGTGGTTTTTTTATGGAATACAGAGGAAAAACAGGGTGTTTTTGAAATGATTTGAAATGTGAAAGGAGGGGGTTTTGGTCTGGAGTTGTAACGGTCACTTTTTTTTAAAAGGATAGGTTCGGAAAATGAGGAAATATAGGTTTGGTGTGTTCAGCTTGGTTGGTTTTTGGGATTAGCTTTGTCAAAGGTGATCAATGTGGTGTTTGTCGAGCACTTTCGTATAAGAACATAGACCGTCCGTATAAAAATGATGATACTTAATATACGTCATATTTTTTTTCAGTAACGAACATGGATATAAGATAAATTAAATGAGTTTTTGAAGGATTTGTTTGCTGGAAATGTGTAATGAATTGAAATATTGTGCTCTTGGTAAAGAAATATTATGCCGTTGAAATTAACTGACAAAAATTTAATGGTCCCGATTCATTCCTTATCCTAATTGAACATGCTGACAACTATAATAGAATTTTTGGAAAATATTAAGGGATACCTGTCACGAGTTTTGTGTATTTGTATTTACGAGTATCTTTTATCATATTGAGTTATCGACCCAACCTACACTATACATTCAACAGTTTCCCCAACATATCTATTATTCTTCGACCCGTAATTAAATGGGAACGTAATATGATTAGCCTTATGCCTAGGACTCTAGGAGGCTAGGACGAGAACTAGAATAGGGAGCTTAATTTTTGAAAGGCGTTGCACATATTCAAAGAAAGATAATGTATCCAAAGCAAAATCAGTTCTAACTTTGTCAATAATCTCAACTTGTTTATGAGCTAATAAAAGCCATGTGCCTCTAATCCACACAATTTTCACAAAAATCAAAATCCTATTCAAATAAAATTTATTTGACAAACTAATGTTTAGTATACTAAGAAAAAGTTACTCCGCCTCTCAAAAAAAAAAAAAAAAAAGTTACTCCGTATGTCGTACTTCCTCCATTCAAGTCCACTATTCCTAACACTATTCGGCACGCACTTTAAGACACGATTTTCTCTATGTTAGAGATTACGTAAAATTCCAAAAATTTTAGACAAACAAGATTAAATGTCAATAGTGATTTTCACAAAATTATAGAATTTTACGTAATCTCAAACATAGGTAGAATCGCACCTTAAAGTGCGTGCCGAAAAGTGATAGGAAAAGTAGACTTGAATATTGGGAGTATAACACAACAAGGTTACACAGTGTTGCATGTGTCAATCCTCGCTAATATGAATCATTTTAAGAGCCCTACGTCCCCGTTGAACTGAACATAAGGAATATGAGCAATGTGATGCCAATCAGGGCCACTGTCCTTGGCACATCTCTCTGTAAGAAGAGGGCATTCATTTATCAGAAGAGCCCACAGTCGAGTGAGACGTAGCAGCTTCGATTTTGGTGGTACATACTCCAATTTCTGACATTTTCTTAAGCACAATACCTCCAGTTATAACATCTCAGATATGCACTCCGGTACCTGCTGCAAGTCTCTGACATCCCAGATTGTCAGTGATTTTATTGTTGTCAGCTGAACCTTGTACGGAAGCCAGTCTATACTTTCGTATTCTTTCAATGTGAGAGTTGTCAGAGTTCTGTTGTCATTAGATTTCGGCCTCTTCTTGTGTCCGATTTCCTCTGCAGTTCCGCAGCCACCAATTGACAGTCCCCTTAGTTGAGGAAGATCTCGAACACTGTCTAATACATACGGTGTTTTCAGCATTCCTGAGTTAAAGATTTCCAACTCTACTAGACCTGACAGTAGGCTAAAATCTGGTAGAGGTGACCCTATGTATGTACAGTTGCAGATCTTTATCTCCTCTAGTGATTTGCAGGCCTGCAGATTGTCAGGAATTTTTCTTAGCCACTCACATTTGATTAGTGACAGTTCGCGCAGTGAAGAGAGGCCGAGAAAAATGTCATCAGGAAGAGAAATCAGAGCTGTGCAATCTTTGATTCGCAATGTCTTGAGACAGGTGAGGCGTTCGAGCCCTTTGGGTAGTTCAGTTAGCCTTTGACAGCTCGATATCTCCAATATCTGCAGGTTTGTTGTTAGGAATTCGGGGTCGTGATCGGTCGGGGCCATGAAACTAGTTCATGGGGAGAAACATAACATACGCATTGGAATATTCGAAACATGTTTCTCAATCGTTCAGGTTTCTCATTGATTTCATCAATTGTACATCGTATATATAATCGTACTAACTTAACCTCTAAGGTATACAATTTACCTAAATACAATCAATGTTAACCTAATTTACATATTCACGATATATCACCACACTTGCGTATGGTAATATTTCTGACCATATTACTCCATAATATCTCTCGATATTATCTCGTAATATCGTCACCTTCCATTTTTCCTATTATTTGTACAGCTTGACAGCTCGTCAGGAAGGCTTGTCATCTCTGACATTCCACACAGGCTGAGTGAACTGAGGTTACTGTTGGTGTGTTTGATGATGTCCAAGGACTGTATGCTGCCAAGGTCTTGCATTTTCAGACAGGTTAGAGACCGAAACTTCAGAGCTGGTACAGATTCTAGTTCAGGACAGTCTACGACTTTCAAACTTTCGAGGCAAGGAAATGCAGCTGAAGCTAGCTCTTGGGGAGGCAGCATCCAATTGGTTAGGCTATGAAATTCACAAATACTAAGCTCTTCCAGGACAGGAAAAATTACTGTTGTTGTGGTAGTAATTTCCTTCCCGCTGACTCCGTAGAAATCATAGCCAATGCTTGTCACATTATTAAACCTGTGGAGAAACAGACTCTTCAAGCAGGGTAACTGCCCCAACATAGGCAGGTGTTGGCATCGTCTGCAATCTACAAGTTTGACAGTTCTCAGATTCCTGAGTAGCGTTGTAGTGCTTCCTTGCTTCACATTAACAACAGCCATCCTCATCATCCATGTCGGAAACTTGACACCAATGTAGTTGTTTAATGTCAGTGATGTAATGGTTGCACAGGGTTCAAGGCCTTCTAGTACATCTTCATCAGTATCGACACTAGATACTGCTCTTCCCTCGGACCAATCAAGATGTACTGTCAAAACTTTTGCCTTATTCCCAAGGCCAGCTTTCCTTGCTTCTTCCTTGCTTTTCACATGTTCGAGGCCAGAGATATGAACATCACCCTTGACTTCATCCAAAGGCCCTAGTTCACCTATGGTCCATCCTTCTGTTTCACGCAACTGAAGCATTGGTAAGGTTTGCAGGCAGCTTAATTTATGTAATCCTCCTGATGCAAGCACTGACTGCGACACCATGATGTGTCGTAAATTAACCAACTTATGCAGTCCTTCTGGTAGCTCTTTCAGAAGTTTGCAACCCTTGATTCGCAATGTTTGAAGTTGGTAGAGTTTAGTAATGAAATCAGGCAACGAAGTAATTGGATTATCAGACATGTCAAGATACCTTAGATGCATCAATAGTGCAATGACAGACGGGACTTCTGTTATTCCCATAGCATCAATCCTTAATGTGCGTAAGCATTTCGCTTGAATCAACATATCATTAGACACACCTGATACAAGATTCAATGTCCGAAGCTTCTTTACAGAGCTTTTTACAAGAATTTCTGATGCAATCTCGTCTTTTCCGGGGTTAATCACGAGATGTCGACAATCAAAAGCATTATTTGGTCTTTCTCCTGATTTTCAGACCACCAAGTCACTCTGAGAAACATACAGTGCCAAATCATGCACCAGATCATGCATACTATAACTTAGCACTTCACCCTTTTCCTTCACTTCTTGTAAAAATGAGTTGTTGAGCAAAATATTGAAATACCCTTCACCAATTTCCTCCATTGTCTGGCTGCTCGTTTGAGACTGGCCAAGGAAGCCTTGTGACATCCAAAGTGTGATTAGTTCACCCTTCTCCATTACGCTATCTTTAGGAAAAATCGCGCAATAGGCAAAGCATTGCTTCAAAGAAGGATAAGGTAAAGAGTTGTAGCTCAACAACAAGGATGGCATGATATTGTTTTCTTCTTGTGGTGAATCCCACAGCTCACTCTTTTCAATCGATTCCCACTCGTATAAATGCTGTTTCGTCTGCAGCAAGCTTCCAATCACTTTTATTGCTAGCGGAACACCCTTACACTTCTTAACAATCCTTTTCCCAACAACTTTCATCGAAGAAATATTCGATATTGTACCACAAGCAGTGACAGTCTGCACAAACAGAGTCCAGCTCTCTTCTTCAGACAACCCTAACAAGGAATGTGTGTAAACAGCTCTTGCTCTTCGCTCAATTTGAATGCTGCTCGTAGTGACCAGAACTGTGCTTCCTGATAGCGCGCCTGTCCTCTGCAACGAGAGCTTCAGAGACTCCCATATCTCCGGGTCCTCGCTCCAGACATCATCCAGTACAAGCAGGAACTTGTGGCCCTTTAGATGAGCTTGAAGTTTCCTGATTATTGCATCAGTGTTGGACAAGTCACACTTAGTTGATGTAAGTGATTCGACCATCTCGTTCAATACTCTTTTGATGTTGAAAGCTTCAGAAACACATATCCAAAATTTCTTGTCTGCAAATTGCTCTTCCATTTTCTTGTTTTCATATATATGTCTCACTAAAGTTGTCTTGCCAAGACCTGTTAGTGTAATTCAACCAAGTGTGAGTTAGCTAGTGTTAAAGATTTGACATGTAAACTATTATGAGGAGTATATTTTGCGTGCAACTATTTCAAATATTATTGAATTGTTTAACCATTCTCAAATATTATTTATACTCCGTATGTGAGTATACTCTTAAACTCAAATGTATGAAGTCCAATGTTAACGTCCAACCTTTGTTATTATTGATGCTAAAGGTGTATACATACAAATGATACGATGTTAGAGGTATAATGTGAAGATTGTGTACACAAATACTCCGTACCTGTCTAAATTCGGAAAATAAATAAATTAAATATCCGTTTAATCTTGCCACCACTGTCCAGTGTCCACTAGGCCACTACTAAGCATGTTACAACGTAACTTACAAGTTGGTATGGTCAAAGTCGTATGCTACTATAATAATACCGAAACTACAAGAGTTGACTTTCACTTTAACTTACTTAATCTGGATTGAGAAATTAGAATGGGATCTGGGAGTAGTATGGCTGATTAGGGCGTTGAAAAATTTGACGTGAGACTCGAGAAGATAGCCTGAAATTCGGCCTAGTGAACTCGAGTATAAGGTTAAGTGCAATTGATCGGTGACCAATTGACCGGCCGGAGTTGATACTTGTCTGATGCAAACCGGAACCGAAATGCACTTAATCCAAATTGACACAAATAAATTATATATGGACCTGATAAGACAGAGGCCAGGGTTCAATACGTTATGTTTTGTACACTGTGGAGTACAGTTGAGTTAACTACACAAATGGAGAATAAAGTTTCCAAGTTTTTATCAAATGGTGTATGGAACGTTTTTATTTATCAAATGGGGAATGAAATGGATGCCGTCAGTTAACTGATGACGTGACATGAATAATAATAATAGGAAAAATCAACTACCAGTTTACTCTCCCCGTTCCAGTTTTTCACTCCCCACTAATTCACCATCTATTCCAATACTCTCTCCATCCTCTGACACAAACACTGCCCACCACCGCCGACACCACCACCACCACCACCACCGACTAAGGCCTGTCCAGAAATCAAGCTCTCTCTTCCCTAACGACACCTAGAAAAACCGACACCTAAAAAAACCATCAATATGAATCAACAAATATGAAGCGGTGAATTTTCACTACATCTTGTTCAATCAACAAACAATAGGCGGTGGTGGTGGAGAGCTTCCGCTGTTTCTGTGGGTGGCGCGTCCAAATTCCATGGCGGAGACGGTGGCTGCATGCAGTTGTTGTTGCCGGAGTAATTGAGTTGGGGCTTTGATCGCCGAGGGTATGATTAGCTGATCGGCGATCTATGACGGTGATTTGGGGAAGAATTGATTTATGTGATTTCTGGAGTAAGTTTTTTTGTGATTTTTGTGATGTGGTGGTGTCGGAGATATAGGAATAGATGGGGAATGAGAGTGGAGTGAGCATGGAGAAAAAATTGAAAATTGAAAGGTAAATTAAGTTTTTCCATTTTTTTATTTTTATTATTCATGACACGTCAGCAGTTAACTGACGGCATCCATCTCATTCCCCATTTGATAAATAAAAACGTTCCATACCGCATTTGATAAAAAGTTCGAAACTTTATACCCCATTTGTATAGTTAACTCGAGTACAGTTGTTCATAGATAACTCCTAATCGAGCAAAAAATGTACCTCGTACAGTAAATTCTCAAACGGGGAAATTAAAATTATTAGCACTTCACATGAGTCAACTTGTTGTCCCACTACCTCATTCTCATCGGACGTAGACTATTGTTAGTGAGATTGTGTGAAGATTGGACGTAGAATAATATTGTTTACTATCCTTAATAGAATGTTAATGGATTGAGATCTCTTGGAGTTTAAAAATAACTTTACACGGTAGAGTTTACTTAAAATGGAAAATGAAGTCTACCATGTACATTTATGTCTTATTTTCATAAATACATTTTGAAATATATTTTTCTTTTATAGTAAACTCTACCAACTCTATGAAAAAATAACTCCAGGGGATCTGAACCCAATGTTAATATATATTCCCTCCCATCCTCAACTAAGGGTCAGCAAAACTAGCGGCCACTCAACATTGGAGCCACAAGTCCACAACTGGTAAGGAACTGGTGATTACGGAGCCAGAATCGTTCTTACCAATTTCCGATCTCAAAATTTTGGAGCTGTGCCTACAGGCTACATCCCACTATCTTGGTGAATGATGGTGGTGGTCGTTCAGTTTAATGAGAAGAGTAATCATTTTCTTTAGGAAGAAGTTTAATGGCATTTCAAATTTGTTTCTAGCAATCCGACTAAGAAATTCCTTCGAGATAAAATAATTTAGTGAGAGTGCTAGAAGTGTTCAATTGAACACAAATGCTTGTAGTATCGTCATCTACTTTTTAAAGGGTGGAAAGTGAAATTAAAACACTTGATATGCTTGACAAATGGCTTGACTGTGTCGAATCCTTTTATTTGTGACCCAATAAAAGCTTACCCAATAAGATAATGGACAATACTATTGGGCGGGCTTTAGCATATGGGCTACTCAACCCATTCAATACCATTGCAGGCTTTGCAGCAACAAAGTTATCAGAATGTCGAACCAATTTCAGATTTTCAGAGGTTGACACACATAATATAACTCGATTAATTCTTACATATATTATAGGCTTATAGCTAGTTATCTGGCACACCATAGGAATTATATGAAAAAACAAGTACTCCGCCTAGTTACATGCTAAAACAGGGTCAAAGTGGCTAGTTAAAAACGACCATTATATGAACTACTTCTGTAGTAGCTAGAGACCATGAGTAGGCCAGGGTTGTCGACTTAGCGCTGGCTTCGGCTTACAGAAGAACCCTTAGCTTTGAGGAAGGAGCCACTTTTGGTGATCTCGCGCAATGGCTTATTGGTGAATCTTATCAGATTGTACACCCATGCGCCACAGATTGCTCCGGCCATCGGTCCTACAATGTATACCCAGAGACTCTTGTAGTGGTTTGATACGATTGCTGGTCCTAGACTTCTTGCCGGGTTCATTGATGCTCCAGATATCGGCCTGCATTCATGTAATCATTTCATCAATCTTCCACATAAATTCATATGTTGTACTGTATAATGCAACTTAAAGTAGTATATTTTATTTCCTTCGTAATAAATCGAAATGTCAAGTAACAAGTCCAAATCAAGACGCGAGAAATTGTGAAGACAATTAGTGATCAATCTTTTCGAGACGAATGGAGTACTATTTCTAACGTATGTAGTAGTTGTTCAAAACTCTAATTTAAGGAGCAATTTTCATGATGGCATAAGCATGGGTCATGTGAAGAATTGATAAATAAGTCCAATCCCCCAATTTTTTTTCCCCTTGGTTCTTAAATTATCTGACTTTGACCTCATCTTAACCTTAGCTTCACGGACCACCTCAATCAGATATTACTCATTCTACGAAATCCAAATTGACCAAATACCCAAATTACATTTAATTAATCGACTAGTAGAGATGATAGGACATCACCGAGGGACTATTTGTGCATCATTAAGAATATAATAATCAATTACTCTTGCATGCACAACTACGCGTAAAAGGGCGAAAGCATAAATTAATTACCCAGCAAACATGACGTTAAGCAAGATAGTAGCTCCAACAGCAAGACCCGCAAGCTCTCCAATCTGCACAAGCAACACAAGAAAATCGCTTAAATTTCGAAATTATTCTAAGAAAAATCGTCAATGATACGTAAGATCCCAACATATCTGGTCCTCCATGATTGAAACATTATTAATACAATATGTAGATTGATTAAATCTTCTACTTTGATCATATTATTTGGGCCGCCTTTAGTTAAGTTCCCCTCTAACAACCTTAATAAGAACAAATAATGGACACTGTACATATAGTCATATACAACAACAAAAAACAATTCCTCTCATTTTCGACTTGCTTGTTGTGCAATTTTTATCATTTCTCGGCCATAACCATAACGTATTAATATTTACGTGTAGAACTATTTGACACTCATACGTGTTACGTTGATGATGACAAACATTATTAGATTGTCCAAAGACTAGCTAAGTTGTATAATAAGTTAATAACTTAGTAATATAATGTATGATGTAAGCTGATCGAACTAACTTACCGCCCGATTATCGGTGGCGACACCGGAAATGACAAACATGAGGTAGAAGGTGATAATAAATTCGACGATCAAAGATTGGAGTTCTGAACCAGCAGGAGAAGTTCCAGCAAACTGAGTTTGGTGACCATTGAATATCAACCGGAGTGTCCCACTTGCCAATGTTGCTCCCAGAACTTGGCAACATACATAAGCAGGAACCTGTCATTATAAATCGACCCACATTCATTAACCATATAATAACACGGTTTTATATATCAAGATTGCCATGAAACTTCATTACATCGAAAAGGAACAACATTTGTACCTTTGACACGATTAAATTGGCCCTTGATCATTAACCATAACACGACTCTGATGCCGTAAAAATGTGTCATGAGTTAAAAAGTTCCATTATTAGCAGACTTAGTTTGACTATAATTAACATGTACGTAATTGTTTCAGCTACTTAACCAGAGGTATCGAGTTAACGTACAAGTGATTATTCGTAAGTGTGTAGCTTAATATGAGTCCATACTTTGAAAGTTCCTTTTTTTTATTTATTATTGTGGCATGTGAACACGAAAAGTCAAATTCTCACAAAGTTGGAAGGGAATGCAAAACAATAAACACACATGGCAGAACGCGGCATAATATCCGTGTGCAAATTCAGGATAATGATGAATGACAAAGCAAAATAATTTCGTGTAAAAGAGAAATTTATGGATCGTCATTCATCTTTTATCAAGTGGCTTAATATTTACTAACATACAACTATACAAGTACAAACCCTTACAACACGTGATCCTTTAATGATTTTAACCATAAAAGTTCATTGAATGCATAGATAAAATTAATACGACTACACTGCTAAAATTCTAGTATTGGTTACTTAAAATGGATAAGATTCTTTAATCTAATTTTGAGGTAATAATCTTGCTACAGTTTGTGATCATATAGCAATCGGGTGCACACAAGAGAACATATACATATACAAGATACAACTATAAATTAATAGCTATTAGTGTGAGACCACTTTGCGAGATAGTAACGTTCAATTATGAGAAAATAACGGGTACAATGCTAGTTATGAGATAATAACATTGCTATCGGTCTATATTCAGTTATGTGACAGGGTGTGAGTCTTATAAATAATGCATATCTATATGCATGATCTTTGAATCCTTCTTTCTACTTAAAGAAATAATTGAGTTTGCATACATGTGTAATTTGATGTACAATGTAAGGAATGAGCACTGCAAGAGATGTGTATTAGATAACTTAACATGTTTTAGTGCACCATATGAACTGTCAAGATAACACACAACAACTGTACTACTGGTACAACTCCGTTTATTTACTACTCCACATGCAACAACATACCCATAAAAAGCTAATTAATTATGCATAAGCAACCATCAACCAACAATTTTTGTACTGTACATTGTGAACCCTGATGATTGGGACGGATGCAAATCAATTAACACAAAAATATCTCAAAAATATTTTAAAAGTTAATGTTAAAAGAGTAATGGTAAGTCAAAAGAGTGGTAATGTTAAACACTACATGGTAGAGTAATATTTCCATTTCAAGTAAACTGCAGGGAACTGCAGGAAAAATAACTCCAGAGGATCCGGATCCCAAAAGAGTATATAATATTGCCAATTTGACTTGAATTTTATTATTTAAGACATAATTTCACTGTCAGCGTAATCGCTTTCACTTTCACTACTCAATATTACCGGCAACATTTTTGATGTTTCACTTATTAGTCCACTTTAATATATATTAACACAACTAACGCAAATTTACTATAATCCGTCATCTGATATAGTTGTCGTTTTTGTCTATACATTAGACCTCTGTTGCACTACGTATGAGTGCTTCCACAATGAAATCTTTCTTTCTACTTAAAGTAGTGTGATCAAGAAGTAATTAATCATGGTTGTTAGGTAAAAACAGTTGAGAAAATTGAATACGTACTCCTGTCAGTTTGTAGCTAGTCTTGAAGCTAGATGAAGTAGATAAGAGAAATAATAATGTCAAAACAAAACGAACCTGTTTCCATGGAAATCTACGGCAAGTTGCGAAAGCAATAGTGACAGCAGGGTTCAAATGAGCACCAGAAATGTGACCAACTGAGTAAACCATGACCATAACCACCAGACCCCAAACTATTGCGATTCCTGGGAATGTGATCATTTTGTCCGAGTCCATGTTAACTGTCACTGAACCACACCCTGCAAATATCAAGAAGTACGTCCCTAGTATCTCCGCAATCATCTGCAACATCACATCCAACATTTTATTAGTCCGGATTTCGTTACATCAACCAAGCAAATAAGCAATTATAAAACCACATGTTGTTCGGAAATTTAGAGTCTAGCTAGGTTTTTACTTTAAGGGAATATATGAATGGACCATGATTTGTCATTTTTGGCCTATGAGCTATAATAATTATTCAAATATGAAGTGGTAGAGGTTTAATGTACGACAGTTGTATAGCGATGAGGCTAAGATGTCAATTTTGTCATTTGACATGTCTAGAAAATCCATTATCTCATATAGCATGAGAATAGTTGAAAAAGAGGAAATGACCCAAAAGCTCAGAAGGGGTTTGCTCATTGGTGGAAAGTCGAAATGCCGAGTGAATAATTGAAGGGGTTACTAAGCTCCAATTCCGATAGAAAGCGGATCGTGTCAAGGGTCTGATGTGCGTGGTTTACGGGCTATATATTGTGCAAAGACTGCAAACCTAAGGATTTTTACACGAAACGTACCAAAAGGTAGCGATTATGGATTCTCACAACACATGTAAAACTAAACTAGAAAGAAAGTGGTGTGAAATGGTTGAAGAAGATACATATAACATACCTTTTGCAAGAAAGGGACACTAATGAGAGATGAGGATTCCAAAGAGGATGAGGCAGAGGAATTAGGCATAGGAGCCTCACCACCACCATCTTTAACATTAATGTTCACTTCATGATTTCCATT
>JBBYHQ010000014.1:1323438-1345584 GCA_038382645.1 Spergularia azorica
TGCGCCTCATGCACACTTGTGCGCCTCAGCCTTCTGAGGCGATGGCAGCTGCGCCTCATGGCGCCTTGCGCCTAGGCGCGCTTTTTTAGACTAAGGCTATGACATTCAGAGGTTGTATTAGACCAAGTACATCACCGATAGCTAGAGGAACGGTTGTACTGGTATTACATCTATGGGTCGTCTAATGTCCGTCGTTCCGGCTCCCACGACATCCGGACACTCATCATGTCCCTTGTGTGGAGTTTGCTCGTGATTTTTATGTGAGCCCCTTCGATCTCTCTCATACTCCTGAGGTCCCCTCTAGCACGACTAGAGGTGTTGTTATGCGGAGGGTGATAGAGATGAAGAGGAAGCTAGGCCACCCAATGTAGGTGGTGGTTTTTGTCCTAATGAGGGGGAATGGAATACGGTGAGGGCGGAGGTGCGCGACCTTGGAAGGTTGCAGCAGCGATTGCTTCGCCATTTCCAGATTTTGTATGTTGATGACGACCCTGCGGGACCCTCCGATAGCTGAGTTGGTATGTGATCCATTTACCCTTTTCTGCTCTCTTTATTTGTGATGTTTTTGTATTTTCACATTGACGACAATGTGTAATTAAGCATGTGGAGGGGAATTGGTTGCGTATTATATGTATCATTTGTTGCTTTGTTTCCTTTTTTTAGGTATTCAAATAGATAGATAATCAAAATATAAAAATAAAAAATGGGGGTAAAAAAAAAGTGAGTCAGTAAGGCCCCGTTTGATAGGACTGTATCTTTCAGAACTGATCTGATTTGAATGACTCTGAACTGACCTGACCTGATCTGAATGTGTTGAAATTTTGATTAAATTTCAACGACTTAGTATCAGTTATGGACCAAATACATTGATAGAAATTTGAACATTTCTGATCTGATCTGATTTGAATGACTCTGATCTGATCTGATCTGAATGATTCTGAACTCATCTGAAGACTACTGCAAATAAGTCCTATCAAACAGGGCGTAAGTGTGGAAAACAAATGACGAGTTGGGTCAAAACCTGAATGGGCCCTAGGCAAAATGAGTGGAGAAATTACTGATGTATGACATAAGTGGGATGGTATTAGAAGTTATAAGTGGCGATTGGTGGTCAAATCGAGGTAAACCTGGATCCGATGATGTTATTTTGGACCAGGGCTAAGAGGGAGAAGGAGGTGATCGCGCTTGGGAGAAGCTTACGACGTTTTAGTCCCCCTTGCTTTTGAGCGTGGCTGGAGCGAAAAGATGGCTAAAACCGATAAGATTACATATGTGCCGGGTTTAGCCGGCAAGACGAAGACACACCATTGTTGGAGTAGATGAGTAGGTTTTGTTATCAGACTACATTGTCGAGGACGAGCAAAGGTCTAAGCAAGGGGGAGTTGTGATGTGCTCGATTTGTGTGCGCTACTTGGGTGTTTTTAAAAAATTTCCACGATCAAATTGATTGTAATAAACGATCAATTTGTGTTAAAGAACGTTCATAAACTTTTGATCCAATGATCTACCAAATAAATACCTAAAACAAATGAAGTACGGAAGTTGGGATCGAATCCACATGGAAATGGGGTGAGATTTTAGTGAAAGGTAACAAATTTGATCTACGAGTTGTTATTCTGAAAGAAACGGATTTCGATCAATTAATTCACATAATCGCACTAACAAATCGGTCCTAATTATCACATAATTCTCTATCTCTTGTTATTGAACAACAAGTACGCGTGATCAGCACAACCAAAAAGCTTTAATTAACGAACAACCTAAGAACACGATCAGGTTTAATTCGATAACACCATTACGAACAAAAGAAATATTGTTAAAGACATGCAACACTAACACACGCTACATGTAATTCCAAAGTTTGCCCTAATTCACTAACGATGATAACATACGAATCAAGAATTGCGAATTGCTACAGTGTATAAATGAATCAAACAATGGATTCATTTTATCAACCAAAACTAGCAATCAATCAACCTAAGCAATAAATTAGTAGCGCACCTAGCAATCACAAAAGTTAATTGAATGAATAGAAAACCACATAGAGGTTGCTACACCTACTTAGAAAACTCTATGCTTAAAGCCATTCGGTTGCATGAGCAGCCCCTAAAGTAAATCCTTGTGTGATGAATTACAAAGGGCTATAGCGTGGGATCACCAAAGAAGGCAATTGTGGCAAGATCCACGAATTTGCTCTTCGTTTGATGTAAGCTCTAATGAGCTCAAGAATTTACCAAATATATTTGAGATTTTATCTTTAAACATCCAAAGACATAGCCAAGTAGAATCTAGTTACTCCATCAAAGATGGTGACCCTATGAATTATGATGAGGAAAGAAGGGCAACAACTTTCATGCTAGACCACCGTAGCTAAGAGCAATTCTTTTCAATTAAGTACTCCATTTTGCCCGATACTTGAGTAAGGTAGTTGTGGACATATAAATAAACTAGAACACTCAATGTAGACAAAAAGTGAACACATAGTGATATATTTAGCTAATAGCAGAGGTCGAACATGAGAAGACATCACATTGTTGCATCGGAAAAAGCAGCAAAACCACAACTGCGAAATTGATGCTATTCATTTACACGGCAAGATTCATTTCATATCCAAAACCCTCATTTGGTATCAACCCAGCATTTACATCGCACAACTCCTTTACATATCGAAATCTACAAAAACCCTCATTCCCGGCATCAAAATATTGGGAAATGTTATAGCCACTCTCCTACCCTTCTATCGATCATTAGCAAAACGAGCAATCATTTAATTTTGGCATTAATAACAACATTGAACCACGTTTCAAACCGTGAGTATTAGAGAGTGACCATAGCATTTCTCCGACACGACACATCAATGTCACATTCCATTAGTGATTACCCTACTAAAAACTCGATTAAAATCAAAGTTCTTGCCTGTGATCAGCAGTCGTATATTGTGAAGCTAAGTCCTTTAATATCTGCACCACACCCTTCAAATCACCAGCACCCACCTCAAGACAATCCTTTAAAAAATCACCCTCCATCTCCATTTGTAGCGTTTGCACCAATTCTCTTAAAGGTCCCTGCATCATCAACATTTCGAATCACACTACTCAATACAACATAACCCCTATGGTCAATAAATACTCGAAAACATTTTAACTTTTGTGGTCAAACTCCGCCAAACTTGGCACTACAACATTTTAACATGATGTCACATTAAATTAAAGTTGTTGCATTATAAAATTGCGCTTTTTGGGCACGACTTTTAAGGTGCGAAATTAACTATGTTAGGGACGGAAAAAGGACTTACAGATTTGGTGAAGACGGAGAGCAAGCGACTAAACAGAGACTTAGAAGCCCGAAGGACAGTCCGGTAATTTCGAGCAACCCAAGCGGCCCGGTCCGAGTCGGTCCTCAACCGGGCCAACTCAATGAGCGAACTCATCAACTCGTTGACGTCAGCGGCAAAACCAAAGGCGTCACGAAACGACAGCGTATCACGCCAAGCGTAGTTTCTGACGTAATCCCAGCCCATGGAGAAGAGGGTGGGCCAGAACCGAACGCCGAGCCCGAGTTCGAGTTTGGCAGCAATGAGCTCGGCCCGGCGGGCCCCGGCGATGTCGCCCCGGGAGTAGCGGAGGTTGGCGACGCGGAAAAAGAGGGAGTGGGAGAGAGAGAGGAGGGTGCGGAGTTGGGCGGGAGAGATGGCGGCTGAGGTGTGGTGGAGGTGGTGGTTTAGTAGGAGGAGAGAGATGAAAATGAAGGAGATCGAGGGTTTTGGAGCCATGGTTTTGGGGTTTTACGGTGGCTGCAAATGGTGTAAATGTTGAGATTCTGATTCTGAATCTGCTTAAATCCGTGCAAGATGTGTTTGGGTCCTCTGGAATTAGATTGACACGGCCTCGGGAAATTTGACTTGTGAACCCGCAATTTAGACATGGATAATCTGACTCGGTTATAAATCACCTGAACATGAATGGGATGAGAAGGGGAAATAGCATGTTTAGCACTAGCTACTAGTTTATGACTCGACGTGTTAGATGAATCGATAGTGGTTAAGCTTAATAAAAAGAAATAAATATTACACTAGTGTCACTCAAAGGCTCCCGCTATAAGGCGGATCGGAGTGATTATGGTGAGTCGGATGTAAATGTAAGCAAGTCTTATCGCAACGTTCAAAGTATTGAGAGGCATACTCACATTGGTCTCGAGGCTCATTAGGCTAGCAACCATAACTCTTTGGGTTGAGTCAATTTCAATTCAGGTCACTATAAGATTGCTCTTATTGGGTCTACTCTGTGTCAAGTAAGGTGAGTTTTGGATTCAATTACCAATTGTTATATAGTTGTGTCAGTTTTCAATTTCGGTCAATATATGTTGGTTTTGTGTAGATGCAACACTTTAGACTACCACATCACCAACCACCTAGGCCCCACAAGACGTGTTGGCATCCAAGTCAGTATCCACATACGCACATGAGAGAACTAGACGTGTTGACATTAATTTAGCCAGATGGTCATCTGAAGATTATTAGGAATAATATGAGGTATAGGTATGAAAAATAAATATATACAATCTTATATCATTGCTCGATTCAACGATTCTAATTTGAACTATTTCTAAGCAATGCAACATTTTATGTTTTTATGTTTTTATGAATTTTTATTCATATAATAGCAAACAATTAAGTATTAAATGAAAACTAATTTCAAAGAGCTTTGATTTCTTAATAATAAATTTAGTGTGATTCCAAACAATCCGATGCTACGCACCTGTACGAATCTAGTTTTTGTTAATCACTGTGTATATATCAATTTAAATAATAGCAAATAACTTTGATTCGATCATTATCTACCTCAATTATTGTCTCGTTATCAATCGTGTCAGGTTCAGGATATTAATCATTTGGGGTCAGGTTCATGTTGGACTTTATGAAACATCATGGTTCGAAATCATGACAAGGTTGGGTTAAGTCAAATTCTCGGTTTCAAAATCACAAGCCATATTTTCTCGGGTCCTAAAAGGTCGGGTTTCAATTTAACGGGTTAGATTTCTCGGGTCGGACCAAGTTTTCATAGACTCTTGCATGGTCCTTACTCCTTAACCATTGGCTTAATCAAAAGGTTAATTAATTAGGCTTGGTTTTAGTTGCATGGGCGTAAACCTTCCAAACCCTCGCCCTTTGGTATTCATATTATTTTTCCGTTACAATCTAAGTCTTTCTATCTCCCTAGAAACTAAAGATTGCGAAATAATTAAAGTTTGGATTCTGAATGATTTTTACGACTTAAATTTTTTTCACGTTTTTGATTTTCTCAAGATTTATGGTATCATCAAAGCCACTACTTCCTATAAATTTTGGTAGTTTTATCCATTTCTTCGTACATGATCACTCGGAAGATTTCAATTATCCTAAAATTTTACAAGGTTTGGAAATTCTCGAAATTCCCTTATCATACATTGTTTCCTTAGCACAAATCTCTGTTCATGATGAGTTCTAAGGCATGTATATGTCGTATAAATTCGTTGAGTTTTGAGCAATTTTGATATCTTGTCTTGTTCTTGCATGGTAATCTCTCTAATTTATTCAGTTCAATTGAATGCGTTAAACCCACAATTGTTTTGGTGTAATTCAGCGCAATTCGACGTTATTTTACTAGTTAATCACTCATATATTTGTGTTTTATGATGATTTTAGTATCATGAGACTTGCTCTTTCGTTCATCGTTCTCTTGAATTATTAATGTTCGGCTTGAATTATGTAGTTTTTCTTATTCTGTTATGGTGAACAGTGTGTTTGTGTAATTTGAGTGCATATGAAAGAAAGTCTTGCTCTTTTGTTTTGATGAATGACCATTCACAAGTTTCACTCAATTCTGATTGCTTCTTCAAGAATTTTCATGTTTTCTAGTAGAAACTAGAGTTTGATTAGTGCAGATGGGACTAACTATTTTGTTTTGACAGTATGCTGATAATTTCGAGTAGTGATAACATACAATGGGTGGCATAATAAGTGAAAAGGAGGTGAAGCAGTTTCGCAAGTATTATCATCGAAGAGGAGGCCGGAGTATAAGCGGTGGTGAACAATATGGAGGTGATATCTTTTTTAATGAGGGAGACAACTGTGTGGTTAGTTATCAGGAAGTGCATTCAGAAGGTACAACATCGAATAATGATGCTTCCGAAACTGTTAAGGCCCGTCCCTCCAAACAAAGGTTGCTGGTCGTAGCAAATAGGCTTCCTGTTTCAGCAACAAGAAAAGGAAAAGATTCATGGCAATTAGACATCAGTGTAGGAGGCCTTGTTAGTGCACTTTTGGGTGAGTACTGAATCAGAAACAAGCTCTTTTAGTGTGATTGCTTAATATAGAAAGCTAATGATTGATGCTGTATTGCTGTTTGTTGTTGTCTGAATCGATTTGTTGTTATCCGAAACACTAGTGTTATTTGTTTGAAGCTTTTTATGTTTTCACATACTGTAAACATTCATGGTTGAGATTTTGTTTAATGCTTTTTTACAGGATCAGTTTATTGTTGTTATCCTGTTCCTGTCACATAACGGTTGTAACGTTCTGATACTCGTATATAAGTCCTTCATCTTCATTGTTTTACATGATCAATTTGTTGTTATTTTCCTGTTCCTGTCACATAACTGTCCTAACCTTCTGATACCTGTAAATTTGTCCTTATAAGTTCGGTTTTTTGAGGTAGAAAGCTAATTACTGATGTAGTTTGTTGCTATCCTGTCACAAACCTTTTGAACTCTGGATATTAGGATGCTTTGAAACATCAGTAACACCTTGTGATCATATGCCTGAATTGTATCTGTTGGGTTCAATTTTTATAAAGGTTTGGAAGATTTCGAGGCCAGATGGATTGGGTGGACAGGGGTGAATGTAACTGATGAAGAAGGACAGGAATCACTAACTAAAGCCTTGGCTGAAAAGGTTGCACCACCTATTTTAAACTTACTATTTCAGCTTTATTAAACTTGTCTCTGACTGTAGCAAAAATGTTATAGCATTGCTCATTAAGGTTGTTCAATGAATGCAGAAGTGTGTGCCAGTCTTTCTTGATGAAGATACTTTTCATCAGTACTACAATGGTTACTGCAACAAAATATTGTGGCCTCTACTGCATTATTTTGGGCTTCCACAAGAGGATCGTCTTGCAACTACACGGGGCGTTCAGTCTCAATTTGATGCTTATAAGACTGCAAACCGGATGTTTGCTGATGTTGTCTGCCAACATTACCAAGAGGGGGATATAGTGTGGTGCCATGATTATCACTTGATGTTTCTTCCTCAATATTTGAAGGAATGCAACAGTTCTATGAAAGTTGGCTGGTTTTTGCACACACCTTTCCCATCTGTAGAAATATTCAGGACACTGCCATCACGATCTGAGCTGCTGGCATCCGTTCTTGCAGCTGACATTGTGGGGTAAATGTTTTACTTTTGTTTAACCATTACGTTTTTGATACAGTCCATTGCTTGATATCATAAGTTGGCTATTGTTGAGTTTGTTGGTAAAGTTTCTTGCATTGAACCCACTGTTTCTGAATCCTTTGCAATAACAATGCTAGATAACGATGTATAGTTTCGTTCCTTGCTACATTTACTTCTGTAATATGGACTTTTTAGGACTTCTACATATATTACACTTCTCTCTTAGAGTCTTGGTGCTCACTCAATTGTTTGATGCTGGAGTTTAAAAACAAAATGTGGACATCTTTGTATAAAAATGTTGCTCTTGATCAGATCTGTGTTCTTTACAAGAATTTTGCAGTCTTCAATTCCTTGGAGGCTATAGAAATCACTGTGTGTGATACTTTCCAACTGAGTGACAGCGAAAATTGATCATTTTAGAAGTAATTTTTCTCTTTTTGTGTTGTTACTTAGAAATTATGGACACATGGGGTGGGGATGCTATGTTGCTTTTCGGAGAAATCTTTTGAGTTACTACAAACCCCTACACAGTTTGTATAATGATTCAGTATGATAAGTACCAGGTACAATATAAGCAGCTATTAACTGGTGAATTTCTCCTTGTAGCTTCCACACATATGACTATGCAAGACATTTTGTTAGTGCTTGTACAAGAATTTTGGGACTAGAAGGCACACCAGAAGGAGTGGATGATCATGGGAAACTGACAAGAGTAGCAGCGGTATGCTGATGACGATTTCAGTATTTTGCTTTTATCAGTTTTATGTACATCAGTAGGCTATATCTCAATAATGAATATAAGTTGATGTGAGTGAGGGATGTCCAATGAGCAAAAGATTACCACGGATTTCCTAGTTGATAAATCAAAGTTGCATACTGTTTCAGTACTTCTATGTGATCTTGATGATTCTTCTTTCGCTGTAATTTTCCTTTATGCAGTTTCCTGTTGGAATAGATTCTGATCGTTTCACTCGAGCTCTTGAGCTTGAACCAGTGCAAACTTACATGAAGGAATTGAGAGAAAGATTTGCTGGACGAAAGGTAAAATTTGACTCATTGTAATAACTAATAAGAGTCATTGTTTTAGGAAACTCGATACATTTTGTTCTTTGTAACTGTTTTTAGTGACTTTTTTTTTTATAACTAACCTTAGTTTAAGGCATGTGATTGCTCTTAGTGATCTACTGTTTCCTATTAGGGCACCAGATTCTTTTTCTGATTCTTATGCTTGTTATATTGTAAATATGACAGGTAATGTTAGGCGTTGATCGCTTAGACATGATCAAAGGAATACCTCAGAAACTGCTTGCTTTTGAGAAGTTTCTGGAGGAAAATCCAGATTGGCGTGATAAAGTAGTCCTGTTGCAAATTGCTGTGCCAACAAGAACTGATGTTCCTGAATGTATGTTGCTTCTCCAGTCATTTACTTCTCAATGTACTCCAATTACCAATTTGCGCTGCTTGATACAATGTCGATGTTTTAGAATGAACTCATATGGGTAGACTATATGATATCCACCTTCTGTTTTCCTGGTCGAGTGACCAAGAAGGAAAATACAGTGTGGTTATCATAATGGAAGATATGCCTCCTCAAGACTTTGATATTTGTATGATGCTTGTCATAGAATTTCAATAGATGATTGGGACCAAACATATAGGAGAAACTTGATGACTAATTGCTTGTATAAATATTGATTTTAACAGATCAGAAGCTTACAAGCCAAGTTCATGAAATTGTTGGTCGCATCAATGGCAGATTTGGATCTCTTACAACTGTCCCTATACACCATCTGGTCTGTATTTCACCAGGCTCCTCCAATTATTATGCATTCATGATATGCATGTTGCAAGTCTGATGACATTTGAAATTGTGTTGTTCAAACTTTCTTATTTTAAAGACTGTGTTTTTGTCCTGCAGGATCGTTCTCTCGACTTCAATGCATTATGTGCACTGTATGCTGTTACTGGTACTCTTAAACTTCATATCCTCTAAGTTTATATCTTTCTTTCCTCATCTTGTTGAGTAATGAACCACAAACAATACATCCAGAATCGCTGGTGCCTCACTTCTCTTTTCTAACAAAAATTTCGTACTATTCTTGTAGATGCCGTGCTTGTCACTTCTCTGAGAGATGGCATGAATTTGGTGAGCTATGAATTTGTGGCTTGCCAAGCTTCATCAAAAGGGGTTCTGATTCTCAGTGAGGTAACACTCCTGTTTTCATTTTCGTCCTGCAGTCTGCATATTTGTTTTTAAACCTTTCTAAACCTTCTCTGTGTCCGAGCTTTATGGAGGGGTACAGTTTCTGATTCTAATAATTCTCTGAACTCACTTCAGTTTGCAGGCGCGGCACAGTCCCTTGGTGCTGGAGCTGTCTTAGTGAATCCATGGAATATTTCAGAGGTTGCTTCTTCAATCTATAACGCGCTGAATATGTCAAGTGATGAAAGAGAGACGAGACACCAAATTAACTACAAGTATGTGACAACTCACACTGCACAGGAGTGGGCAGAGATCTTTGTTCGGTATGTCTCATATTGCCCTGCTTATAACGTTTGAAGCATTTGGTTGGCATATCCTCTAGAACTGCCTTTGTGTAAGCTTACAATGTTACAATTTGCGCTTAAAGCTTGTATGGAAGCCTTAGCGTAAATAGCTGCCTTTTTGTAGGCTTACACTGTTGCATTTGGCATGTCTTTATACTGTATGAATAGATCAGATAAGCCAGAACAGCTAATTTAATTCAACATTGTAGCAAATTTGGTGATTAAGTACTTAAGTAGGGCAGGTAGGAAAGTGGAGAGACTGGTAGACACTGTGTGTCTTGCAATGTGCCCTTTCTTATGTTATTTTGCTTTGTACCAGTGAACTTAGTGGAACTCCACTTGAAGCACAAATGAATACAGCCCGAGTTCGGCCATCACTTCCAGTTAATACTGCAATAGAGAATTACCTGCAATGTGGCCACAGACTGCTCATTCTGGTAAGCTACCATAAAAAAGCTTCTTGCTTCAAACATCTCTATAGTCTTGAGCTTCCTCAGATATACGCGTTCTTGTAAAAATAAATGAGCCATTTATGTTTAGTAATATGTTTAATGACACATCTTTGATCACAGGGGTTCAATGCATCACTGACCCAATCAGTCGAAAACTCAGGCAGAATAGGCGACCAAACTAACGAGCTTAAGTTGCACTCTGAGCTCCATGAGACACTGAAAGAGATCAGTAATGATCCGAACACAACAGTACTTGTGATGAGTGGGAGTGACAGAGATGTCCTGGATGAAGTACTCTTCTCTTCCCTTTATTTTGTTGCTCTGTGGCAATTTGCGCGTTGTTGATTTCTTTGAGCTGATTCATTGTTATTGCAGAACTTTGGTAGCTACAATGTATGGTTGGCTGCTGAAAATGGTATTTTCCTTCGACACACGAAGGGTGAATGGATGACAACTATGCCAGAATGCTTAAGCATGGACTGGGTAGACAGCATAAGGGTAAGTATTTATATCTGTAACTATTCTTTGTTTTTGGCTATAAGTGGTTCTACTGACATCTTGACACGCTGCTGTCTTTCAGGATGTTTTCGAGTATTTCACAGAGAGAACTCCGCGTTCCTTCTGTGAGCTCCGTGAGACTTCACTTGTATGGAGCTTCAAATATGCAGGTATGAAGCTAAATGTTTAGCTTAACTCACATACACTTACTTAAGTGGATCCACATTTCATTCTGCCACTTTCTGTCAAACTACTGCAGATGTTGAGTTTGCAAGGATCCAGGCAAGGGACCTGTTGCAGCATCTTTGGACTGGCCCAATCTCCAATACTGCTGTTGACATTTTTCAGGGTGCGAAATGTGTTGAAGTCCGAGCTGCAGGAGTAACAAAGGTCAGAGAATTCGAGTGATGTCAAAGTCCTGTTATTCGACTGTTAAATGTATGCGTGACTGAATGCCTTATTTGTAATTGTCTTCTGCAGGGTGCAGCAATGGATTGCATACTTGGGGAAATAGTTCACAGCAAAGGCATGAACAAACCTATCGACTATGTCCTATGTGTAGGACATTTTCTTGGAAAGGTTTGTCCTATGTCCTATGTCCTATGTCTTGTTTTTGTTTTCCATATTATCTGTGAATGTCTCTGAAATTCTGACAAATTATCTGTGAATTGTGTGTGATCAGGATGAAGACATCTACTCATTTTTCGAGCCAGAAACGCCTGTGGAGTCTGCAGTTGTATCAAGAGGCAAGGCAGCAGAAGCTGTTAGAATGGCTTCTCCAACATACAAAAGTGGAGGAGTAAAATCATCATCCTTAGGCCCCTCAGATAGTACTACTGGGGCTCAGTCCCAAACTGTAATTCGCGCTACATTGGAGAGCAGGAGGCTGCCTGTACCATGTGACGAGGGTGCTTCTGTACTAGATCTTCGGAATGAGAACTACTTCTCCTGTGCTGTGGGAAGAAAGCGATCAAGTGCTCGATACCTTATGGGTTCGTCCGAGGATGTTGTTTCGTTGTTGAAGGGGCTTGCTCAGGCTTCTTCTTCTTCTTCTTCTTCTTCAGAATGTTGTTAATACCTCATTATTAATGCCCCTGTATCTTAGATAAGCAGCTCATTAGGCAAATTAGCTAGCCTGTAGAGTTTTCACAGGGTGCAGTACATTATTATTGGTAGCATATATAATAATATTATATATTGGCATAGTGCCTTGTCATTTTATACCATCTGTCTGAGATTATTTCATGAGTGAAGTGCGCGTACATTGCCTTATTACAGGACTGATGTACATACTTAGAGACGAATGCACCTTTAATTTTTCTGCATCTATATCTCGGATTATTTCATGATTGAAGTGCATACAGGTCTGATTTGAAGAGAACAATAATATTGAACCTAACTTTGATGTTATTCAGCTGGACTCAAGTTATCGCTCACCCATGGCGATCTTAGATGACAATTTATAATGTTCGAAGTATGAAGGTTTGACATGAAGAAATTAATGTTCATAACCCACTTCCTAACTAGCTTATAACTCTTTAATCGAATTGCTCGATAGCTAATGAATGGAATTGTGTTAAATCGAAGTTGAATCTGCTAGCTAGCTAGACCGAAGTGTTCACCCACACTCGACTCACTTGACTAATCAAATAAAGGGCTTAAAATAGGTCAACACACGACTAATATGCCACAAAGAGACGGACAAATTAAAACTAAACTCCATCCAATTAAACTCGCAAATTAATTTATGCTCCCTCCTCTTTTTTGTAGAAATAATTTGGATATTATAGAAGTAAAGAAACATTTTACGTAAAAAGTCAATAAGCCGGCTCATATACTTTCATAGTCGAAAGTAAGAAGTTTACAATGAAATCAATACGTACTATAACTAATTTGAAAAAAAAAGAGGACCCAACAGGAGCTGAGTGACCAATTGGTTTTGGCCGGCGTTACTCTAACCAATGCAAAAGTAACAGAAGCTCCATTATTGTGAGATAATTGACGTTGCTGCATGTTCATGCATGGCTCTCAACTTGTCGTAAGCATTTTGTTAGCCAGTTACTACGGAGATTCAGAGAACAACCTTTACAGAGAAATGAGAATGCCATCAGCCGAGTCTTAGCTTATTTCACAAGTTACACATACACCAACAATGTGATGCCAATTTCTTAATTATTGTTATGCTTTGTTGCTGTTATATATATCTTGTCTAGCTAATTACGTGCGTACGAAACTCAGATTCTTGTCTCAGGATGTACGCTTGATGAACAAACCTTCATACTCCAATCCATATATGCTTCTCGACTTCGACGCTCTTGGATGAGGTAAACCACTAAGTAATGATGATACAAAAAAAAAGGTGTTAGTCGTACAAGAAGTTTCGTGTTATAAGAAATTTGAGAGATTGTTCGATTTCAATATTGATTGAGTAAGAGTACTCACATTATCCGCCGCTTGAATATTCCTATTAAGAGTTCTAGACCAAGAAAACAAGAAAGGTGGTAATTGGTAATGGCTGTATAAGTCTATCATAATCATATCATTACCCAAATTTAGCATCCACCATGAAAGTAGACTGTTTAGTATGTAGCTGTTGGCAAATTACTAGCAAAAGTTGTTTCTTTCTATATAGGTGTGGACCTCCTCATCAAGTTGTTCAAACATCTATTCATTTTCTGTTAATTACGTATGAACAAGCTAAGGTGATAATATTGACAAATTTAGTTTGTTGCAAAAAGGAGGAAAATTACAAACTTATATTTGATCATATTATCATGTCCTTGCAAAATTCTTCACCAGGAGTAGTGGTCAGTGGATATGGTTATCACTTATCACTGTACCTTTACATAATTCCGTTCCTCTGTAAAAAGCCTATTTTGTAGAGTCATGGGCACGTAACAAAAATCAACTTAAGAAAATCTTTTACTTTGATTTTTGAGCGGTGAATACTGCTAAGAAATTGCAAGTTGTTTATGAGATAAGCTATGTATGGTGGTTACTGGTTACTAATTAAAACATTGAATAATCTACATTTGTGATAAAATACACATGCAAATTTGAAAGCTAGAATGTAGATTGGACCATATTATGCTATGAGTATATACTTTTTTCTTTCATAATTTAGTTCGTTGGAGTTTTAATTTCTATGGCTGAATTCAGATCTAATTCGAATTGTGCACTTACAAGCAAACAATAGTGAGTTAAAATGCATATAGATATCTAAGGACCACTAATTATATATGAAACGAACTTACACGGACTTATTACGACATCTGATGACCAAAAACATTAATCTCTGCTAGCTAGAATAATGTAACTTTAGGTTTACTTCACAAATGAAGTTAATTGAAATCCACTTTATAATTAATGCACTGAAATATATGGACCAATTTTATAATTTGTTGAGTAGTTTATCAAAAGTATCAGATCAGAATGGCATGTTTAGGACTTAAGAGATCAAGAATGGTTACAGAATTCCGAGGAACATTTAGCTATCCGTCTGTCTATTCTATGCCTTAGGCTATGTTTGGTATGCACAATAAGTTAGCTTATTTGGCCAAAATAGCTTATTTGACTATTTATTTAAGCTGTTTGACCAAATAAGTTGGTTTACTAACACCACTAACTTAAATAATAAGCTAGCTTATTTAAGAAATTAATTACCCCATGTAACTTATTTAAAAATAAGATAGCTTAGCTTATCATAATTTTATGGCAAATTTAATGAAAATAACCCAACGTTTGCAACATCTTCATAGAATAACTCAACCTTTCCAATTTAACAAAAATAACCCAACGTTTTACTTCGCGTCACACTAATATCCCGAACCTACTAAAATGAAATTTCTAGCACTCCAATTCTCAAGGGGTTACTTTCTATTTCACAAATTTATGATTTTTTTCATTAAAGGGCTTTTTTTATCTAGCTACATTGTTCTAAGTATTTTGCCTTGTTTGACATTTAACTTTTGTCTTGGTCAAATTGTCAAACATTTAACATCCCAAATGCACGAACATTTTTATCATGCAAATGAATCTTTGAATGAAACCAAAATAGATTTTTATTTAGAGGTACTTGTGATTTTGAAATAAGTTCATTTCGATTGAGGTTGAATAGACGTGTTCTACATAAAAAGGGGAAGGTAAGTATTATAAATTACTTATAAAATAGGGGGAAACAAAAGGGAAAAAATCGTCAAGGAAAGAATCACATAAATTTGTGCAATATGCTGAATTTTTTTTCCTTTTTTTATCTGGCCCCTTGAGATTTGAAGTGCGAGAAATTCATACCTTAGTAAATTTGGGATATTAGTGTGACGTTGTGTAAAAAGTCGGGTTATTTTTGTTAAAGTGAAAAGGTTGGGTTATTCCATGAAGATGTTGCAAAAGTTGGGTTATTTTCATTAAATTCGCCTAATTTTATTCCTAATTTACACTCATTTATTTACTAAATTAATTAAAATGAGATTAAAAATAAATAATGTATTATTATGTAATTTTATATATTTCAGCTCCTACACCAGCTAATTCAGCCAAACACTTATAATATAACTATCAGCTAAAAACTTTCACCTACTGTTACAGCTAGTATTGCAGGTTTCAGCTAGCATTTCAGCGTTCACCTACTATTTCAGTTAGTTTTACCAAACATAGCCTTAATTGTTTCCAACTGCGTTTACTCAAGTCACATTTCGTTTCCATGAGTATCAAATAAGATTAATACATGAGATCTATATATTCAATTATTCATCTAAAGCAGATTATCTTAACGCGCCTCTTGTAGTTGCACCACACTTGAGATTTTTCCATTCAAGCTGAACTCACCAAATAGTTAAAGAAATTTGTACTTACAAATAATTAATTAACAACTCGACAAGTGTCACGATTTAGTCTAGTCCAAAAAACGCAATAACCAAAATAGAGCTAACTTTAAATATGTGTTACCATCAAAACCGAAAACTCAACATCAAGTATACTATAGAAAAAGTCAGGTATCTTAGAGGTACCATACTAAATATCCTCTCTCTTTTTCTTTTTTTTTTTTTAGTTAGCGTACTAATTTTAGTTTAGGAGCATTAGCTTTTGATCACCAATATGCACCTTCTAGTATGTAATTTTTGTGCCTGATTATTAACACTCCACCTTAGGCTTCCAACACTCGCACTAATTAAAATGATATTGTAAAAGAAGTGTTGGAACACTCATTGAAGTGCCAATTGTCGCTCCAAAATTTTATGGTGGCATTGAACTTTTAGTGTGTTTTACGAAGTATATAATTTTGATACCTCACGTGCTAAGTGCTAAGAGCTCGATAAGTTTCCCTTCTGTTTTTATCTTTCAAACGGAAACCAATCCCTTTTTCAACATAGAAACAAGAAAAGTGGTTTTTCAATATTTTCCCTGTAGTCTCTCAATTTTTTTTTATTTTTTTTTTTCATTTATTTACGTGATGCCGAGAAATGTAGGAATATAGGACTAAAAATTCTCAATTTTCATAGTTGAAATCAATCCATTTGATTTTAAAATTACTTCTCGACTAAATTTATTATTAAAATTTCTTTGCAACTAAAATTATTATTTTATAAAAACTGAAAATTGTTAGACATGAAATCGAAAATATCCACAATCTAAAAAGAGTATTTATAAATCATAATATTAAAAAAATAAAACCTACTAATCTAAACTCAGTATAAATACCACCAAAAGCCCCCATTAGATTCTGCCTATCCCCACCCATTTACAACAAAAAAAACCTCGCCAACAATGGGGATTCTTTCAGCAACTCTCAGTCTTCTCCTTTGCCTTCTCCCAATCATAGCTTCTTCCTCCCAAAGCCAGGTTTGTTCATCTCCAATAACCTTCGTAATATTTACATAGTTAACGTATACGACGTCTCAATCCGAAATTGATTGTAAATAAATGTCGTACTACTAGGGATAAGGCTGCGTACATGCGACAACTTAAGCCGATATTATTCTTTATAACTTATAATTATAATAAATGGTTGATTACTAATCATATGAATATGGTACGTATGTATGTATGATGTTGTGACAGGTTTATGTGGTATACTTTGGGGAGCACAATGGAAAAAAAGCATTGCATGAAATTGAGGAAACTCATCACTCTTATTTAGCCTCTGTCAAAGAAACAGAGGAAGAAGCCAGAGCATCTCTACTCTACAGTTACAAACACAGTATCAATGGCTTCGCCGCCGTGCTTACGCCCGATGAGGCCTCCAAATTATCTAGTACGTACGACCCTTAATCTGTTAATTTTCTAATGACTTTAACTAGGTTTATTTGTTTAACAAACAAATTACATTTGATTTTACTTTAATAAAATTATCTAACATTTTCCTTGGATAATAATTGCAAGATTAATTAAAAAAAAAAAAAAACTGCATTATAAGTTTTGACCTAGTGATTAAGATAAAATATCGGCAGATAAATTTTATCATCTAATTTAATCGTCGTGAATTTAATTTTCGTGTCATATATGGTATCAGATTAATGAGAGGATAATTGAAATTTGAATAGATTTGGAAGAAGTGGTATCGGTGTTTCGAAGCCACCCAATGAAGCATAGGACGCACACAACAAGATCATGGGAGTTTGTAGGGTTGGAAGAGCAAGCAAAGCCACAGTTGGAAATGGCACAGAAGAGTGAAAGTTTGCTGGCTAGAGCCAAATATGGACGAAATGTCATTGTTGGTGTTTTTGATAGTGGTACGCATATATTTAACCTTTGCTTCGCTTATCGATCTTTTACTGATTTCTCGATGCAATAATGTCATCTACGCACTTGTATAATGAACTCGTTTCACATAAAACCTTTAGGTTAAAATTATCGCCACTATATGTTGAAAACTAATTTCGAAATAATTAGTTGATTACCCTTAAACTACTCATCCCAAATAATTCATTTCGTATAGTTGTTTATGTTAAATGAGTTTCACATAAAGGCTTAATAATACGGAACCACATCGAGTCAAGTGACATGATGTATGATGCTTTATTTCGTTGTCTTGCTAGTGTTTTTTGGATGGAAATGAGTTATTGTGACCTACGGTGTATTAACTTAGCTAAATACTAGTATTCTATTTGAATAGTAAATTAGTGATGTACTCCTTTCTACCCTTTTTAGCCCAATTTTGGTGGCGGTTTGGGCGCTACTATGCAATTTACCAACCATCCCATTCTATCCTTGCTTTGTAACTAAAAAATAAAATATAGTCTAAAAAATAAAATAAAAATAAAAAAAATTTGAGGCCGTTGATTGTTTCAAGAAACTTTATTTACATTTCTTGAGCTATAAGAAACATTTTAAGAACTTTATCCTATTGAGATACGACAACATTTTTTGTTTCTTATCTTGATCCAAAACTATTATTATTGTTGTTATTGTTGTTGAAAAATTCTACTACTCAAATAATTATAAAGACCGTTTAAATTATTCGTTAAGCTATCCTCGTACAATAGATATATATTAGTGCGGTGAAAATAAATATCCTTACGCTAATGATGTTCCCTTGAAGCATTTATAAATAATGGCTAATTCCGGATATTATGTACGATCTTATGGATAAATGGATAATGTTAATAATTTAAACAAAAGCTTCAGAAATTACACGCAATTCTCTTATTCTTTGTTGATCAAATTTCAATCTTTACGATGCACATATTATTGCACTATAATATTAATGGTACGAACTTGAACTTTAATAGATACGAAACAAATTAAATTATCGAAAGGTGCAACGAGATTAACAATTTGTGGTACCGCGCAAAAAAAATTGTTGGCATGAACAATACGAAACGAGAAGCATGCATCATCACAAAACTATTATTATTATTATTAAGCCAAAGTGTTAACTTTATTTATGTGGATTATGATTGTGGTGTTAAACAGGGTTTTGGCCAGAATCAAAGAGTTTTAGTGATGAAGATATGGGGCCAATCCCCAAAACATGGAAGGGAATCTGCCAAACTGGGGATGCTTTCAACTCCTCTCATTGCAACAGGTTAGTTTGCCTTTTCTTTCTCCAGCACCTCACATATTGATCTTAGATGGATCGTGATGTCACCGCATAATTACAATCCACATAGTTTATATCGACTATTCGACTAGTTCCTGATATAGTTCTGATGAAAACAAATAAAGTCTTTTGAAACAAACTTCATCAAGGCGATATACTGTTGCTAGTACTTGTTACGCCTTCTTATTCTCTAGTGGTATGTCGTCGTTATTACTTATTAGACTGGTTAACTTGTGATGAGTCTAAATTGTGGCTCAATAATGTACGTGTTCATATACAAGTAGAAGCCCGTGATGCTAAATTGTTGCGTTATGTATACACCACGACCCTACGTACATTATTTTACTTTGGGTGTCATACGTGTTTTGGATTATGTTTTGGATGCATCAATCAATGATAGGTTCAATTCATTTGCTTATTGGGTGTGTTTTTCTATATAAGTTTCATGTGATTACTGTTAGATTCAGAGCTCCATGCACGTAATTTACCTTACCAATACCCACCTTCTGTTGCAAATATACTGGTCATTTGCTAAGACAAAAGAAAAGGTTGGGTAGTGAAGACAAAGTTCGATGTTTATTAGAGCATATACTAAATTTCAATCATTTAACTTCATGGATGAAAATTGATGGGTGATAAATATTGAACTTCGTCTTCCACTATGAATTTTTAATTAAGCATGTTATATAAAGGAGTCGGAAATGCACTTGTAAACGACCAGTTTCTAATTAATGGAACTGAAAAATAGAGTTGTTCCGATAATTATTGTTAATTAACGAAGGTTTTGCATGGGCCACTACTACTATCGTTAAGTTTAAGTTACATCATATTAAGATGTCCTCATGTCCATACTGATCTGAGCTTTATGGTTTTTTTTTTAGTTGAATTTCCATAGATCGAATTAGAAAGCAAAAAGATGCACCTCATATAATTGTGAACGTACAATGCCAAATTATTGCCAATTGGTCGAACACACACTAACGTCCAATATTGTTGAATGGTGCATGTCCATTTCGAAACAACAGATAAATAAGTCAACCCCTACACCTACCTCTTGCAGGAATAATATGGTTCAAGCTAAGTGTCGTTTTCGCTTCTTTTGTATTCTTAGTCGTCGTCGATCATACAAGTCTACGTCAAAGGATACTCATTACTCTTCTTGAATCTAGCTTATTACTGCCTTGTTAAAGTTTGTTGTCGACTTAGATTCGAGATTCCATCTATCTTAAAACGACTTTGCCTGTTAAAAGAGCACTCGATTACAAAATTCTACCCAATATTTTAGACGTAACTCATTACACAATTCAATAGTTATACACGTTTTTTTCCGTATATGATTGTGAAAACCGTATTGATAATTCAATTTTATATTTCCCCTAACATTTTGGATTCATTGGCCCATAGGAAGGTGATTGGAGCTCGTCACTACATTAAGGCCTACGAGAGCCACTACGGCCCATTAAACCGAACCATAGACTACCTCTCCCCAAGGGACAAGGATGGCCATGGAACTCACACTTCCTCAACTATAGGAGGCCGAGCAGTCGCGGACGCTTCCTTTTTGGCAGACTTAGCCAATGGCACGGCCTCAGGTGGCGCGCCACTAGTACACCTAGCCATTTACAAGGTGTGTTGGGCTATCCCAAACCAAGATAAAGTAATGGGTAATACATGTTTCGATGCTGACATGCTAGCTGCAATGGATGATGCCATCAATGATGGTGTCAACATTATGAGCCTTTCCATTGGAACCAAGGTTCCTACCCCGTATAACGAAGATGGTATCGCCATTGGAGCATTGCACGCTGTAAAGAGGAACATTGTAGTGGCTGCTAGTGCTGGAAATGAAGGGCCTCAGCCTGGTACATTGTCTAATCAAGCACCTTGGATCATTACTGTTGGTGCTAGTAGCTTGGACAGGAAGTTCTCTGCTCCTGTTGTGCTTGGAAACGGCCTGACACTTTCGGTAAATAACTGAAACCTGCAATTGTTCTACAAGATAACATTGTTGTGTCCTCTACCTTGGTAACTTAAGTATATGCTGATGAATATTGCAGGGTGAAACGACGACCAATTACAAGATGGACAACTTCACCTACCCATTAGTGTATGCAGGAGATATAGTCCTCCCAAACGTCAATAAAGATCTTGCTGGGTAAGATTTTGTTATAACGATGTCTGCTATACTCCCAGACTAATTCAAACCTAGCGTAAAGAAATTTAAAGACGTGACTTAAGAGAGAAGCTGAAATAAACACTCGGATGTTCTAGAGGTTATCCTGTTATATCTGCTGATAAGTGTCTGAAATGAACTTTTTACAGGCAATGCCTTCCAAACAGCCTGTCGACAGAGAAGGCGACTGGTAAGGTGGTTCTTTGTATGAGAGGCAACGGTACAAGGGTTGGAAAAGGCATGGAGGTGAACAGAGCAGGAGGAATTGGTTTCATCTTAGGAAATTCTCAAGCCAATGGACAAGAAATTGTGGCCGATCCCCATGTTCTTCCTGCAACAGCTGTGGGAGCTACTGAAGCCGTGCAAATCCTGAACTATATCAAATCTACGAAAGACCCAAGGGCGGAAATCCTCCCTGCTGAAACAGTGGTACACACAACTCCAGCACCTTTCATGGCCTCCTTCACCAGTAGAGGACCCAATACAGTTGATCCGAATGTTCTCAAGGTAAGTCTAGTTTCACTTATGTCGCGGTTAACATTACTTGACAGTCCATCATCAAGACGTTAGTACACCCTTACATAACTAATTCTGAACATCAAAACTCTGCATTGTGCAGCCTGATATTACAGCGCCAGGATTAAACATATTGGCAGCATGGTCAGAGGAGGATGCACCAACAAAATTGGGTGCAGATGACAGGAGAGTTCAGTGGAACATCTATTCCGGAACATCAATGTCTTGCCCTCATGTCTCGGCTGCTGCTGCTCTCCTCAAAGCTATATATCCAACTTGGAGCTCTGCGGCCATCAGATCCGCTCTTATCACCACTGGTAAGCTCTAACCCCATCCTCATTCGCCTTCCTGCTCACTTCATATCTTACATATCTCCAAAGTTCATTCATTAACAAACGTCTGCTAATTTTACCTTTGATCAGCTGGTCTGAGGAACAACAAGGGATCCTTAATAAGTGATTCGAATGGCACCCCTGCTGATCCATTCCAG
>JBBYHQ010000014.1:1358354-1382901 GCA_038382645.1 Spergularia azorica
ATTGGTGCTTGGAGTAGTAGTATGTATGTTTCATTTGATGATTTGGTATAATTTGGGTTGTTCTTTCATTTTTGATTGGAATCATGGTAAAATCGGGAATGGCGCGAGTTTATATGCTTGATTTCAATGAATGGCGTATGGGGACTGTTGTGAAGGTTTGATCGTGTTTTAGTATTGTGTAGGGAGAGTTTTGGTGGCTGTTTTGGGATTCATTGGACTATGTTTTAGTGTGGAGTTGGATGATCAATTATCCCCACTAATTACTCCACGCCTTAACTTCATAGCAAATACCCTCTCCTTACTATCTTTCCTTAGCCGTCGCTATACTCAATCCAGTCCCCATAGGTATGGGCCGGCCCATCTCGTTAATGTGAGAATTGAGCCCCAACAATTGTCCCCTTTTTGTCTTCCAGCAAAGTAGCCGTTACGCCCACTTTGGGAAGATAAAAACTGGCCGTTACACGTCCTGTCAACTACCCTGCCAGTTATGCTTTAATTTAATTAACTCCCCATCAATTTAATCAACTGCCACCCCTTCACATACTCGCCATCTTGCTATTTAAACTTTTCATAAGCCTCTCTCCTTCTTTATCTGTGCTTTCTTTGTCTGTGCTTTCTTCATCTTGCTCTGCACGTCTCTTCCTACCAAGGTAATCTTCTATCCTGTTTCAACTTTGTTTCCCTTGTCTGCTCTTCATTTTAATGAGGAAGAAAATGTCTCCCAAAAAGAATCCTCCACCCAGAAGCTTTGAAATCAATGGTGTAACCTTCCAATGCCCAAATTGGGTCAATCAGTCCACCTCCCTGCAAAACGAATTAGGCCCTGAATTCAAGACTTACCTGAAGAGTAAAGGGCAACTCCCCGAAGAGGCTGTGTGTTTGTTCCCTCCTGTAGATTCCCCTGTGTCCATGGTATGGTCCAAGGCTTTCATGAGTATCCCTTCAGACTTGGGCTTACTATCCCTATGTCGGAGCCCCTTAAGGGCATCATCACAACCCTCGATGTCACCCCCACGCATCTTCTCCCATACTTTTGGAGGATAGTACTTTCACTCGACTTTCTCCATATCCTTCATAGATTCGACTGGAACATAGATGTTCTCAAGGCCTGTTATCACTTTCGTGGTGTGAGTGGTGAGACAGTTGGGATTCGTGCTTATGATGGTAGTTGCCCGCACATTGACTGTAAAAAGACCAAGGAAGATGAAGGGTGGCGCAGACGCTTCTTCTTTGTGAAGAAGAGCTTTCTGGACAATTACCTGGACACATTCCGATCCCCCTAGAGAGTAGGAGGTTAGAATCTTTTCTTTGATTTATTCCAATTCAATCCCTCTGATTTTGTCCTTGCCTCTTATTCTCTTCCTGTAACACCCCCAATTTCCTAAGATTTTAGAAAATGCATTTGATTTAAAACAAGGAAAATTGGGAGTGTTACCGCCACGATTGACACCTCAATTCAATCGCTAAGGCATGGGAACAGTACTAATGATCTATTAAACTCCAAAACCAAAATACCAAACCGTTACATCCAAAATCAAACCATTACAATCCTTTAATCAAAATAAAGTGCGGAAGCGAGAAACGAGTATAAGTTGATCTTTATTTTGTCTAGTAGATGAGCGTCACACTTCACCCTTAACCAACCCGTGAAACTTCAACATCTAACCTGCAAGGCTAAGAAAATGTAGAAACCATCAACCAAACGGGTTGAGTAAGAAGCAACTTATCTAGAAAACAGTTTTCAAAGAAAATGTATATTTTTCCTAGACACATAGCACAGCGGAAACCTTTGAGTAATATTAAAACAGTTGAACCGTTAACACTTAATTTGTATACGAAAATGTAACAAAGCGATACAACAAATCCTTTTCCTTTGTTCCTTTTTCCTTCAGTACCAGGGCTGACTTCCTTCAACCAATAATCCCGAATGCATGCATCCCCCTAGGGTCCTGTTCCCAAGGGGAGGATATAAAGGCTCAAGGTGGAGGATCAATCCACCCTATCTATACTTTGTGCACAATATACTTAGACCATTATGGTCACCCTGTACTCAAGTTAACTCCCTTACCAGAGTTAACAACATATATAAAAACCTTTAAATAATCATACATGTATAAATTAGTAAAGCTGATAAACCTTTGCATTTAAACCTTACACTTAGCAATTACTTTTCGAAATCACAAACCTTACTGTAAAATAGTTTATATAATACTTCTCAACTTAAAAACGCATTTGGAAGTTCCTTTGAAGGAGATAAGTACTTCTTCTTACCTTACTCAGCAGTAAGTCTCACAGTAGCTCAGCAAGTACTAGAATTGTTCTTCTATGAACTCGGACTCTACACGAGTATGCAAAATATGCTAATTAGTTTATGCACCTATAATGTATGAATGTTATATGCATTGTAACTTGTGGACATAGACAAAACAAAAAGGAATGCTATATAACTTCGCCTATCCTTTCTCCGATGACTTACAAATACCAAACGCTTAATTACTTTACTCACCATTTTCATACATAATCTCGCCCAAAACATCCCCAGAAGTCTATTTTTATAAACTTAAAGTATTCAAACTGCACACCAACACAACCTCCCCCCCCTTTAAACCAATACATTCGTAACTCATAATTATACCTAATTACATTACATGTTGACTCCTTACTTGTCTTTTTAACATGCTGGGCAGCCCTCTCTTCCTCCCATAGTCACTGCCCTTCACGACTATATCATTCACTAGATTATATTAGTATGACTTTCATTCCTGCCAACTTCTGATCAGCCTCTAGATTAATTATACAACATTTGTCATCAAATTAAGCATCATATCACCACAAGGCAAGTACATCACCGACAAAATTACCACTATCCTGAATAGGTCATTATCCAGTAGTGATATGCCTAAAATAAGCCACAAAACCTTATACAAGGCGTACCTTAACAGCCCATCATCAAGCATAGGGTCACGAAAAACATACAATAATTGTCAAACCTTCTCAATTAGTATACTAGATAGGACCCTTCGGTTTTCATGCGAAGTAAAGCCTTCAATTCATCTTAGTACGTCACTAGTATTACCCACAACAATACTTTCGTAACCATCCAACTATTTCCACATAAAACTCATGCCCACTTTTACGAGTAAATCGGTAGTAATCACAACACTTAACAAAAAAACACACTAAAATGAAAGTGCAAGATTCTGGTAATTAAACATGATAACAAGGCCACAACATGAGCAAATCTTCACGACAAAGCATGCTAAATGTCTGAAAATTTTTGATCAAACTACAGCAAGACAACATAGTACAAACGCACGAAAACGAAATATTGAAAACAAAACGTATAATAGAAAAGATGAAGTGTTACAGGAATTGACATGCCTTGGTGTTGAATACGGAAATGAGAGAGAGAAAAAGCTGGAGTTAAAAATGGTGGAAGAGAGCAATGCGGCAGCAGTAGCGAAAGGGGCTTGAGAGGAGGAGAAATGACGTATTATAGAAGGAATGACAGGGTTTTGTTTTTAGGGTTTAATTTTGTTTACTTAAAATGTCTTGGGCTGCTCGTACAAATGCTGAGGTCTGATTTTTTTTTTTTTTTTTTTTTTTATTTCGAAAAACAATAAAAATAGTTTACGTCTTCTCCGAAATGGCTGAAATTGTCGTTTCAATGTAAAATTTTGAAATACTTCTCGTAAATTAAGTATATTAACAAACGTAAGAACAACTTTAGGACCTCAAAAATACGGGGTATTACACTTCCTTGTGCAGAAAAGGACATCATTCTCGAAGCATCGATCAAGGCAAGACTCGCTGCAGCCCAGATCTTGACAATTCCCATAGCTCAGAGAACATATCCTACGTCCCTAGGCTCTACTCCTCAATCCGCTCCCAAGTCGGCTAAGAAGGTGGGTCTAATTCCAATAATACCGCCTCTACTCAATCCACCCCTTCCGTTGTTTCTCACAAGGATAAGGGTCCTCCACTACGTGAAGAAAAAGGGGACAAACGTATAGAGAGGGAAGGAGAAGAAAAAGAAGTAAACTCAGAAGATTCCCTCAAAATCACCTTCTCAACCCACATTGCGAAACAAGGTTCCACCAGCATATCAACCAGTAAGTACCCTGTAACCTTCACGTACACTGTAATCACCGTATGGGGTTGTTTCTTCTTACGCCCTACTGTGGTGTAGGTCTATCGAAAATCAGCAATAGGACCCGTTCTGCCTTCAAAGCCATAGACCTGGATGACCCTACCTTGGACGAAATAGCTGCTCGTCGTCTCCAAGGGAAGAAGAGTGCCCTACCTTTCCCGAAGAGGGAGAGCAAACCCAAGGCTGACCCTGCTGCTGATGAGCCACCTAATAAGAAGAGGAAGGCAGTCCAAACTGCAACTATCCTGCTGCCCTACAACCCTGATGAGAGCGCTGCTAATACTGGAAAGAACTTTGGATCTGATGCCTACCACACCGCCGTTGCCGCCTGAGACTCTCTCTGCAACTTAGACTTGGTGAACAAGGCTGTTGGGCACTCTTAAAATGTAAGTCTCATTCTCTCGCTAGACATTTCTGCTTTCATTTCCCTAGATTAAAGCTTATGTCCCCACACCTGTTGTGACAGGTACTTCAAGCTACCCTAGCCCTACAGCGCCGTGAGAAATAAAGGGTGGATCAAGTCAAGGTCCTTACCTATGAGAAGATGGGTCTTGAGCGTGTCAACCGGGACCTCAACAACACCATCCTCGCCAATACTGAAGCGCTGAAGGCTAAGAATCAGGAGATCAAGAATCTGTCTGCCACCAAGGATGAGCTGTTGCTCAAGCTTGCAAATGCTGAAAAGGCCTCCTTTGAAGATTATGCTAGCGCTGCTAGGGAGCAGGAGGTGGGAATATGGCACAGGTTGCTCACCAAGATTAAGATGATGAAAGAGTTGGTAAGGCAGATGATTGGGATCTGAAGAAGACCATAGAGCGCTTCAACAAAGTCTTCCCTAATGAAGCCATTAAGCCAGAAGAGGGTGAAGTCAATTCTGGTGAAGGTAGTGGAGCCACAGCGCAGGAGAAGGAGAATGCCGACCAGGCCCTGAACCAAAACAAGGAAGCTGATGGGGAGAATTAGTTATATAATGCTATATTTATGTGTTCCCAGTTTTCGTAATGAACAATTTAAGATTATGTAATAAGTGGGCCTTAGTGTATCTGCCTAGTAAGAACTTCAGAAATTGTTAAGTTTGGGATCCCAACAATATGTTTAGTACAGAACATGCAACTTGCTCTGTTTACTCACGTACCTGGCTAGCGACTTTTCAATCTTTGTGTTTCGAGCGCTTTATATTGAGGAGACTTGTTAGTCCCCTATCCCCCTACGTATGCCTTGAGGAGGAAACCTTATGGAGCAGGCTTTTGCAAGAGCACCCTGTAAGGCGCAGGTTCTTAGTAATGATAGAGCTTTAAATTATTGGCATTCCATGCCCTTTCTACTTGCTTTCCGGACATAGTTAATAACCAGTAAGCTCCGGCACCCGATATTGAATCTATCAAGTATGGCCCCCATGTTGCGGCCAATTTCCCGACATTTAGTTCCCTTGTATTATCTTGAACCTTGCGTAACACCAGATCCCCAACCTGGAAGGCGCGGATCCTTGCCCTCCTATTGTAGCTACGTGCCACCGCCTGTTGGTATGCCGCCATGCGGATTCTTGCCAGATTCCTAAGCTTATCTACTGTATCCAAATCATGAATCAACGCCGTATGATCCGTTTCAATGGGAGTTAGGCCATACCTCTGAGTGGGCACGACTACTTCAGCGGGTATCACAGCTTCACACCCATATACTAAGGAGAACGGAGACTGACCTGTAGCGTTCTTGGGGGTTGTCCTATCTGCCCATAAGACAAAAGGCAGCAGCTCTGCCCACCTGCCCTTCTTAGACTCTAGCTTCTTTATCAAGTTGCTAACAATTATCTTATTGCTTGACTCGGCCTGGCCATTGGTTTAGGGGTAACGAGGGGTGGAAAATACCAAATCTATATTCCATTCTTCGCAAAATGACTTAAACTTACTGCCATCGAACTGAGACCCATTCTCCACTACAATGTGAGAAGGAATGCCATACCTACAGATTATATTCTTCTTAACAAAGGGGATTACCTAAGCCTCTTTTATGCAAACAAAAGACTCGGTCTCTCTCCACTTCGAAAAGTAATCAGCCATTGTAAGCAGGAACTCATGTCCACCGGAAGCCTTAGGTAACTTCCCTACAATGTCCATCCCCCAACGCATAAAGGGCCAAGGGGTAGAGGTAGGATGCAGGTACTCCGATGGCTGGTGCGGGATCGGCGCATGGCGCTGACAACAGTCACACTTTCGGACATAGTCTATAGCATCACTCTTCATCGTAGGCCAGTAATACCGTATTCGTCGCGCTTTGTTTAATAGAGTCTGTCCTCCAGCATGGTTCCCACAATCTCCGGAGTGTAGCTCTATTAGTACGCGGGCTGTTTCCAAACACCGCAATAAGGTTCCCTCTACCGAGCTCCGGAATAGGACGCCTTCCCTTATCAAGAATTTAGAGGCTTTAATACGGAACGCCTTAGCCTCTATTTTCCCTGTAGGGAGTATCCCGTCCTTTATCTAGTTAATGGAAGGCGTGGTCCAGCCATCAGTTGAAGCAACCTGTGCCACTGTTTTGTGGATGGGTAATGCCTTATCTATAGAGGGCTATAGAATGTGGACTATGGGGATGTTTGTTATCGAGATGTCAGAAAAACTAGAGCCCAAGGAAGCCAAGGCATCCGCTTAAGTGTTCTGATATCGTGGTATTTGAGCAGTTTTAAAATCTTTAAAGAGTGTAGCCAACGCCTTTACTTTCTCCAAATAGGATTCAATCTTAGAGTCCTTAGCAGCACAAGAGTCGTTAATCTAATTAACGATAAGTTGGGAATCACTACTTACCTAAATCCTTCGGACCTTAAGGTCTAGGGCCGTCTGTAAGCCCAGAATTAATGCTTCATACTCGGCTTCATTGTTGGTAATCCGGAACTCAGACCGTATGGCACTAGGTAGTATGTCCCCTTGTGGCGACTTTAGCACTATGCCCAATCCGGTACCCCGGACATTTGCAGCACCATCAGTATACAGCATTCATGGCTTCACATCACCTAACTGGTCCAAGCTCTGTACTTCAGAATCAGCGGCTTGTTGTAGACTAGGGCTGAAGTCCGCCACAAAGTCTGCAAGGGCCTGAGACCTGTAGTTCGTACGAGGCTCGTATTGAATGTCATAAGTGAAAGTTATTAGCTACTAATTAGACTCCTCTAATTAGATACTTAATTACCCTAATTAAGTTTAGCTAGTGATCTTTTGTTGCATGTCAAATTAAAGCTTAGTTAAGGTAGAAATACAAGTATACTTACCTTAATTAAATTGGTTTTATGCCCACTTCTTTTACAAGAAGGTCTTGAGCTGCTATTAATTGGGGATCCTCCTCCTTTACTTGAGTTTCCATGGTAGGAAACCTCCTCCCAAAGTCCACCAAAGTAGCACTCCAAAACTCACACTAAAAGGAACTAGTTTTAATATGAGTTCAACCCTAAACCATATATATATGATTAGCTAACTATTAGATAATTACATATTAGGATTAGTTATGATCATTGGATGATGATTTGATCAACATGCAAAAGAGATCAAAGTGAGTTTTCTTGATATGTTGGCCGAATGGCCTTTTTGGTCTTAGAAGAGGAAGTCTTCTTGTTCTCGTAGAAAGTTTTTGTGTAAGAAAGATGATAAAATCATCATACTTTTTATCGGTTTGACCATCAAGCCAATATATAGAGTAAGAAAATTAGAAAGACTAATTTACCCTTACTTATCTTACCCTTATCATACCCATTAAAATTCATGTTATATTTTGGGTATAATTAGCACACTTAACTCTTTAAGTATTATTTAATTATTATATCATCATATAATAATTACATATTAAATCATTTTAGCTAAATTTACAACTCTTTGTAGTTAAATTAACTTATTGTAAGTACAAGATTAAAAAAGGATAAAAAAAAAAAAAAAAAAAAAATTTAGGAGAAGAATGCTTCATCTCCAAGCTACCAAAACTTCATCATTTTGTTAGCTAAATTCCATGGCTAATACTAGGAGAAATCGTAAACAAAATACAGATTCTGAATCCTTACGTCATTTCGAACAACATGGTGGTAATATCGGCCAAAAAGGTGAGATGGGTATTTTGGTGTCTACGGGTACGGAAGAGCTTCAGGCTGCGACAATGGCGGACTTGGGTGAAAATGTGCAGAAACCTAAAGGCACAACATTTGCAGACCTGTTTGAAGATGTTCTTCCTTCCAATGAGAATGTAAGTCCTACTCACTCTATTGAACCGCCTGTCTCTGTAACTAATAGTAAGAATGAATGTGATGACGGGTTGAAAACTGGAAATGGGTACAAGAATGTTTGTAATCAGAAGCAGGGTATGCAGCTTGAGTTTATTCCGAATGATGGTATTGATGTTACAATTGAGCTTGATGACATCTCTGATCAATTAAAATACTGGGAGAATACTCTGGTTTGCCATGTTATTGGATCGAAACCCACTGAGAAAAACCTTAAGGAGTATGCTATGAAAAACTGGAATTTTGCTCATTTACCTTTGATTCAGTACTTCAAAAAAGGATGTTTTTTCTTGAAGTTTGATAGTAAGGTGGACATGGAGGGGATATTGAGAGGAGGGCCATGGTACTATGGGGAAAATGCTATGATTCTTAAAATCTGGACACCGAACTTTAGCAAAGAGATGGAAACGATTGCTAATGTTCCTGTATGGGTTCTGGTTCCTGAGTTGGAACCTCATTACTGGTCGCAGAAAGCGCTCTGCAAAATAGCCAGCTCAATAGGGAAGCCTCTCTTTGCTGACCTTAGAACTACACTCAAGGAGAAGCTAGCATTTGCCAGGGTTTTAATTGAGGTTGATGTCTCTGAGGAATTGCCTGTGACTATTGCAATCAAGACTCCATTTGGTGAAATTGCTCAATCTGTTAAGTATGAATGGGTTCCATACTTTTGCAAGTGTTGTAACAAGCTTGGGCACATGACACAAAGGTGTAAACATCAGAAGAAGCCTGTTCAACCAGCTGCCAATCCTAAACCTGTCTATGTGAGGAAAAATGTTGATAATAAACATGTTGAGGAAGTGCCTGCTACCCCACAGCCTGTGAAGGAGATGGTTAACCAAGAAAAGAGAGTTACACCCCCTCTCTCTAAGTCAGACAAGATTGTAGTGGTTGATAAGGAGGGTTTTACTCCTGTTATGAGTAGGAAGGCAAAGCTTTCTCTTAATAAGAAGCTTGCTATGGCTGATAACAGGACTCAAATTCTCCAGAAGCCTGAGATGATTATGTTGCCTGCTAGTATCACTAGAGATGCAAAGGTTGAAATGGTGGCTCAGTGTGTGATTGAGGAGGGAGAGGACCCAGGAGGGGGTTTCTCAGCCTGATGATTCTCTCTTCTTGTAATATTAGAGGCCGTAATAAGCCTCATAAGCAGCAAGAAGTCTTTAAATTCTTGCTTGCTAATAAGATTGACATCCTGGGTGTTCTTGAAACTAGAGTAAAAGAGGAAAAGGGTTTGAAGGTGCTAAAGAATAAATTCAAAAGGTTTAGTGCCTTTCATAATTATTCTAAGCACTATAATGGGAGAATATGGTTGATCTGGAATCAACTCACAGTTAATGTCCAGCTTCTGGATTTAGGGGAGCAGTTCATTCACTGCAAAGTCAACTGTCTTAAGACTCACTTCACTTGTATTGCCACTTTCATTTATGCAATGAACAAGGGAGAAAACAGAAGAGGGCTTTGGAGCTTTTTAAAATCTGTAAACTGTACAGAGCCTTGGATCTTGCTTGGTGATTATAATGTGGTCTTGAACAGCACTGAAAAGCTCAGTAAGGGAGCCCTAAAGAAGAATGATATTGAGGAGTTTCAGGATTGTGTTCATAGCTGCAATCTGGTGGATCTTCCTGGAACTGGCTGTAGCTACACATGGAATAATCTTCAGGATGGGGCTGACTCAGTTTGGGCCAAACTGGATCGAGCTATGATTAATCCCAGATGGCTTGCTATGAATATTACCACAACTGTACAATTCCTGCAGCCAGGAGTTTCTGATCACTCTCCAGTGCTAGTGGGAGTTAACTCTGGTGGTCCTTCACTTCCCAAGAGCTTTAAGTTCCTGAATGCATGGTGCAATGACCCTGGGTACAAGAGTCTCATTGAAACTCATTGGAATTTGCAGATCAAGGGGACAAAAATGTTTAGAATTGTGGAAAAGCAGAAAAAAATTAGAGCTGCTCTTAAAACTCTTCATAGAAATAATTACTCAAACATTACCAAAAGAGTTGAGGCTTGCAGGGAGGAATTGTTCAGTATTCATGCTGACCTTCTCAATTCAAATCATAGGATGGCTGAGATGAAAAGTAAGCAGGCAGAGCTGATCAAGTTACAAAAAGCTGAGCTGTGTTTTCTGCACCAGAGAGCCAAGATTAGAGACATTCAAATGAATGATGCAGGGACTAGATACTTCCATGCTAAGGTGAATGAGAGGAAAGCTCATGCCTACATAGGCAAAATCCATGACACCAATAATAATCTGCATAGCTGTCTATCTGGAGTGAATAATGCTTTCTTAGAGTATTACACAGCTCTGCTGGGCACTAAGCATAATGTTCAGGAGCTGGAAGTAATTGCTGGCAATACCATATCTGAGACTAGCAAGAGCCAAATGATGATGCCATTCACTAAAGATAATGTCAGAGAAGCCCTATTTTCAATTGATGAAACCAAAAGTCCAGGGCCTGATGGGTTTAGCTCTGCTTTTTACAAAAATTCTTGGGATATTATAGGAGAGGAGCTGAGTAATGTTGTTTTGGATTTCTTTCATGATGGCAAGATGCTCAAGCAAATCAACTCAACCCTAATTGCTCTGGTGCCTAAAACTCCTACTCCTTTCTCTGTGGTGGATTATAGGCCAATTAGCCGCTGTAATACAATCTACAAAATCATCAGCAAGATGATTGTTAGTAGAATTCAACCTGTCTTGGCAGAAATAATTGGTGAGGAGCAATCAGCTTTTGTACCTGGCAGGAACATCCATGATAATATTTTGATCTCTCAAGAGCTGGTTAGGAAGTATGATAGGAAATGAGTCTCTAAAAGAGCCACCATCAAAGTTGACATCAGGAAAGCCTTCGATTCAGTCTCTTGGGATTACCTACAGTGTCTGATCAAAGCTTTCAACTCCCCTGACAAGTTCATTAGCTGGATTCTTACTTGTCTCAAAACTGCACACCTTTCACTCAGCATAAATGGGTCTCAAGTTGGTTTTTTTGCAGCTAAGAGAGGTCTGAGGCAGGGAAACCCTTTATCTCCCTACCTCTTTGTTATATGCATGGAGGGCTTATCCAGAATACTCACAAGAGCAGTTTTCATCAGCATCCAAAATGCAGCAGACTCAAGCTTAATCACCTCCTTTTTGCTGATGATTTACTCATTTTTGCTAAAGGTGATGTTGGTTCCATTGAATCTGTAGCTAACACTTTAAAAGAGTTTGAGAAACTCTCAGGTCTTGTTGCAAACCCTTTGAAAACAAATATCTACTTGGGGGGTGTTAGTGCAACAGCAGCTCAGCTCAGCTAATAGCTGACAGAACAGGCTATGTGATTGGGAAATTTCCATTCAAGTATCTTGGTGTTTCACTGCACTCTTCCAGACTTACAGCTGCTATGTATTACCCTCTTCTGGATAAAATAGAAGGGAAATTGCAATACTGGGCAAACTCTTTTATCTCCTATGCAGGGAAGCTGCAACTGATTAATTCTGTCATCTTGGGCAGTCAAACATACTGGGGTTCAGTACTTCCCCTCCCAAGTGTGGTGCTGAAAAGAATAAGCAGGCTTTGTAGGGAGTTTTTCTGGGGTACAAATGAGCAAAAAGGTAAGATCACATTCATTAAGTGGAGAGAGCTCTGTAACCCAAAAAGGGAAGGTGGTTTAGGCATAAAGGAGGTCCTTAGCTGGAACAAAACTCTCTATGCTAAATGGATTGTCAAGTTTCTGAGTGACAGTCAGAGTATATGGTGTAGATAAACTAGAGCATACTATTTGAAGCAGGATGATTTTTGGCAAGTGAGCCCAAAGACTGACTGCTCTGCTACTTGGAGAACTCTCTTTGCCATAAGAAAGAAGATAATGGAGAAGGCTGGTACAAAGGAGGAGGCAATGGAGCTGCTTAAAAGCTGGAATAACAGAGGCAGCAGCAAAGCAGTTTACAGGTTTTTCAATGACAGCAGGAATGCTGTTAAATGGTACAGGTTAGTTTGGGATGTGTGCAGTGTTCCCAAATGCTCGATCATTGCAGTGTTGGCTATATGCAATGCACTATCTACAATTGATAACTTGCAGAAAAGGGGATGCTACATACCAAATAGATGCTATCTATGCAAGAAGCAGGAAGAAAGCAGGAATCATCTGTTTTTTTAGTGTCAAGTTGCAAATGACATTTGGGACAATGTGCTTAGGTGGCTAGGCTACAGCAGAAATATAAGCAGTCTGGTACATGAGCTAAATTGGTTCAAGCACAAGATCAAAGGAAAAACTGGAAAACAACACATTCTTAGAAGTGCCTTCTCAGCCACAATCTATGAAATATGGAAGGAGAGGAACACTAGGGTATTTAGAGACATTGAAAGAAATGTAGATCAAATTGCTCTTTACATAAAAATTTTAGTCTGTGTCAGAGTTATTGATAGTATAGAGATGTTATTCCAAGTGAGTAGAGTTTGTAGTGGTTATTTCAAGGGTAGCTCATTGCTCCCCTTTGGTTGGAGTTGTATTTTTTTTCTTCCTTCCCATTTTGGATGAATAAAAAAGCTAATTCTTACCAAAAAAAATTAACTTACTGTCAAATATTGACAATTTACACCAAAAACTTATTATTTACTAATCAACTATTAGTAAATTTGTATCAAAAATGAATTACCAATTAATTCATTAACAAAATCTCTATTTTGTTATATTAAAGAGAACGAAAAATTAAATATCATCAATTATCACATAATTAATAATTATTTAATTTGCTCGACCCGAGTTCCAAACTCATAACACACTATCCAATCTGATCAATTAACTCATTAATTGAATTTTAGGGTTTTATTATATTGTATCTTATACAAATATAATTTCTTTGGAGTAACTATCTTTAACGGTGTGACCGAGAGGGATCAGTTGATTACCGCCGTTATACGATAATAACGTCAAACTCTAGTCAGCCAATCGTTATCGAGTTACGTTAATCAACTGACTTAGTATATCAAATACATCCCAGGTTTATTCCTAATTAGATTTAATTAGTCAACGCATTATTGTCGGAGGACACTACTCTAACAATAAGTTATTGGAATCTTAGTTATACGCTCATTCATATTTTGAATTTCCTGTAAGATAAATTGGAAAGCAGCATTAGAGTCTGTAGAGGGATTTGGTTGGAGAGCATTACCCAGGACTCCTGTTGCCGAATTGGTATGATGGACTGTAGCACTGGGGTTGCTCCCAGACCCTAGTGAGAACTGGGGCAGGGTTCGGGTAGTGACTAGTGACGTCTGTCCCTGCTGCAGGTGAGGGGTAGGGATTGGCGCTTCTATTCCTGGACGCATCGCCTGGGTTGCTGAGCGCAGTGGGAAAGGAAGAGTCAATAATCCCCTAGTCAGGAGTTCTGAAACACTCCTAGTAGGCTGGGATGACCGAATTCCCATTCCTGCTTCCTCGTCACTTTCTTGAAGTCGATTCCCCGATGAATCTAAGGGGATGTCCTCAATAGTGATCATGCTTAGCACTACCGTAAGGTCCCTCCTAGATGGAGCCTCAGAGGATAACGCTTCTGAACTTGCTGCTTCCAACTCTGCTCGCAACGTTGATGCCTCTTTAGCCCACGCCGCTTCTGCTTCTAAGATCCCTACCCAATCCGTAGTCTTCTTCAAGGAAGTGCGGAGTCCATTCACCATAGCAAGATTTGGTGGCTCGAATCCTGTTGGTGGTTGTGTTGGTGAGCTTGTGATGGGCGGGTGGATCATTGGTTGAATTGTGTCACCTCCAAAGCCTGGGTCTCAAATGATCTAGTTATCGGGGTATTTGACATAGAGGAATCAAATCTAGCAAGCGAAATTGTTTTGGATAAATTTTACAGGTCTACCTACTATGGATTGAACACGACTGCTTAGGTCTTAAGGTGAAAGTAAGAGCTAGAAAAAATAGAGACAATAGCAAAGACACAGATTTTTTAGGTGGAAAAACCCTATGAGTAAGGGAAAAAACCACCGGGGTTGTAGCCTCCTTAAGTTCCACTATAATCGTGCTCGAATACAAGTACAGAGAGGGTATCTTTGTATTGGACTATTGCTATTTCTCAGTTGATTCTCTTGTGACTGGATGATCCTACCTTCTTGTCGAAGATACATTCTTATAGTGCCTCCCCCTTGTAACGTCTTAATGACTATGAGCATTAGTTGCTGCATGTTTTTCTCCCTTTGTCGCGTCATCAACATTAATCATCATTTATCACCTATATGATTTCTGTCCATTATGATCAATTATCCCACTAATTACTCCACGCCTTAACTAGCAAATACCCTCTCCTTACTATCTTGCCCTAGCCGTCGCTATACTAAATCCAGTCCCCATAAGTGTGGGCCGGCCCATCTCGTTAGTGTTAGAATTGAGCCCAAATAGTGCGTAAAACTGATTAATGATCCAAATAATTAATCGTTTGAACTTGGGTTTACCTTAATGATCTTCACCCTACTCCGAGTTTCTTCAAAAGCTTTGGTACATCCCTGGAGAACAGAATTAAACAATGATTAGTACCAAATGAGCAAACGAAACATAGTTGTCGACAAAACATATTCAAGAAACGACCTTGTATTATTAAACAATTGTAAACCAAAACAACACTAATCACCTCCAACAAAGAAGACCGAGACCCTTATAAATAGTAGGGTAACGTAGTGCGGAACGCCCCTCCGACTCCATAACTGCCGCCTTGAACGTGCAAATTAAATGTTGGAAGTGGTAGAGCTCTAAACGGCAGAAACAGCTGAAGAGGTGAGCGCCTGTGTTTTGTAGATAAGAATGAGCGAGTAAGAATTGTAATTTGCCTACAGACACAATTAAATTATTTAGGGCCCACAAAAATATTAAATAGTGTGGTATGAATAACATAGAGGAGATAGGTTTGACCTGGAGGAGAGAGAGTAGAAGTTGCTTAATGGGCTGACACATCAGTTTTGAGCTGGATTTTTTCTGCTAAGAGTACTTTCAAACACTGCCACGTAGGCGGGGAAGTTAGGCAAATAAATGTATAGTATTGATATAATGTGGTATAGCTTACAAGACAGCTGAATGAAAATGAAATAGTATAACGGGTGATGTGACAATCGAGTGAAAAACAAATAGTATTGCGTGTGACATAATAGTGGGATGATAATTAAATAGGATAACGAGTGACGGGATAGTGGAAATGAAATAAAAATATGATGAGTAAGTAGAAATAAATAAATAATTATATAATATGAATGGTGACAAAGATAGAAAAACGATAATGTAAAATATCGTTCCTAATAATAGTTTTTTTGTAAGTGATTTGGTTCTTTATTCATCCTCAAAATGGGGAAAGTAAAAGAACATTCTTACAAAAAGACTCCTCTAAAGGATAAAGCATTGAATTGCTCAACCATTTCCTCTAAATTACAATTCCTCGCCCAATAGTACAATCTACCACTCACAATAATCTTAATTTGCCTAATAATCCACTCAGAAGTGTGCTCTTGATCACCAAACATCCTATTATTCCTCTCCTGCCAAAGCATGTAAATGGTTGTTGTCAAGCTGCAAGTTGCCCATTTATGCTTCCAGTGCCTCTTATACGCTTCCTCTTCAACCAATGACATACTCCCCAAAGATCATTGTGGTTATGACTCATACTTGTCCAGCCTGATAGCTTTCCAGACCTCAGTGGATAAACTGCATCCAAAAACAAGTGCCTGTGAGTTTCAGCAGCTTTCCTGCACAAGCTGCATCTGTTTACCAGCATAAACCCTCTCCCTGCCATTTTATCCACTATGGCTAGCTTTTTCTGCAGAGCTAGGACAGCAATAAAGCTGTGTTTTGGCAAATTAACACTTCTCCAAATAACTCTATGCCATGGAGCTTTAGCATACTTCACTCTGAAATGCTCATATGCAGTTTTTGCAATGAATCTGCCCTTCCTGCCCCACTTATCCAGAATAGAGCCTAGAGAATCAGCATTCCCAAAGATTTGAGGACCTCATCCTTTACCTTGACAATTCTCTTCCAACTCTCTGAGTCTGAAGATTTTGAAGTGATATTCTCCAGTGGTTTGTTCTTCATTTTGTAAGCTCTAATCCATCTTTCCCATATTCCATCAACATTGATGTGAAGTCTCCACAAGCATTTACATATCAGTGCTTTGTTCTAGGATAGAACTTCTTTGATATTCAATCCCCCCTTCACTCCTTGGAGAACAGACACTCATCCAGCTTTTATACTGGATTCTCCTATGATCAGGGCCAATATTCCACACATAATCCTTGCAAATCTTATTGATTTTCTTCACAATGCTGATGTAAAGCCTACTCTAAATTTTATGTGTTTTTGAGTTTATAACGCATCGGAATTAAAACAAAAAGTAAAGGATATGAATTAGCTTAGAATCCTCGCAAGAATACTCGACTAAGACTAATTTGTACTAAGATCACAAAGAAACAAAGCCCAAACAAGGGCAAGCACCAAGATCACAAGGAAACGAGGCACAAACCAAAGAATACCTCGCAAGGCCAAGATTTTGAAGGAAACTCCCTTCGACTCTTCGATATTAATGCTCAAAACTTGAATATAAAGAATACAACAGCTACCCTTATTTATACGACTCTCAAGACTCCTAAACTTACCTAAAGTCAAGTTAAGAACCCGTATTAGTTCTTCCCTTAAATTGACTTCAAGCAAATATGTGAAACTTTCCTAAACTCACCTATAACAACTTGGAAACCTTCTAAGTCTCCTTTATTCCACAAAATTACTGTAAATTAGACACTTTCCTAAACTTAAACAACGACATAAATAAGGAGATTAAGCCTAGTTCACGAGTTACGTGTACCCGCGTAAGTTCTGAACAACCCAACTTCAAACGATCATATCTCCTTCGTTACTTAACCATTTGGGGCTTATGACTACTCTTTGAAAAGCTAAGAACATGAAGTTTCTTATTACACAAGAATCAAGACCAAATTCTATTTAATTAATGAGATATTTTAATGTAAAGTCAACTGTACGAATTTGTAACTCTAGACCGACTCTTACTTGCCAAATCATCTTGCAAGCTCGATGCTCACGCATCATACTCTCCTTCTTTGAGAAGAATTGTGACAATTCTTGAGAGTACGTTAAACCACCTGGATCAAAAACCAATTTTACATACTTGTAAGAGAAATTAATTGATGATAACATGAGTAACTCCTTGAGGATCGATCATCAAACATTCCTTTAATCCACCACTTTCAATGTGTTGTTCGGTTTGAGCCATCTTAACGCTTTAAGTATTGCTGTATCATCCACTTTTAAACAATTGTTGGACAAGGTCTTCATTATCAAGCTTGAAATTAGACCCATCCTTTCGACTCAAGCTATCTTCAATATACGCATCAAGTGGTGACACAAATTCCTTGCTCTTTCCCATGGGTAGTGCATCATAATTAACTTTCTCTTCAATTATAATAGGTAAGGCTTGCAACATAAGACTTCGTTTGCCTTGCACCTTTCGGACTGTCTCCTCATTTTCATCACTAGAACTCAAAGGTTCAACAATATGGTCTTGCATAATCTCTCCACCTTTGGAGTCACAACTTAGGAGTGATCTCTCAACTGTCTCATGATTTTCTTCTTGGACAAAGCAAGGGGTAATCGACTCCAATTCGCGCAAAGTTAGAGCCCTCTTTTGTGTACATTTATTAGCTTTGTGCCCATAACCTTGACACTTGTAACACCTCTTAAATCTTGAGTTCTTCGGATCCAAGTTAGAAACTCCCTTCTCTTTATCCTTAGGTTCGTCTTTCAAGATTTCCTTAGGGTTTGAAGAGGTAAGATCAGAATCACCAACTGTAGAATCCGTAATGTAATCACGTGTGAAAGCTCGTCTCTTTACCTTCTCTTGCTTCTCAAACTTCAAGGATAATCTACACACATCATCAAAGGTAAGGTAAGTTTGAATTTCTACCTTTTGTGCCAATTGTGAGTTCAATCCTCGAATGAATCTTGCCATCTTCAGCTCCTCTTTCTCCTCTAGATCACAAACAATAGTTAACTTCTCAAACTCCTTGATATACTCACTAACACTCTTATTTCCTTGAGTTAAAGATGTTAAATTCAAGTATTGTTCTTGTTCATAATCTCTGGGCATGAATCTCTTCTTTAGATGCTTCTTTAACTTCTCCCAAGTATCAATTTTGCTCTTGTTTTCTCTCTTTGTTTGCTTCTTCAAGTTTTCATACCACAAATTTGCATACTTAGTTAGTTTTAAAGTAGCAATCTTGAATTGCTTGTGCTCATCATAACCCTTATAATCAAATACTCTCTCAGCTTGTCGTACCCAATCCATGAACTTTTCACCATCAAGTTCACCTTCAAACTCCGGCACATCAAGGTTCAATCCCCGATCATCATCTTTCTACCTCGGTTCAGATCTAACAGGTTCCTCCTCCGCATTAGGTTCTTCACGATTCCTCCTCTTCTCATGATAACTCATGCTCATGAGATGCTTCATCATGGTTTGCAACTCCATCATGGTTCCTGCCATGGTGCTAAGTTGTTCCTCCAAGTTGCTTCCTTGATTAGAGCTCTCATCACTATTTTTAGTTTCTGGCATCTTGATAAACTTGGTAGAAAACAAACCAAACTCAACCCAAGACTAACACACTAGAAAGCATGTAAAAACCGAGCTCTGGGGCCAATTTGATGTAAAACCTACTCTAAATTTTATGTATTTTTGAGTTTATAACGCAGCGGAATTAAAACAAAAAGTAAAGGATATGAATTAGCCTAGAATCCTCGAAGGAATACTCGACTAAGACTAATTTGTACTAAGATCACAAAGAAACAAAGTACAAACAAGGGCAAGCACCAAGATCACAAAGAAATAAGGCACAAACCAAAAGAATACCTCGCAAGGCCAAGATTTTGAAGGAAACTCCCTTCGACTCTACGATATTAATGCTCAAAACTTGAATGTAATAAATACAACAGCTACCCTTATTTATAATACTCTTAAGACTCCTAAACTTACCTAAAGTCAAGTTAAGAACCAGTTTTAGTTCTTCCCTTAAATCGACTTCAAGCAAATATGTGAAGCTTTCCTAAACTCACATATAACAACTTGGAAACCTTCTAAGGCTCCTTTATCCCACAAAATTACTGTAAATTAGACACTTTCCTAAACTTCAACGACACAAATAAGGAGATTAAGCCTAGTTCACGAGTTACGTGTACCCGCGTAAGTTCTGGACAGTGCAACTTCAAACGATCATATCTCCTTCGTTACTTAACCATTTGGGGCTTATGACCACTCTTTGGAAAGTTAAGAACAAGAAGTTTCTTATTCAACAATATTCAAGTCCAAATTCAGTGTAATTACTGAGATATTCTCCTGTAAAGTTAATTGTACGAATTTGTATCTCTAGACCGACTCTTACTTGCCAATTCATCTTGCAAGCTCGATGCTCAAGCATCAAATGCTCTTAGGGAGAAGAACATTACTGCACCAGAATTTTTCCACTCCAAAGATAATGGAGTTAATTAGCTGGCATTTCCCTGCATATGAGAGGGTAAAGGCACTCCAATGTTTGACAGAGTTTTGAAGTTTCTGAATCAGCTTGTCATACATGTTGTTCCTCAACCTAGAAGAGTTGAGAGGCAAGCCAAGATATCTGAAAGGAAATGATCCTTCATAAAAACCTGTTTGATCTAAGTTGTTTCACCTCATCTGCAACCCCTCCAAAATATATATCAGTTTTTGAGTGATTTGTCTACAACCCAGAGATATCTGCAAAGATATTCAGGCATTTCATTGCTGGTGAAACTAAGGGAGCATCACCTCTAACAAATATCATCAGATCATCTGCAAATGTCAGATGGGTGAGTCTTATTCTGCCACATTGAGGGTGATAAGAGAACTGATTCTGCAAAATGCATTATCCTTAGATATCTTAAAAGGATTTCCATGCTGAGCACAAAATGTAAGGAGATAGGGGATCTCCTTGCCTTGTTCCACTCTTGCCCTGGAAGAACCCTTCATAAACACCATGGATCTTGATAGAAAACCTTGTGTTGTAATACACTTGCAAATCCAATTTACGAATTTCTCAGGGAAGTTCAGAGAAATCAGCATTTCCCTTATAAAAGTCCAACTGAGGGAATCAAATACTTTTCGGATGTCTACTTTGATTAAACATCTTGAGGAGGTGTTTTTCTGGCTGTAACCTGATATGGTGCGATAGTGGCATGTTAATTCGGTCGTTTTAGACACCTTGGGGATCCTTAAGGCTTGATTTTATCGTCACTTGTAAAACATATGAGTTGGAATGATTTGGAGCTAAATCACCGGTTTTGTGAGTTTTTGGTAGCCTTAGACCCTTTTTGCTGAGTCTTGGATGATACGAGATGATCAATCTATGAGTTAGAGCGAGATTAGAGGAGGAGATACCTTGACCACACTCCAAGAACCACACACCATCACCTTCGACTTCGTTGGATCATAACACTCGAACCAGAAGATATTTTGCAGAAATTCCAAATGGAGAGGAAAGTTCATGATCTTTGCTTTCCAATGATATATTATGAGCTCAAAATGAAGTTTGGAGTTGAGAGTTATGGTCGTTCAAAGTTTAATTGCCCTGCGCACATTCTCTCGACTTGAGACAAACTGACCTCGACTCGAGGTAGTTATCTCGACTCGAGGAATTCTATCCTCGACTCGAGAAACGTAGTCAGGGAGCATATTTTGAAGAAAACTAATCTCGACTTGAGACACGTTTATCTCGAGTCGATAGCTAAGCGATTCTCGACTCAAGATACCCCGTTCTCGTGTCGAGAATTGGCTCTTTCCGTGGAATATTCCGGATTTATCCGAATTTCTTTTGTCCTTTCATTTATTGTCTTTTAGTGCTTTATTCTAGACTATAAATAAAGGGGCATGAACCCCTCCCTAGTTTTTATCACCTTTCATATTATTTTCATCTTGTTCTTAATTCTAGAGAGAGAAACTTGGAGAGATTAGTGAGAATTAGTACTTTTATTATAAATTTCATATCAAAAATTATTGTAATAATTAGTATGGAAGGCTAATTACCTTCTAGATCCTTGGTGCAATCAAATTCTCTCATCCTATGTCTTAGTAAAATTTTGTTCTCTCTAATTTGCCTCTAATTTCATTGTAATTAATTCCTTGTTCTTTAATGCATGGTTTATCCTTGTTTTCTCTAATTGGTTGATTCGATTGAATTGGGTATTTCTTATGCTTGGTTAATTGTTGATCGATGGTCATTGATTATTAACCCTAAAGGAACTAACTTTCACATGATTAGTGTATGGTTATGACTAATTTGTGATTTGAGAATTAATTAGGCAACTAATAGATTAGATTTGATTAGTATCACGGTTGCGGCTAATTAGATACTAATTTGGGTTGTTCATAATCCTTTATTAATCCTTGTTATTCATACCTTTGATTGTGATTTGTTTGAGTGGTCACTAGACAAATTAGGATTAAAGGAGGGGAATTTGGTAGCGGTTGCTCCAATTCCCTATAAAAGTGGATTAATTGGTTAAAACCAGGATTATCTATGAATTAGTATAATTAGAGAGAGGTAAAACTTGCTATATTAGGGTGTTATATTAGATTATCATAGAGGGTCGCTTTAATCAATTTGATATTTCCTTTATTTCCTTTTTACTCAACTTTCAAACCAAAAACCCCCCTTTTTAATTGCTTTATTTCTTTTGTTTATTTCTTTTTCCGCTCTAGAATTGCATATTAGGACTCCCCTCTTCCTTGGGTTCGATACCCACTTACCCTAACTTCTTAGTTAGTATTTTTTAGTAATTTGACTAATAATAACGACTTATTAGCTGTCATAACCCTTAACCAGAGATTGTGACAATACGACATTATCAAAGATGTTCCTTCCTGCTGCAAATGCTGCTTGTTTCCCTCCTATTAGGTCTGGTAAGGTATCCTTAAGTCTATTTGCTAGAATCTTGCTTATCAGTTTGTATATTGTTGAGCAGCTAGCAATTAAACGAAAATCTGTCACATCTTCTACATTTTGCTTCTTTGGAAGAGGGTGATCATGGTTGTATTGACTTTTTTAGGCATGTGTAGGGTATTGAAAAACTCCATAACTGCCTTGATCAAGTCCTACTTGACAATTCTCCAAGCTTTATGAAAGAAACTTGCACTATATCCATCTTGACCCGGGCTTTTGTCAGGGTAAATACTGAAAAGAGCCTCTTGTATCTCCTCTGAAGTGACTTGTTTAACCAGATTATAATAAGCATTGTCCTGTAAACAAGCCCCTTTCCTGAAATTAGCATCTAGATCATCTACAGAAGACTCAGTGCCTAGCAAACCTTTGTAAAAATGAATAAAAGCTCTTGCAATGTCACCAGGATCATCCCAAACCTTCCCATTTTCATCTTTGGTTTTTGAAATTATGCTTTGATGCTTCCTTTCTGCTATTCTTGCATAGAAGTATTTGGTGTTGTTGTCTGCCATCTGAATATGTGTAATCTTGGCTCTTTGGCTCAACATACTCATTTCAGCCTTCTTAAGTTTGCAGTACTCCTCCTTAATAACACCAGCATCCATTTATAACTTGGCATTCTGAGGGTCACTAACCAGACTATCCTGAGCAGTGTCAAGCTTGGCTTTGCATTCCTTAACTCTCTGAGAAAGATTAGAGAAATCCTTCTTGTTTAGGAGTGTCAACCCCTGCTTAGTATTCCTGAACTTCTCAAAAAGTCTCTCAATAGGTCTACCTCAGCACTTTTTATTCCATGCTTTTTCAACAGTAGGGCCAAAATCAGCATGATCACTCCAGCAGTTTAGATATATGAATGCTTTTTTGATCCTAGGTGTTTCCATGACTGTGATCAGAATTGGAGAATGATCAGAGATCCCCTGGGGAAGGAATTCAGCCATAGAATTTGGGAACTGAGCAATCCATGCCTGATTTGCCAAAGCTCGATCAAGCTTGGCCCAAATCCTGTCAGGTTCATCCTGGTTGTTAGTCCATGTTAGATCACAGCCACGTCCTTTCATATCCATCAAAATGCAGTCAACCAAACAATTGTTGAAAGCATCCACATCACTCTGAGAAGTTTGGTTGCCTCCTTTTCATTCTGAATTTTCCCTAACCACATTTAAATCCCCCACTGCGATCCAAGGCAGGTTATTATTAGCCCAGGTTCTCATATCTGGCCATAGATTCATCCTATCTTTGGCATCATTACTTGCATAAATCATTGATACCAAAATCTCCTTATTAGTGCCAACATGAGTGACCCTGCAGAGCACCATTTGACTTGACATCATCATAATGTCAACCTTCAAGCTAGCAATCCATATAACCCAAATCCTCCTATTGTAGTGAGCAGCATGATTTGAATTGTGATAACTGAATAGCTGCTGAAAAATTTCTTAACTATATTCTCTACTCTATTGCTCTTAACCCTTGTCTCCAAAATACCGCAAGCATATTTAATCTATATTTCAGCAAGAAGTTCTTAGCCTCCTGCAGTTTGAGAGCTTCATTGAGACCTCTAACATTCTAAGCTCCCACTAACATGATAAAGGTGGTGGTCCTAGGTTGACCTCCTCTAAAAAATGCTTCAATCCCACATTAGTATTACCCTCTCTTCCTGCATCTTCCATTAGTTGCTTAAAACAGTTGGAACTATGATGTCCTTAGTGCTTCTGCTTGCCTTACTGGAGCTCTTGTGCTTTCTGAAACCAAGTCATCCATGCTAAACTTATCATTCTCAGCTAGAGACTCTGGTGGTGTTAGATGCTCATGGTTTGTGTCATCTATCCATAACCCCTTCAGCTATCTCATTTTGCACAACCTTCGGCTATACATGCTCTGCAACCTTAGCTTTAGGTTGGTACACCATTGCTGGCTTAGATACAGGTTTAGGCTTGTTAAGCTTTCAATGTTGAGATTTATGCCCAAGCTTGCAGCATGTTTTGCAGAAATAACACTACAAAAAAAACGTTTTTGCGACCAAAATTACGACCGGAAGGGATTCTCGTCGCAAAAGATATATCTTTTACAACGAGATTTTTGTTGTCGTAAAAAATAATATTATCTACGAAGGTCAAATTTCTCGTTGCAAAAAATATATATTACGACGAGATTCAGTTTC
>JBBYHQ010000014.1:1389807-1403003 GCA_038382645.1 Spergularia azorica
TTGTTTTATACACTTTTTATTGCTTTAATCTTACATGCAACTAAAGATCTTAGCTAAACTTAATTAGGGGTAATTAATTAAGTACTAATTAGAGGAGTCTAATTAAGGGCTAAATAACTTTCAAAATCACATCCACTACTTCTCATATCCATCAAGGTGCAATCAGCTAGGCAATTGTTGAAAGCATCCTTATCTCCCTCGGAAGTTTTATTTCCCCCTTTTCTTTCGGAATTCTCCCTGACCACATTGAAATCCCCCATTGCAATCCATGATATATTATTACTAGCCCATTGTCTCATATCTGACCATAACTTCATCCTCTCCTTGGCATCATTACTTGCATATATAATTGAAACCAAAATCTCCTTATTAGTGCTAACATGGGTGAGCTTGCAGAGCACCATTTGACTGGACATCATCAAAATGTCAACCTGTAAGCTAGCATTCCAAATTAACCAAATCCTCCCATTGTAATGAGTGGCATGATTTGTGATAAGTAAATAGCTGCTGAAATGTTTCTTGACAATACTCTCTACTCTATTGCTCTTTACTCTAGTCTCCAGAATACCAAGCTAAGCATATTCAATCTATCTTTCAGCATGAAACTCTTTGTTTCCTGCTGTTTGAGAGCTTCATTGAGCCCTCTAACATTCTAAGCACCCACTAACATGATAAAGGTGGTGGCCCAGCGTTGACCTCCTCCTCTAAAAAATGCTTCAATCCAATATTTGTGTTACCCTCTCGTCCTCCATCTTCCAGTAAGGCAGCAAAACTGTTAATTAAAACAGTTGGGATTATAATGTCCTTAGTATTTCTGCCTGTCTTACCAGAATGTTTGTACTTCCTGAAACCCAAGTCGTCCATGCTAAACTTATCATTCTCGGCTGGAGACTCTGGTGGTGCTAGATGTTCATGATTTTCATCTACCACTACCTGGTTTTGCACATTCTCCAAAACCCCTTGCTCTTAGGCTTTCTCAGTTTGTACTTCCTGCAGCTGTACAGCCTCTGCAGCCTTAGCTTTAGGTTTTTTTTTTTTTTTTTGCTTAAATGTAAGAATTGAATAAATGAATGAGCAAAACATACAAGTTTTAAAGGGGCATACCCCAGTTTAGCATCCAGCCAGATTACATAAATTGAATTACAACAGATTACTACTTTCTAGCCATTCCTTATCTTTCCTTTTCAAATTCTGCACTACTCTTCTTAATCTAACTCTAAGCTCCATACAAAACTTTTGAATCAAATGTTCCGGGTGCCAGATTCAAAGCCCATGTCTGCATTTATTCCTTGAGAACCAAATGTAGTAGATCATTCCACAAATAAGTGCTCCTATGACTTGTTTTCTGATTCTTGATGAGAATCTCTTCTTGGAACACCAGTCTCTAGGGTCAGCCTGAGGAATATCAATTCCCACTCTCCTTTTCATCAGTTCCACACACTTCCTACTGTATTCACAGGTAAAGAATAAATGATTATGTGTCTCTCTGCCATTCTGACACAAAAAACATTCATCCTCATCAGTTATGCCCAATTTCATCAGCTTGTCTTTGTATTGGAGTCTGCCTTTCACAGCAAGCCAAGCTATATAGCTTGTTCTGGGTATAGCATGCCTGCTCCAGATAATTTTATCCCACTTCACTCTGTCCTAATCTCCTCTAAACCATGTGTATCCCTTAGATACAGAATAGTCTGCTGTGTCCCAGGAGTTACTGAACTGCTTCAGCATTTCCTTCACTTTGCAAATTTTCTTCCAGTACCAACTGGAATCTTTAGGAGGTACATATGTGTCCCATTGAGCTCCTTTTATATAAATACTATGTATCCATTTGATTCACAAAGAGTCAGCGTTGCTAAATATCCAAGCCACATACTTTCCAATACTTGCTTTATTCCACATATATATGTCAATGATGCCCAATCCTCCTGCTTCTTTTGGCTTGCAAATATTTTCCCATGACACCAGTGGAACTCTAATCATACTTTCTGAACCATCCCATAAAAAGTTCCTACATATAGCATCTATCTTCTTAGGAACAGTTTTTGGTATCATGAAGATTCTTGCCCAATCCACATGTAAATTGCTGAGAACTGATTTCACCAAAGTTAATCTACCATCATAGGAAAGCTTTCTTGAACCAACATCCCTGGCCTAATCCTCTTCACAATTTTCTCTGTTAAAACACTACAATCAAGCACTGATAATCTTCCAGTAGTAACTTTGATTCCCAGGTACTTGAAAGGCAGAGCTCCTTCTAGGAAACCTGACAGCTCAATAATCTCCCTCCTAACATGAATATTAACACCAACAAAGTACATGTCTGACTTTGCTGGGTTCATGCACAAACAAGAAGCTTTGGAAAAAGTTGCAAAAGCTCTCAACAGGAGAAAAACATATTTCATTTCACCCTTACTGAAAAGCAACGTATCATCTGCAAAACACAGGTGATTAAGCTTAATAGCTCCACATTGAGGATGAAATCTAAACTCACTTTTCTCTCCCACCCTCTTAAGTATCCTAGATAGATACTCCATGCATATGGTGAAGAGAAGGGGAGACATTGGGCCACCTTGTCTCAATCCCCTATTTCCTTTAAAAAATCCAAAGTTGGATCCATTTAGAGATAGGGTATAGGAGGGAGAGGAGAGACATTCCATTATTAACCCAATAATTTTCTGTGGGAAGTTTAGAACTTCAAGCATTTGCTTCACAAATCCCCATTCCACAGTGTCATAGGCTTTTCTCAAGTCTATTTTAAGAAGGCACCTAGGAGAGATGGCTTTCCTATTATACTTCCTTACCAGATCTTGACAAACCATGATATTCTCTACTATATCTCTACCCTTCACAAAGGCACCTTGATTCTCACTTATAATCACAGGTAAAACCTCCCCTATTCTGCTACAAATCAATTTTGAAATGCATTTATACAAGGTATTGCAGCATGCTATGGGTCTGAATTGAATCACAGAGGTAGGATGAGAAACTTTGGGGATTAAGGTTAAAATTGTATTATTCACCTGTTTGAGCATCTTCCCTTTCTCAAAGAAGTCAATTACTGCATTGCATACCTCCTCCCCTACAATATGCCAAGTATCCTTGTAGAACTGACTAGTTAACCCATCTGGCCCCGGACTTTTATTTCCTGGAATATCAAACATTGCTTTCCCGATTTCTTCCTTAGTTACTGGTCTCATAAATCTTTTCTGCATCACATCATCAATCACTTTTACTTTCCTCACAGTAGGAATTTGAACCCTACTACAATTTGTGTCTTGCCCTAGCAGATTGGTGTAGAATTCTAGGAAAGCAGCTTGAATACCTTCCTCATCTCTGTGTTCTACTCCTGCAACATCTTGGATTTGATATACTGAATTTCTGACTCTTCTGGCTTTTATAGCACAATGAAAATAGCTAGTATTCTCATCACCTTCTTTTAACCATTCTGCCTTAGCTTTTTGTCTTAGAAAAGTCTCCTTAAACCTGGCCAGAAATTGGTACTGCTCAGCAATGTGCCTTTCTCTAGCTTGGATCTCTCCATTTTTTGGATCAGCTTGCATTTGTTTCTGAATCTTAATCAGATCAAAGTATACTTTTGCCTCCTGCTTTTCAATATTAGCCAACTTCTCTTGATTCAGATTTTAATGTGGCCTTTTTAGAGCTTTTTGTTTCTGAATGACTTTATACATGGGTGTACCTTGTATATTGGCTTGCCAAATCTCCATGACTATCTGCTCAAATCCTGGTATCTTACTCCACATATTGAAGTACTTGAAGCTCCTATGACCCATTTCCCTCTCCTTTTGTAACTCTATATAATACATAGACTATGGTCATAAAGCCCCTCTAGATGAAAGTGAGCACAACTATGTGGAAATAGAAGCATCCAATCATCATTACACAGCACCCTATCTATTTTGCTAAACACTCTCTTGTCACTATCTTGCTTATTGTTCCAAGTATAGAAACTGCCACTTGATTTCAGGTCATTTAGGCCACAATGCTGAACACAAGATTGGAAGTCTCTAATTTCTGCATGAGTAAATGGAGCTCCAATCCTCTCAGTGGTGTAGAGTACATTATTAAAATCTCCACAAATAATCCAGGCTCCCCTCAGATTATGATGAATCTGTTTCAAGCTATTCCACAAATCTACTCTATCTCTGGCATCATTCATTCCATAGACCATTGTTATTACAAACTGCTCCATTTTTCCTACTTGTTGTGCTTCCCCATGAATAACTTGAGAAGTCACCATCCTAACTTGCACATTATACTTATAAGGATCCCAGAGCAACCAAATCCTACCTCCAGGGTGTTTATTATTATTTGTGCATATACTCCAATTATCACAGAAACTAGGATGAATTCTATTACTAGATTTCACCTTAGTTTCTAAGGGCCCAAATAGTCCACTATTATTCCTCTGCATAAATCTTTTCACCTCCATTTGTTTGTCTGGACTATTTAGACCCCTAACATTCCATACTCCTATACTACCCATGGTCAACTTGACCATGACTCTCACTACCAATTACATCATCATTCCTGTGTATTCCTCTAACAATTGAAGCAAAGGTGATACCTTGCTCAGAAATCTGCTGAATCGCTGTTGTCTGTGATGTAAGCACTAGCTGTCTCTGAGAAGTGGAGTTGACAACAGATACAGCTCTTGTAACAACATTTGGTGGGGTAACAAAAACTGGATTTTGGTTTGTTTGATTCTGAACAGGTCTACATTCATTTTGAGGCGCCTTTGATCTCCCAGCAGGTTTTTCTCTTGGTCTCCACTCTTGCCTAACTCCTGGTTTTCTTTTATATTGCTCACGTATGTCCAATTCTTTTACAAACCTTGCATTGAGTAGGCTTCCACTCATACTCCACGACTTGCTCCACTATTTTCCCATTTTCATCATCAAACCTCAATAGACTGGGAAACTCTTGATCAATTTCCACTTCAACCATGACCCTAGCATACTCCAATCTACTCTATTCATGAGTGGCTTTATCACATCTAACATATTTTCCTACCAAGCCTGAAATCTTACTAATACAATTCACTGACCAGAATTTAAGCTGCAACTTCATCAGCTTAATCCATGTGGGCACAGTCTTAACAGCAGATTTAGACAATTCTAGTTCCTCTGACCAAGGTTTAACAATGACAGGTTTATTATCAAAAAGATAATGACCCGATGCTATGACTAAGTCCCTTTCTTCCACAGTATTGAACCTAACTACAAATATTCCATTAGGCAGAAAAGAAACTTTGTCTAAACCTATTTTCCCCCAAATTCGTTGACAATATCCTTGCATAGTATCAATCGGAGGATTGGCCCCAAGGATAAAACAAACAATGGCAAAATTCCAGTAATGTTTACCCTCAAGCACATCCTCAATTGATAAAGACATCATATTTGCACCATAATCGAAATGAAATTGCTCTGAATTAGATTTAGAAGCATTACCTCATCTATTTCTCACCACCATTTGCCACTCATTATTGTTGACCTGCTCCTCGCGAAACTCCCCAGATTCTTCATCCTCTTCTTCTATAATCGGCAACTCCTCAGCCTCATTTCCATCCTCCTGGCTCATATCCTCACCATCCTCATCAGATAGATTCAACGGCGGAATGCCTTGAATCTCAGAAATCTTCCTGTGCTTGTGCGCATCCGACGAACTTGGCCCATTTCTCTAATTTATAAGTTGTTTGAGTTTGTTGATTTGCTTAGTCTTCCTCTTATTAGATTGCTTAATTGATCTAGAGCGTGATTTTCCAGATGGTTTTGATCGCGCCATAGCTGGATCAATCCTGTGAAAAAATCGCCTCAATTTCGCCTTTCCGTACAGTTCATTGTTTCCTTCTCCCTTATTGTATAACTATCGACTCTTGTTAATGACGTCCCTTAGCTTTAGGTTTTTACACCATTGCTGGCTTAGAAACAGCTTTAGGCGTGATAAGTTTACAATGCTGAGAATTATGCCCAAGCTTGCAGCAAGTTTTGCAGAAATAAGGTACCCACTTGTACTCTACTTTCTGACAAATTTGCCCACAGTGTGGTGTGTTGATGATTACTCCCTCCGGCAGATCCTTTGAGACATCCATCTCCACAAGGATTCTTGCAAATGTAAGTCTGTCTTGCTTTGTCGTAGTGTTGTCAGCATACATAGGCTTCCCAAACTTACTCCTAATCTTGCTGAGAGCTTGCTCACTCCATAACCAAGGATCCAAATCAGGCAGAAGAACCCAAACAGGAACCATAGTCATACAATCTAGTTCTTGTGAAATACTTGGACTACATGGCTTAAGAATCAAAGGATTCCCAACCATCTTCCATGGCCCTCCCTTGAGGACATCATTCATGGCTTCCTCTGACCCAAATTTAAAGCTAAACAGCCCTCGTCTGAGATACTTGACAATTGGTCCATAATCATTCCAGGTTGTTTTCACAAAATCCATCATATCCTTCATTTTTGGTTTCGCGCCAATTACATTCCCTATCAATGTGAATTGCCATTTCTCCAACTCATCCACAATGTCACATTCCTCAATTGTTATTTCATCTGTTTTTCCACTCAATTCATCATAAAATAGCTTCATCCCAACCTTAGAATTCCCAGAAACCACTGAATTCCATGCTTTCTTAGATTGATTACCAGGGTTTGGTCCAATTTCTCCTTCACCCAACACTAGTTTTTCCCCAATTCCTAACGACTGATTCTGCAAGCTAGCAATTGATTGAGATTTAGAATTGGATTTAACTGCCTTACTGATTGCTGAGTTGATCAAATCATTGACAATTATCGGGTCTCTAACATTTTCGTCTAGCTGGGTTTTGGTGTGCTCCTCTAATACAGTACCATCTCCATGTTTGTTGGTATCATTCTCTTCGCCTCGCAATTCCGCTTCTGCTGGTGTGGTTTGATTCTTTAGTCTGCTACGTTTCCTAGTTTCCGCTATGAATCCTTAGCTTGAGCTGGTTTCCGTACAGTTCGCTTAAGTGGAGAAGCTCTCCATTATCACGCTTTTTTTTATTGTGTTCCATTTTTGTGTGTGTCCTATATGAGCATAAGATTATTATGCTTATTTATATTCTCTTGTAAATACATTTATTCATGGAATGCAGATTATGTAAATACATTCATCTTATGTTTTTTCATCCGATCCTAGGATACGGGTTAACAACAACACCCCCAATCTTAGACACATACATGAACACACGGTTGCAACAAAAATCTTTTGTTCTTATGCTGTCGCGAAGTAGGAAAACAACATGGACATTAGGATTTTCCCGCTCAATAATGCTCTTAGCTTTAGTGCTATCTTTTCCGACCAATTCTGGCCATTGAAATTTATTCCCTGCAAATAAAATCAATTAAGAAGCAAATGTATTAGTCATGTTTAAATTGATCTTAGAAAGTTGTAATGGTACGAGCATGGATGTAACCACATGCATCTTTCACACAAGACTAAATTTTAAGTTAACATGTATGTGATGTTCATATCACTGATTAACAAAATAAATGGTTGTTAAAAGTTTAACGGTATTAAAAATGTAAGCTAGGATGACTTTGGGAAAACTCCAGAACACGATTCTTGCTCGGCCCCCGCATGATTCACCTCCTCTTGAAAATGAATTGTCCTCAATTCTGAATAAAATACGATTCCACCAGGATCAAATACCAACCTAATGAATTTTAGGACAAGATTTACAAGGGACCTTGGCACCGGACATAACGCCAATAGCAACTAACTCCTCGTGTCTCAGACACTACTCTTTTCATGGCACAAATCCTTCTTGTGTGCATAGGCTCATTGCTGCTCTTTCGCCAAGTTTTGCTAACATTCAAACTTGTGTCATAAGTTGGTATATCCTTAAGGTTGTCCTTTGTACTATACTTGGAACACAAAATGGTATTCATCGAGGCATCAATAGGTGATGGATGATATTGTACTTGACACTGGCCAATAACAATTTGATAGTGATACTTTGTAGTAGGTAAAATACATTCAACTTGTGCAGTTGGACTTGCTTCAGTCTCGTTTTCAAATACATCATCTGTTAATAGAGAAACTAATTCACGAGCTCAAATAAACTTTGGCAAATTTAGCGAAAATAACCCAATGTTTGCCTTATTTGCACAAATTAACCCATCCTTTTGAGTTTAATATAAATAACCCAACATAAAACGAGAAACTTGAAAATTTCGTACCATAAAAAGAAAAGAAAAAACCTCCTCCAAAGGTAGTTTTTCAAAAGGTGCACAACATCATTGGTGTCTCCCTGAAAACTATAGACTCATGTCCAATCTTTTTCTATTTTTATTTTATCATCATAACGTGTGGCTTAATTATGGAGACGAGTATTGGCACTGCATGGAGATGTCCCTCCACTCCCACCAACACTATTTTATCTCAAAAGAAATCAGGTAAGTGGGAGTGCTAGGGAAGTGTCATGGAGTGTTAATAGCATATCCCTATTTAATTATAGTAAAAAAGGGTTTTGGCCATGATTCTAGCTCCAATTATCAAGAAATACACCAATGATTTTGTTTAGTTACACTAGTCGTTGGAGCGCGCGCGTTGCGCACGCTCACCCGACATTATTAACGGTTGTAATTGGCTATTATTGCTTGCGTTCACTTGTTTTAATCGTCTCGAGCACCAGGGCCAGCACCTGTATTAGTGTACCACAAATGCGTGGTTCTTAAATTGGTGGTATTTTGGTGGTGGGAGGATTGATTTGTAACACTGACATCAGGAACAAGTGTTTAGGAAGCTAAAACATTGAACATGGTCACAATATTCATTACAACAGATGCTCCCCAAATGAGAGCAATTACTTGGCGAAAGTAAAACTGATGTCCATGCAAGCGGCATCTGCATGCTAAGTCTAAAACAGTTGGGCTAGCGTATTACAAATATACTTGTTCAATATGGCTACAAGTGCCTGAACAAGGGATAAGAATGGGGCTTCCCAAAATACCACTACTTGAAGACGAAGGTCTCTCGAGTTGAGGTAGCCCCAAGTTATGAGATGCCTTGCGCGGCCCATACTAAGGCATGCACGACGAATCTACTCGGTGATGCCATCAGGTATGTTGTGAGCAGCTCAAAAGAAAATGACTCAATCAGTCCACTCTAGCTGCGCCTTTGAGTCCCCACTTTAAGGCATAGCTAATTGAAAGGGCCATGGTTGGACCAAGCTCAAGGCATATTTTTTGGGTCTTCAGCTCTTCTTTGATCTTCACAAAGAAACGGGTATTTTTCCTGTAACACAAGGCAGTTGTTTAGGGCGGTGTTTTAGCAATGATAGTGTGTAATTATGTTAAGAGTATAAATGGCCCTGCGTTGTCAACCGTGCACTAAATTTAACGAGACAAAAGTAAACGTGGTATTGTTTTTTAACAGTAGTGTACATTAAAAGTATGATGGGAGATTCATGGGTAAGTATGACATGCATTTTCTCAGTCATTTAGCAAGTATATAACGATTCAACCCTCATCATAAGCGCAGTTTATCCGAACGAATAACCAAGCAGCCCTTGTATCCAAAACCAAACACAATGTTTCAAGCAGTGATATAAAGAAAATCAAAGTAAAGTGAGCACTTTGTGCACACAAGTTTGAAGGAACTAGTCACTGGAGAGGTTAAGTTAAGCTGAAATGGTAATCACTCAATGAACAAACACAAGGCGACAATCAGAATACCAAGAGACAAGTGAAGCTTACATCACTTAATGAACAAACACAAGGCGACAATCAGAATGCCAAGAGATAAGTGAAGCTTACATCACTTAATGAACAAACACAAGGCGACAATCAGAATGCCAAGACCACTTTGTTGCTTTTCTAGAAAAAATCAGAAAACTGCTTTTGCAGCCCATGCTTAAGTCCAATCAGGTGTGAGCTGTCGATTTTTTTGTGGCTGCAACATCTAATTACACAGATTTCCTTTTGTATAATAACAACAAGACAAGGTTAATTTTAATTGACCACAACTTTATTTCACCAATATCCATAAGTAATCCCTCTCACATCCCATCCTTAGTTGCCATGGTTGCAGTCATGTTTATCAACTTAACCAAATACGTAGAGTGACCAACTTACTGTAATTATCACCAGGTTGTTTATATTAGGTCCTAAAGTTCGTTTTTAACGGAGGCAATTACCATCATTGACGATAGAGCAATGTATTCAATAAATGAATCGCTTCCCCTTCCCCCAAAGTCGATGATGGCTATGCGAGTATGCCGTAGTCTGGAAAAAAAAGGTAATATCACAGAATTATGCATACCTTGCCAATAGATGTCGAAAGGAGCACAGTGTTGCCTCGAATTCTTCCAAGTAGAGGTTCCATGCTCTGTGCAACAGGGTAGATGTAACTATCCTTTTTCCCGAACAGTTAGACAAAAAGGGCACCAGAAATTTATTTGTAAATATGCATAAGGTGTATGTAAGCCATTTAACTCATTTGTAGATGAAAAAAGACGTTAATTAGACTTGCCTGCGCTTCTCCTCCGTGGTGACATTGGACTGATTCAGTGGCGATAACTATAACCTGCATAATCAAAGACTCAGCTCCTTAGAGGGACTATTTATCACAAGGAGAGAACTTAACTGGCAATGGAGTAATTACAAGATGAGTAAGAGCAAAGAATAACTAAGCTGATAATAAACAGTAACCTGTTTCCGTCTGTACTAAACAGTTACATGCATAGTCCATGTGGAGTGTTTATATTTTTTTCGGTGTTGCTGAGAAGCTCCAAACCACCTGAAATAAATCGCCTGCCAAACATTTTGACCTGCGCAGCAAATCAAACAATATAAACTCAACGAACAAAAATTTGAACAGCATGAGAACAAATGTTCCTGGCATGGTCCATCACAGTTCCTGAAGTCAAGAATACACCACTTTTCCCCTACGAGCTGCCAATTTGATAAACCTTAGTCCATGTCTTGTGTACTTGGCTCCCTACCCTACGTATAAGGAATTATTGTCAGGATTGTAAACAAGACTTGTTGTCCCTGGCACATACCAATAACTTTGGCCCAATTTTTCTAAGGTGCAGTCAGTAATGTTGGGGCAAATGATATGCTTCACCTGAGAGCTGACCATGGCCTTTTCTCCCTTTTTAAGTAAGCTGGAATGGCTGCCAATAAGCTGTAAGAGACGGTACACCAGAACGCTTAAGTAGAACAGTACCCCAAAAACACAAGACATCAATACAGCGGACACCAAGCATAAGCAACTAAACACCTAAGGTTGCTCGTGATTTCACCTGTATGGGCCACCATCTTTCACAGTGCCAGCAGTTTACCCACAAATGAACTTTAAAATGAGTGCTAGAAAAATAACGGTGTTACATGGAATCAATTGTTACCAGTTTTAGAGGCGTATATCATCACATGGCGGAGTGCTACAATGAACAGTCTATCAAATACCCAGAATTTCATGAGAGTCAACAAATCCCATTACGAAATCAAAATATCAATGTAAAGGTGGTAGGCATAAAGCTGATAACATACTACGTAGTGATACATGATAAGTCTTTCCTATTGTCAATGAACAGCAGACATGTAGTCCTGTGTGACATTGGCTATACCTTCAATGAACTCAAGCAAAAGTTTATAGAAGGCAGAACTGAAAAAAACTAATTAAGCTCAATTTCTCCTTTTAAAGAAGCTTATTTTTCACCTGGTATGCCACAAAATAACAAAAGTTGTACAAAAACCAGGCATCAGCACATTAATCTTGCCATTAGAAGCAACTGCATGTGGAAAGATTGTTGGCGTTAGTTGACGATCTGCAATAGGCACACACTATCAGCACGAGTGACCCAATTTCTTAAAGAGGTTAGTATATCACTAACTCGACATGGCAAGGGGCAGTGTTTGAAGTAAATTGCAATCTCACCTTTTATAATGAGGCTAAGGGACTCTTGGTTTTGTTCTGTCCTTGGTTGCACGCCAACACTGAATGAAAGCTCAGCCTGAAATGCAAAACAAAATTGTTAAATCATTGTCAGAATCATTCACAACCCAACCAGATCACATCAGCTAGAAAATGCAACACAAACATACATAAAGATTACATAGGTAACTCGCCCTAACACCCAAAGATACAAAAACAAGTAACGTTCACCTGTGATGTTGATTTGATGCCCTATTGATTACTTTATGCTTTTATGATCCCTGCCCTCCTTAAGACCTCAAAGGCAACGACATTTTGAACTGATTCTTTAGGTGAAGCCTCCTGTGTGGTTTCACCAACCACAACTTTCAGCTGCTGTGCCGTCTTAGCACGTGAAAGGGCGACATACAATTGCCCGTGTGAAAAACAAGGTTGCGGTAGATAGACCCCTACGCGCTGCAATGTCTGTCCCTGTGCCTTGTTAATAGTCATGGCAAAACTTAGCTTAATAGGGAATTGCTTGCGTTGGAATTGGAATGGATATTTTGACGATGTCGATGGCTTTAGAGTTATCCTTGGCAAGAAGACGTGCTCTCCTTTGTAGTGGCCAGTTGATATTTCGCATTCAATCATGTTCTGAGAATATCTCTTGCATATTAACCGAGTACCATTACAAAGGCCTGCAGCTGGGTCCAAGTTGCGTAACAAAATAACAGGACAGTTTTCCTTTAGAACAAGCTCGTGTGGACTCATCCCCCCTGGACACAGCGTGTTGAGGAATTCCCCGGGGTACAAGGTGCAATTATCATCAACTACACTGTCGAAGCCCTTGTATACTCTAGGACAGCCTGGGAATTTGTGAATAAGTAAACTATTGATTGCATCAACATCGTCATTCCTTGGCGTCAATAGAGCTCTCTTAGTGAAAACCTCCGGTGAAAAAGTGAAATCTCTAATTTCTGGGAAGACGTAGTTTGAGAGAAGATCAACCACATTTTCGTCACCTGAAGTCTGGAGCATCAGTGATCGTGGCAGCTGTACGGCCTCAGTTTCCTGCGTCTGGAATGCCCCGTCTCCCAGATTAAGCAAAAAATCAGAGAAAGCGGGATCTTCTTGAGCCCTAACATTTTGAGTCAGTTGAAACTTCTCCAAAGCTCCCCAAATATGTGAGCTCACAAGGCTTGCTTCAACTGCCTCATGTCTGTTGGGAAGCGTGGTGGGGGATTGGCTTAAAACACACTTGAACAAAGAGGATATAAGAGAGGATATAGGAGGAGGA
>JBBYHQ010000014.1:1415320-1453941 GCA_038382645.1 Spergularia azorica
GTGAGGAGAGAGAGGGAGGTAAGAAAATTGGCTTGTATTTACCATTCTTACAAAATACACAAAATACAACCCACGCACACTCCACGTGCTCATTTTGTGTTTGTCTTTAGTGTGTGCTACACTGTTCCGTAGCCAACTGTGGGAGAAATTTCGGCCCTCCCCGACCTCCCGCACAAGACACAGCAAATGAAACAGAGAGACACCAAGTGAGACACAACCAATTACAAACGCAAGACCACTTCAATTGTCGCGTAAACTTCACTCTTCCCTTTTTAACTCCTAACTATATATACACCTCGCAAAACCCTTTCTTCCCTCGAAATCTCTCTTCCTCCGCAACCCCTCCCACATCGCTATTCAGGTTTGCTCACTTGTCAATTTTTTCTCATCTCATCTTTGATGGTTTTCTCTCTCCTCGTTGAATTCTGATCATTCCTTGATGTGGGTTTTCGCTTAATTTTGATTCTGATCAAATTGGGTCTTCATCATTCTTCAATTAAATTTCTAATTTTCCCCTAAATTTGATGTGTATTTTTGCAATTTAGCGTTCATAATACATGAATTTTTAACAGGTATTCATGTCTTTTATACACATCAAAAGGAAACAGCTTTGGATTCTTTTGTGGGATTTCTGTTTCTTGAAGAGGGGTCGTTGGTGGACTTCTTAATTCGGATAATTTCCCTAATTCTTGATTCTGGGTCAGTCATTTGATCACTAATTCGCATACCCTTTTCGTTATTCTTGCTGAATTTGCTGTTTTATAGTCGTAATCGTCGTAGTTAGTCGTAAATTGTTGCGTAGTTTAGAAGATAGAGGGGTTTGTTGTTGTGTTCTGTAGTTTGATTGGTTGTTGGGGGTAATGGTGGTGCTAATGGAGCGTTTGTTGGGAAAGAAGTCGCTTCCACCGGGTTTTCGGTTTCATCCGACTGATGAGGAGTTGTGTATGTATTATTTGAAAAGGAAGGTGATGGGGAAATCACTTGGTCTTCATATGATGTCTGATGTTGATGTCTATAAGTTTGCCCCATGGGATCTCCCCTTTATGTTTGGGGTGAAAACGAAGGATTTGACTTGGTTTTTCTTCTGTCCTCGAGGGAAGGGGAGGGCAAATCGAGGGACCGAGTTTGGGTATTGGAAGTCGACTGGGATTGATAGGACTGTTTCCTGTAATCGTCGTGCTGTGGGGAAGATCAAGACACTGATTTTTTACCGGGGAAAGGCACCTAAAGGGGAGAGGACCGATTGGGTGATGCACGAGTACAGGTTGCAGGATCAGGTTTTAATTGACACGGGTGTATCTCAGGATGCGTATGTGGTGTGTAAGGTCTTTGAGAAGAGTGGCCTTGGCCCTAAAAATGGTGAGCACCACAGGGCGCGTTTTGTTGAAGAAAAGTGGGATAGTGATGATGACGATAATTTAGATATAGATAACAGAATCATATCAGATTCTGGCCATTTAGGTAGTAGGGATGATGTGCAGGATGTTTCTGATTCCTCCACTTTGACTGATAGTGATAGTAGTTCCACTATAACTACTGATACCAGGAATGTTTCTGTTACTCCAACTTCATTTTATGGATCTTGTAGTCGGAATGTTTCAAATGTTGTGGATTCTTCAACTGCAACGAGTGCTGCGGATACCGAGATTGCTGTTGCTCAGTCCTCAACACAAAAGCTGGATTCTTGTGTGAATGATCCACTGTGTGAGTATTCCGTTGATGAGCTTGACAGACTGCTTGCTATGCTCAAAGAAGATGAACCAAACGAGGGGAATAAGTTGCTTGACAGTGAGATTTTCAATGACCTGGAAGATTTAGTTGGTGGCTATCTTGAGCTGGATGATCTCAGATAGTGATACTCGACTCTGCTGGTATGACGCCATAAGTTGATACACGTTACACCTACTAGTGCATTATTCATTTTTTTTTTGGACAAATTACATCCTGCAATGCCTTTTAATTTACTAGTTTGAAACTATTATGCCCTCGTCGTATATGTATATTACGTTCATCTATCATAATGTTAACAGAATAACAGGTATTCATGTCGTATTCAAACTGTGAGATCAGCATTTTATTCCTCTTGCTACTTTAATTTCCTGGTTACCTTGCTGTCTGTTTAACCGAAAGTTTATACATTTATGGTTATTCGACAATTGTTCTGGACAAGTGATGTGCGATTGTTACCTCTAAAGCTGTAACATGATATGCTTGCTAGATGCTGGTACTAGACTATCATTTTGAGAACTGACCGGGTTTTAGGCTTCTACGACTATAATTTAGTCACAATACATGATGTACACCTAGTCACTGAGAAATAGAAGTAGTTAGAGTTTTGAAGTTGAAAACTTTGCATGTTATAGTGGATTGGATTCATGGGACAGCTTAACCTTGTAGATTAACTTTAGTTGCAGCTATCTTTTTTGTATGAACTGTTATCCTAGACGGTATAGCTTGAAGTTTTTTGATGGACTCTGTGACTCCTGTAGCAAACCAGAATGTTAGGAGAATAGGAGGGAATGATTCATGTTAATCGTAATGCCTTGTACGGTTGTACCCCTATCTTTTGTGTTGGAGCACTTTGACTGTAATTTTATATACACTCCCTGCCTCCGTCTTGGAGAAGACGTTGATCCTGAGGGTTCTTCCAATATCTCGGCCTTCGCCTTTTTCTAGGTTGTAACTAAGCTACTCGACTACGTTTATTTTCGTTCTGTTCTAGGTGTTTTTTTTAGGGTGTGTGTTTGAGCAGAGAGTTATTCTGTGGAGTCAGAGGTGCTCTGTGCAGTAAAATGTGATCTCTGCTCGAATATAGGAGATCATCTGGGTAATCAAACGGGGGATCACCCCCACAGTTTGCAGAACTCAGATTGAATTTCTGGTTTAATATTGTGTTATAATTAAGTGCATCTTAAGGTGACAATCGAACCCTGGAATTCTTGTCGGCACATATTCTTCTACACTTGGTAATGCATTGAAGAAACTGGAAATCGGTAAAAATGCAATAGACCTGAATGACAGAGAGCTGACATTCCATCGAAACATGGGATCCGGTATTCACAGTTCATCTCTGTTAACACTCCCCTTGCTCCAGACTCAGTTCATCTCTGTTAACACTCCCCTTGCTCCAGACCAGACTTGAGATCATAATAGTAATATGAATTCTACATAACTCTGAGAGAAAACAGTGGGGCTGAATGTTCCAAAAATTGAGTACACAGTAGGAAATTACGGCATTTTATTGCAGTTTTTTGAGAGACAATGTCTATATCTAGCAAGCAGTAGCGGTAGCAGTAGCAGTAGCAGTAGGAGTAATCTATTTCATCCATGCCATAGTCAAGATGAACAATATTACCCTCACTTCCAAATTGGACAAGCTTATTCTAAAGTCTAGATACTGCAACTGACTTAGCATCAAGGTTCATAGTTTATTTGCGTTCAGACTACTCACACTCCTGTTGTTCCAATCTCATAGCTTCTATGTATGATTTCCCGCTGAGCTTCCTTGCGAAGAACCCTTTGTAGTACACCTCAGTCAGTTCCCTTCGAAAGACTGGAGGGTTTTGCGGTCCAGTTATGCTCCGTGCTGGTCCCAACTCAGTATTCGAGTTGGGGCTGTAAAATGTGGCGACTGAGAGTCTCTCTTTTGTCGAGTTCACAGTTGCCCTATGCTCAATACTGCGGTATAAGCCATTGCTCACAATCTGTCGAAGAAGGCAGAGTTTAAGATTTATCTTACTCACTGTTGATGCATTACTTTCAGGAATCAGGAGGTAAGTTTTTCATCTGTCATGAAAGATGTTACTTGTGGAATTTGTGAGCTTACCTCCATGCAGTCTCCTAAATTGACCACGAAAGCATTTTCGAGGGGTTTAACAGGTACCCAATTGCCATCTTTTCGGATCTCCAGACCTTGAGTGTGGTTGAGCTGAAAGACAATGGTGAGGGCATCCGCGTCTGAGTGAGGTGTAAAGCCTATGGCCTTATGTGGCTCCGGACATGGGGGATAATAGTTCATCCGTATGGATTGCAGCCCTTCAGTGAATAACTCCTCCATCTCTGCCTTCTTTATCCCCAATGCTTTAGCCATCTAGTGTAACAGAGTTAATGCCAGCTCTTTTGTTGCAGCTATGTAAGCTTCCATAGCCTCCCTGTCAAGAGCAGCCGAGATGAGCTCAGGTGGAAAAATCGCTTTAGAAGATAATAATTGTCTATTGAAAACTACAGGTATAAACGTTCTATCCAATTGGTATAAATCTTTCGAAAAGGTCCAAGAAAAACCGGACAATATCATACTAATGTGGAGTAGGCGCAGGAGCCCAACGTTCAGGAAAACCATAACCTCTCGGAGATGGGGATTTTACTTCTGTCTCCTGCTGCTGATCTATATCTAATGCTAGTTCTGTTTATTATCAGAATTTTAGGGTAGAAAATTCAGAACTAATCCTACTCAAACAGGGTTTTTTTTTACTAGGATGATTTCCGATGAATCATTCATCAACCTATGCTAAACTTCTCATTGAAGTTGTTGTTCAACCTCTGATATATATCAACCAATCTGTGAAAAATAGTACAGATGATGGAAGTGCCAAGGCAAGGATGGAGAAGAACCTGAGTTGTACAGGGAACTTATCGAAAAGTTCAGTCCTCCTTAACTTGGCAGGAAGAGTGGTTATATAGAACATATCAGACCAATCAAGCTTCTGTTCTTCAGAAACCACAAACAGCTGCCCAAACCCTTCATGGTTGTCTGGTTGTTGCCATAGTTTCTCCTTTTCTTCCATAGGAAGCTCAAAAAACTTGAAAACTTCTGCCTTGAATGTCTCCAATAGTGAAGTGCTAACTCCATGATTTATCACCTGCAAATTTAATTTCGAGAACGAATACGCTCACAGAATGCGCTATTGTTTAGCAAGGACTGAGTGGTTGTTAGTATGAAATGTTGCAGAGTACAGATATGTATGCATTAGCTAGACTGTCAAAGTACATCGCCCTTTTCCTCACAAAGCCTTGAATTAGAACCTATTGTCATGACTTTGCCAATGTATATGATGATCTATTTTCCATTTAATGAATGCATTTCATTCCAAGATTTCGCTAATATAATGGAATAAAGTAAAATGACTACTAAACCTGCAATCATTAGAGTATATTAGCAAATTGTAGTAGTTAACAAAGTCTCGCATCGATTTTCAATTTGGATCATCTAAAAAATAGTCTCTTCATGTTTTCGACATAGAGCCAGATCCAAAAAGATTCGCGTGCAAAATTAAATTGACAACAAGGTCATGAACGACGCACACTCTAGTACGGTACATAATACAATTTATACAAGTACACGTACACGTATTACGTACAAACCAAGGAAATGTACCTGGAAAAAACCCCACTCTTTGCAAGCAGAGTGAAGTTTAGACAACTCCTGATCAGAGCCCAGAGAATCACCAGCATGATGAAGCAACAGCTTGTGAAGATCGATCACGGGCACCGACAGCGCCGGTGGCAGAAAATGAGCATCATCAGTGATACAGTCTCTAACATAGCGTGAAGGGATGGTGGTGATGGGTTGCTTGGCTAGCTCGTGGACGCTGGGTACTAAAAGAGATCTCCCAAAGTTGACCACTTTCTCTTCTGTTTTCTTCATTATTTTTCACCCTTTTTGCAACCTTTTACTCCACTAATGCAAACTAATGTTGAGTTGATAAAACTTTAAGAGGTGTATTACACTTATGTGTGGAGCATCGGAAACGTCATATTTTGTTGTCTAGTGACTCAATTTTAAGGTTATCTATTTTTGTTCTTTGGGACTACCTCGGGACTTAACTTTGGTCACATTGTTCACCCACCTTCTGTTTTTCAGGGCACTTACAATGACATTGCATTTTCTAAGACGAATAACACGAATAACCCGTTTTGATCTTTTACACAACCATTAATGTTTGCGGCTCTAATATGGATTTCCATACAGATTCGAAAGACTTTTTCTTTTACGTCTTGAAAAAGTAAGTCGAGTACAAACTGTGGGCGTAGATTTCAAGGTAAATATGTTAATTCATCGTTGTCTGTAAAGCGTGACGAGACGGTTTTATCGAAAAGTCACGATAAAAACCAAACCAAAAGGAAAACTGTTGGCCCATTTAAACTAAACCACCTTGTGCTCGATCCAACTAGATTCATAAACATTTAACCCTCAATTCCAATTATACCCCTAAGAAAAACCTATAAATTCCCGCGGAATCACCAACCAAGAAAAAAACACAAAAGCTCTCTCAACACAAACAGAGTTCCTCTTGCTCTTTCTACGGCGCGCTCAATCCCAATTCCTTGATTTTCCGCCTCTTCTAGGTTTTACTCCTCTCTTCCTCTCGATTTTCGTTTCGCTTTCGTTTACGTCTTTATTTGTTTGTTTCGCTTTCGTAAATTTTACCCCCATTGATTAATTTTGTGGTTATTGTACTGAATTAGTAATTATAATTAGTAAATGTTCTAATAGTTTGATCAATTTTAATCAGGTGGTTTTGGTGGAATCTTAATCATATGCCTTGTATAAATTTCAAGAAAACCCACTTTTTGTGGGATTGTTTCTTGATGAGGGGTCATGATCGTTTGTGGTGTTCTTAGTTCTTCAAACTATTAGGGCAACTTCTTCTACAAGCTTTAGTATACGTACATCTCAACAACAACCACTCTTGTTTAAGTTATCGTTTTAATACAAACTCGATTTCGACGAGTGATGGATAATTTGGTGGGAAGCAAGCAGCTTCCACCCGGATTTCGGTTCCATCCAACTGACGAGGAATTGTGTATGTATTACTTGAAGAGGAAGGTGTTGGGGAAATCTCTAGGGTTTGAACTGATATCGGAACTTGACGTTTATAAGTTTTCGCCTTGGGATTTACCCAACATGGTGTGTTACAAGAGTAGTGACTTGGATTGTTACTTTTAATGTCCGCGAGGGAAGAAGTACCCTAGTGGAAGGACTAATCGTGCGACTGAACGCGGGTATTGGAAGGCGACTGGGAAGGACAGGCCTGTTGAGTATAAAAATCGCGGTGTTGGGAAGATTAAGACCCTTGTGTTTCACGTTGGTAAGGCGCCTAAAGGGGAAAGGACTGATTGGGTTATGCACGAGTATAGGCTGGAGGATGGTATGCTTGCTGATATGGGGGTTGCTCAGGATGCGTATGTTATAAGTAAGGTGTTTAAGAAGAGTGGTATTGGGCCGAAAAATTGGGAGCAGCGTGTGGCTCCTTTTGTTGAAGAAGAGTGGGATTGTTTTGATCATTCCGCGGATGTTAATGGGGCTGTCCTGAATGCTGGACAGGTTTCGGAACCAGCGGTGACAGTAGATTACGAAAATCTGACTGTTGCAGGCTCGAATGCTGGACTGGTTTCGCAACCAGTAGTGACAAGAACAGGTTATGTAGATTACGAAAATCTGACTGTTGCAGGCTCAAATGCTGGACTTGTTTCGCAACCAGCAGTGACAGGAACGAGCGCCCTGTATTCTGGTAGCCCGTTGACAGGGACAGGTTCTGTATATTACGAAAATGTGAGTGATGCAGGCTCAACTCTATCGAATGCTGGACTGGTTTCGCAACCAGCAGTGACAGGAACAGAAAACGCTGTATATTCTGGTAGCCTGTTTACAGACGAGTACCCTGTTCAGTCTGCAGGTAACGCGAATGCTGGACTTGATTCACAATCAGCAGTGACAGGAACAAGCGCTTTATATTCTGCTAACCTGTTCACAGATGAGCACCCCGTGCATTCTGTATTTAACACAAATGCTGGCCTGGTTTCGGAACCAGCAGAGACTGAGCCTCCTGTTAACACACATCCTGTAGGTGACCCCCAAGCATTCTCTTTCGGGATTGAAGGCGAGGGAGATGAAATTGACAAGCTATCGAAGTTAATAGAAGAAGGCGAATTCGACGGACTAGATCAGGTGATGGGAGATGACATATTTAGTGGATTGGGAGACTTGGATAATGGTTACCTTGAGTTGAATGACTTCGAGGAGCCCTAAATCCTGATTATTTTCCTAATATATCGTTAACTATCTATATACTATATTGTTTCATTTATTCGTTCTGTGATGATGTTAACCTAATCTAATTTTGCAGGATTTAATCTAATACAGACATCATTGCCTCAAATTTCATAGTAATTCGATCAATTTTTTTTTTTTTTGTAGATGGCATGTCATTGTTTTCTCAAAAATGGTTGACTTAGTGAATTCTCCTGTTAGTATTAGATCCTATCAGACAATCGATCGAGTCAAGTGTCAATGACAAATAAATGAACTTTATAAAGAAAACAAAGCCAAGTATCAATGACAAACAAATTTATTTCATAAAGAATGCATCAAGAGATCTTCGTTCGCAATTCATTTAACAGACTTTTGTCGTTCTTTATGGTTTTACCTATTTGGTCACTTAGTGCGTAGGTCTTTCTTTGACGAACATTTATCAATCAAGTCAAGTTGTCGAACATAAACTAGTTGAGCCCTTATTTTGAGTCTAGGAATGAATTGGATTCCAGGAATGAGTGGAGTTAACCTAGTCTTCACCACGTCACCGGATGAACGAGAGGAGAGGGATAATCTCAATCCCTTGTTTGGGTAAGTGTGGGATTAGAAGATGGGATTAGAGTGAGATTTGTTAATTAGTTGTAAAATGACAATATTATCCTCTATATTTTAATGTTTTATTTCTCATTTTAGTAATGCCAAATGTGTCATTTCAATACGTTTTTATCCCTTCTCCTAATACCTGCCTCCCCCTAGGTATTAAAAAGGTGGATAAGAAATCATCATCATCCTTATCCCACCCTCTATTCTCCATTACCAAACATGGGAATTTGGGTGTTGGGGATAAATAATCTCATCCCATCCTCATATCCCTAAAAACAAACGACCCCTAAGGTTATTTTTGGTAGGCCACTAGAAGGTGGCATTTAGCGTTTTATTTTAGTAGTATTGGAGTAGCAGTTAGCATTTTATGGATCATCAGGTAAATGCTATAAAAGTATAGCATTTTACATGGAGAAGTAGCATTTGATGTAAACAAGATACCATTTTAGTGACTCCAAGTCTCCAACAGCATGCATGCCAACTACGTCTTAGTTAACATCCACATACATTTGCATCGAACCGCTAACGACTATTGAAATGCTAACAACTACCTCAATAAGTCAACCACTAAGGTTACCAAACATACCCTAAATTGGCCGAGCCTATGAGTTTGAAACTGATTGTAACCACGCCATAATTTGCCATTAATGGAACATGGCATGCTCTAAGGAATTTTAGGTAGTCTCTCCAACACCATTTTACATATTCTTTTTTCAATACCAATAAACCATTTTAAATATTTTTTTATCAATAACACAAACAATATACGGAGTAAGTCGGTCCGATTTAAATCATTTTATCAATATATAACTATAAAATAATAAAATATATGCTCAATTTTTTCACAATCTACATTCATAAATAATCTCCATTTAAAGTAATAAAATAAAACATCTACTCCGTAATGTTTCCCAATCAATTACAACCATTTCTTAGACTCAACTTATCTAAGCTATATCACATCTTTCCGGGAAGATGCGGGTAGCCAGCCTGGGGATTCGGACCCAGGCCGTGAGGCTTTCCCAGGCGACGTTTTCTATTTACATTCTCGAATTTATCGATTTTACCCAAAACTCTATGCCTACGATAACATGTCTAAGACCCTTGATAGGCTTTTGATAGAGAAAGTTATTGATAAATCCGCTTTCTTCCGGCTATGTTATACTTACACCTAAGTATCTAAGGTTTTACATATTTTTGGCTAAATTCTAATTCGAGACTCCAAAACTTGACTGTAGACTATACAACGGTATTACCCAAAACTTTGATAGGCTCCTCGCTCATAAAAAGACCAAACCCAAACACCCTAACAAACTCGCAAACCCTCTTAACAAACAATTGCCCCCCTTTTAACATTTTTCCGACTTCTCAAGTTCTCATTAACACACACCCAGAACAAAAAGCGTAACGAAGAAGATGGGAGTAGAGGAAATAGAGAAATCGATGGCAGCAGCAACAATTTCGGAGCAAGAAGAGATGGAGAAGAACAAAAAAAAGGCTGAAGGAGAAGATTTGGAAGAAGGTGAGATTGCTGATGAAGGAGGAGAACACGAGAAAAACCCAGAAAAAGATGGTGGTGAGAAATCATCACATCCACTTGAAAATTCATGGACATTCTGGTTCGATAATCCTTCTAATAAGGCTAAGCAAGCTGCTTGGGGTAGCTCTATTCGCCCTATTTACACCTTCTCCACTGTTGAACAATTCTGGAGGTTTAATTTTCTCTCTCTCTCCTCTTTTTTATTTTTCTTGAATTTTTCATGGTTTTTATTTGATGGGTATACTTGTTTTGGGGGTTAATTTGATGGGTATTGATTATAATTTTGATTTGTTGATTGATCTTTTGTTTTTTGAAGGTTGATGTTGGGGAATTTTGATTAGGGTTTTTGTTATTTTGTGGGATTTGTGATGGAGTTTTGAATAGTGTATGATTTGATGGGTATAATGGTGATTTGTGGATTGTGAAATTGTGATTTGGGTGTTTTGTTATGTTATGTGTAATTTCTTGCATTGTGGAATATGTGAATTTTGGATGGTGTGTTATTTGATGGGTTTTTGTTGAATGTTTTGGACTTTTGGGTATTTTTATGCTTTATAACTTTGTTAGTAATGTTTGATTAAAAGAGGATTGGGGATTAGGGTTTGGGTTATGATTTTATTGTAGCTGAATTCTGAAGGGTTTTATGTGTTCTGGTTCAATGAATTGGTGTTTTCTGGCAATTGATCTTATTGTAGCCGAATGCCCGAATTCTTGGTTCGGATATTGTTGGGTTGTTAGTGTTAGGAATTCTGTGTTCGATCTTACTAGCATCTTCTGGGTTTGTGGGAAATGTTCAGTTTTGTTATAATGTTGATTTGGGTCGACATTATTTCTGTGTCTATTGATTTGGGATTCGGATACTAGTGGCAAGTGCTATGTGGTTGTTTTTCCATCTTTTGATAAAGGGTGTTGGTGTGGGTTAGGAGTCTTATGACCGAATACTGGACTTTTTGGAGGATTTTCCGTCTTAAGTATTTGGCTCTATGGTCTGTTTTGTCTATGGGATGTGGTCTTAGGTCCCTTCCTTTCTCGGCTCCGTATCTTTCACAATGTTGCCAAATGTTGCATTCCGGATGGTCAGGCTTTTGCATTATAGTACTTAAGGTAATTACAATTTGGTACAGGACAGTCATCAGAAAAGAAGGTTCCAACCAAATACTCTTATGTGCTCAATTGCTAGGCGCAATTATTTAGATGTTCCGGTCAGACTGTCAGTGTAGTTGTTCCCATCTGCTAGTTCTAGCTCACTTGGGTTTAAAGCTTGAGGCTATATTTCTTTTGGGTTACTAGATGTGAGGTAGTTTATTATAAAACTAGATACTACTCCTACCCACTAAGATGACCCGCTTTCGAAAACTCTTATTTGAGTAGCCATGTTTGGAGCTACCTTTTAGACCAAATGAATCATTCACTTGCTGTAAACATTAGTACATATTCTATTCTGCATTGCATTCTACCAACTCCACTTGATTTTAAGGCAAGCTGGTCTTTCATTTGGTCTAGAAGTAGCTCCCAACATGGCTACTCAAAAATAGTTTTTGAAAGGGGGAAATCTTAATGTGTAGGAGGGGGTTTGTGGTTTTCTCGTATCCTTAACTTTATACTGGATAATATTTCAAGTTCCTTGTCCAAATGAAATTAAAGTTGGATATTCGTCCATTAAGTTATATAGCTCTCATTTCAATTCCATATTAGTGATGGGTTGTCTCCCTTATATTCCACATTTCACTCTATTTATTTTGAGTTTTCTAATAAAGTTTACAGTTGGGAGGGAGGGTAGGATAGGATAGCGTAGTAGTACTTTACAGCACATACACAGCTTCCAAAAATTCTTGTACTTTGCATTTTCATGTAAATTATGTAGCAAGTGCTTGTATCCAGATGTTCTCCCAGTATTTTGTGTTTTTAGCTAGTCATTCCTTTTCCCGGGATTAGCTATCCTAGTTTATGTACTGAAATGTTCGTTCATAATGCCTGATAAATTTGTCTTGCAGCGTCTATAACAACGTACATCATCCTAGCAAGTTGCTTGCAGGAGCAGACTTCCATTGTTTCAAGGATAAAATTGAACCTAAATGGGAGGATCCAATTTGTGCTAATGGAGGCAAGTGGACTGTTCAATTTCAGAGGGGAAAATCTGATACTGCCTGGCTTTATACGGTACGGTTAGTTTATTACCTTTCCTCACTTCATTTTTTGCCTCTAGTGGCTGACCTTGTGAATCATCCTAGTTGCTGGCAATGATTGGAGAACAATTTGATCATGGAGATGAGATCTGTGGAGCAGTTGTCAATGTCAGGCCTAGGCAGGAAAAAATATCCATTTGGACAAAGAATGCTGCAAATGAAGCTGCACAGGTATATTTTCACTTCACATGTTGATTTCTTGATAGTGTTATCTGTGATTACATCATGGTCCTATATGTTGCGGTCGTTGGCTGAAGAGGCAGTAATTATAAAGGGAGGATCTAGGTTTTTCTAATGCCCAAAGCCTAACACTTTGTCATATGTCTGCTATAGATGTAGGCATATAGCAACTCCAGCATATATGTCTGCAGATTTTGGTACCATGCTGTGAGTTAATGGACATTCCCAGACTTCAGCTTATATGTAACATCCATTAACCTTATTTTCAATCTGATTGTGTCGACTTAGATACATTGTATATTTCTCTTTGCGTGCTTTGTGTCAAATGTTTTCGGTTTTAAAACTAAAAACTAAAAACTTTTAAAAGGGCTTTTCATGAGTCGTGATATGCATTGCTCCGTGTGTTTCTTTGTTATTTTATACTTGACCATGTCTTTCTTCGAACTTTTGTCCGATGCTCCCTGAGATACTTTGGTTTCTTAATGTGCATATTAGTCCATATATAACAGAAATGAGTGTTATGATACCACCAGTGAAACAACCTCGGTGCTTTAGGCCTCTACTTTTCATTCAGTGTCTCTGGTGCTGGTGTGCACAAAGCAGGCTGTGTTCTGAGAATAAATATTATACTGTCTGCATGAGCAGAAGGTAGAGGCTAAACCTTAAGAATGGTGACATGGGTCCAGAAGTGTTTGGCAGGGTCTTGAGTCTGGACAGAATATAGCAATCAATGCGAGCTTAGCAATGTGTTCTTGATAAAAAAATTCATTACTGGTGATTTTTAGAATTGTTTCTATGGACTAGCTTGCCATTTCTTCTGTAATTTGCGATGTTGAAGATTTCTGTTATTTGTGATGCTCATCCTTTTTTTTTTGTCCATCTCCCTTTTCTCTTGCTGCAGCTGAGCATTGGACGACAGTGGAAAAAGTTCCTTGATTACAATGAGACCATAGGCTTCATATTTCACGTAAGCTGAGCTGAAGTGTTTAAATTTGCCAAGTTTGTGAATGATCTGGTTGATTGTATGCTTAATGCCTTTCTACCTTCATCTTGCAGGATGATGCGAAGAAGCATGATAGGGGTGCCAAGAACAAATATACTTGCTGATCTGTATAGTTTGCTGATCCTCGGAAGACTCGTGCAAGTTACAAAGTTCAAAAAAGTAGAAACAAAAGGTGGTAGTCCGTATGTGGCGGCTCAGTCCTATTCGATTGTTCCTAATGATAACACTAGATGTGATCTCATCATTGTAATAGACCTTTGGTCCTTATGACTCGTAACTTTTGGGTTTTTTTGTATGGTGATTAGCGAAGTAAAAGTCTGGATACCCTTTCTCGCTCAGAGTTGGTTACTGATAGTAGAGCTTGTCGGTGTGTAAGGGTGATCTTTTGTGAATTTTCCGTGGGTACACAATTGCTTGCATCTTTGAAATTTTGGCTACTCGACTCATGCCCAAGTCGATAGGTCCAGCCTCTGCCCCGTACCCCCTGTTTCCTATAATTCATACTCCGTAAAATATATTACGGAAAATCTAACCATTGAGACTGGATAACAAAACATCCCGGTATGTCCGTAGGAGTTGTCTAGCCTTCTCAGTTTGGCAGCATCTAGTTCCCAGGCGCATCGGGTTTGATCTCGAACTCATGCTTCATTGCAACTCGACCCAATTCCTGATTTATATGCACACCACGCATACCAACTCTGTCCGCGCAACTGTCAGCAATTTGGTATGTGGATGGGCGCCAAGTATCCAACCTTCTTTTAGGAACTCATCAAATATCAGTCTACTCAAGCAAAAACATACTTTCAAAGACAAGTCTCTAATCTGGAACTTCAACCTTTGCAGTTGAGTTTGAGTTCCATTTAAACAAGAAGCTGATCAACAGCAAAACATTGACTAAAAAGTGGAGGAGAAAGGGAAAAAAAAATATGCCGTAATCAGGATTTGAACCTGGAATCTCAGAAATGATGATTTGCCAATGTGCTACTACAGCTTTTTTGTTTAATTGTAGGAAACAATTATATTTATCCCATTCGTAACAGAAAAAGCAACGTGTTGAAACTGGGCATATCATCATCGATTTGATCAGTGTGCACTACTACAATTTGAGATATTAATTAATTGAAATCTTCAGCTGCAATGGCTTTTCTTTTTAGGGTCAAGACAAGAAAATTGTATCACGTTGTTGCAGCCACGAATTCTGCCGCTGCATTGCTGCAATGTCAAGTACAGACGACGGACTACTATCGACCCACATACGAGCCGAGTACTCAAAACGACCTAGATGCGCCGCTTCGTGAGCCGTCTTGTTTCCACTACGTCTAACATGATTGAAAGCATGGATCTAAATCTTCGGGACAACGATAAAAATATTTACAACAGCAAGACAAAATAGTTTGAAAAAAAATGCGTTAGCTAGCATACTCCAGCAGGTTTGTTAAATAATTAGGGAAACTGAGAAAGTAAATGAATAATCACTACAACTGCCAAGTTGGAGTATGTAGATTAGCATAGTTTTACAATGCGAAAAGTGTATGCTGTAGCCATGATTTGAACCTGGAATCTCATTGATAATCGAAGATTTGCCAATGTGCTAGTGTGCTACTACAGCTCTATTGTTGTCTAGTTATAGGAAAGTAATCTATTTATTTCTTCTTAAACAGAGCAAACAAAAGATATAAAAAATTTGCTGCAGCCAGGATTTGAACCTGGAATCTCATTGATAATTGAAGATTTGCCATTGTGCTACTACAGCTTCTTTGGATTCTTGTACGTAAGAAACGTATTTATATCATTACGTATCAGAGCAAAGCGAACTAATTGTTGTAACAAAAATTTGGAATATCATCCTCGATTTACATTAAAACGAAGACGCTAAATGCAGCAAAAGAAAAAAACATAGCTGTTAATGTTATAGTGGGTTGCGTATGTTTCAATATATGATTCTAGTTATACACCGTATGCTCTTGTGTTCATACAAAGTGTTAATGGTGGAAGGAGCTGTATGTAACAAAATGAATTTGCAGGAACATGTTACGATCCGATTAATAACGAATAATCACTGTATGTATTAAGCTCAAGCTATAAGATTACAATGGGTGACAAAATATTGATATTAACAAAGAATGCTCCAGGCAAAGCTGTACAAGTATATGTTTTTACAGCTGCACAACAGCTTGGTAATATGATACTGTTGTGATTGATTACATTCTATATATTCCTACCAAAATCTACAGCTTGCAGTCAGCAGGCCTCAATCGCTATCTCCCCCTCTTCCAAATCGATGTATTGCAGACATCGTTTCTCGTAACCATAGTCATGACCGAGGCTGTACTCATCCTTAATGTACAGGCCCAAGTGCTCTAGGGGGTTTCTTGTTCTACCATATTCTGATAGATTACCAATCAGTGCCTCGAGTTCTCTCATTCCGCGAAAGTTATCATCAAGGTTAATAGATCTTTCCATCTGCATTTGACAAAAGGCAACATGATCAGTACCAAGTAATAGTCATGAGCATGACACTCCTGATCTTACCAATGAGCAGAGTTTTTGAAAGTTAGAAATTACCTTTTCGAGAGAAGCACGGGCAGCCTCTCGCTCCTGTTGACGCTGCTTCTTGAGTTTAGCCTCAGCCTTCATTTGAAAGGCTAATTTAGCGAACTTAGCTTCTGCTTCAATTCTAGCTCTCTCTGTAAATATCAAATCAGAAATTAAAGATCAGTACACAGATACTAAACATTAATGATGGACCAATTCACAGAAACTCATCATTTGTTCATATAAACAGGTGAGCAGGTATACACAGACACAATCAAAGATGATATATGAAAACAGAACTTACCCTCATCCTGCTTTCGCCTAAGTCTCTCTTTCTCCTCCTGTGAAGCCGCAACATTAGTAGTGTTGTGCAGTGAGATAAGCTTGGTTTGAGCTCTCAAAATAGTGTCTGCAAATCGGGCTTTCAAATCTGCAGCACGTTTAGTTGGTCGAGAATGTTCTGGTGCAGCTTCCGGGCATTCTGATCTCTTATCTTTCTCAGATGTGCTTTTTCCGGAGCTTAAAATAGTATCTCTTCTTGTTTGTTCCTTCACAGGCATCCATAGGATATCGAAAAACCTACTGAGTTTTACAGCAATTTTATGAACACAATGACTGGGAGGATAATACAACATTGCATTTGCAAACACCAGCCTCACATCAGCCTCAAACTCCTCATCACCATTGTACTTGTTCTGCTGTAATTTCTTCTGGACAGTGCCAAGATCCATAGGGTGCTTAATTACGCGGAAATAATCCTGATAGCGAGACACATTTGGATCAACAGGAATAAGGAAAAGGCAGCTGGAGTCATGTTTCATAAGCTTAGCAAGAATATCCTGGCAATGATCCATCTTTACCCTCTTTGCTTTCTGACATTCCACAGCGTCTTCAGATTTACGCTTAGTTCCCAACACAGGCTTAGACTTGACTTTGTCATTAGCCAATGATGGCCTCTTCAAGCAATTCACTTTCGGCTTTACTTCAGTAACAGGCTTCTTAAAAACCCTTTTTACCTTGTTCGCGAAACTTGCTCTTGCTTTAAGTAACACTCCCATTGTTATCTGCCAGTTACAATTAACACATACGAGGTTAGCAAAACAGAATCGAAAAGACGTAGCCCATCAATACATACAGATTATTATCAGAAGCTTTGAAAGTAATGCAGATTTTTATCACTTCACACAACAACAAGTTGATCAAGTGTAAAACCATCAATAACGATTGATTCTCACTAAACCCTAATTTTCTAATTGCAGGGATTAATTCATTGATTTAGAAAGAAACTTGAGTTTACTTACTCGCACATCGAAATTAAACAATCAAATACCTGGCAATTATCGAAAGGGGAACATCCCAACTTCGGTTAATCAATGAAAAATGGAACACCCCGATTCCAGAATACATGTTTACTAAAACCCTAATTTTGTGATTGTGGCGTGATTGTAACGATCAAACAGATGGAAATTATAGAAAGCGGAACATAATTTCAACATTCCCAGATAAGCAATTGAGCATATATTAAACATGATTGCAGAAAATCAATGAAAAATTGAAGTAACCAAAACCCCCAATTGCTCATAATTGGCAAAATTGAAGCTGTAATTGAACATCAACAACATAATTAAAAAGCGTAAATAAGAAGTTGTTACCTGTATGAGAAAGATTATCCCCAAATTAATTTGTGTTGCTCTGTGTAATTGAAGAATTAGGGTTAAGTTTGTTGAGAGAATGAAATAATTGGTAGCTTGGAAATTAAGCAGACAAATATGGCGGGTGTGAGAGTGATCAGCTTTAGTTATATACAGTTGGAAGTTGTTACCGTTGTAACGCGGAATAGCACAGCTGTCGTTTACTTTCCCGCCAATCTTCCGAGTTTCCTTGTTTTCAAAATTTTCCTTATTGGACCTTTTCTTCTCATACTGCTTTTTTATCGGGTGGGTTGGGTTTGTTTGGCCGTTTGGGGTTGGGTCAACTAATATCGGATCAGGTAATTGGTTTCGTCTCAACTCTCAAGTGAGGGTCGTCACAAAGTATACATATTAGATCGTCAAGTGTAGACGCTTCTAATGAAGCTTTATTGTATTTTACGGCAATTCGTTGGACCATTTGCTGCACTAATTTATGGGACGAATTTCGCCTAAATGAAAGTGCGTGTTTTTGTGCGCGCCATGAAGCATTGGTTGTAGGTTCAGTTCTTGAGTTTGTTGTATTGTAACTTGTGTAAATTAGTGTGTATAATTTCTAACATTGATATTATTGTACTATTTTGTCATTTACTGTAATCTTAATACATTCGAGTACAGTGATTACATACGTTTGCAATTTTGTCTCGATTGAACTATACGAATATATTGTTATTGATCCTAATATGATCCGATCCGCCTGTAAATAAATTAAATTTGACGCACATATATACTAACAAATAATTTCTAGCGCAATAATGGCATATTAATTTGATGATGAGCTACAACAACTAATTTGCATCTATTAGCTAATAATTAATAATAATGTTATTCAGTTTTTCTCTATTATAATAACATCAGAATACGTTAACTATTGTTGGCTTAATATTATCGCATCGACATACATGAAAATACGGATCTTCCTTTCCCACTCTGCTTGCTTGGCAGCTGCCGTATTTTCTAATCTTTTTCTCTCCTTCACCCGACGCCGCCACAATTCATCAATCACCTTCAAAACTTTCATAGCTTCACTGTGAATCGACTCCGCCTCGTCTTTCTTTTCTGAAACTAGCTCTTCATCCTCGTAGACGAACAGTTCGAGACACACCGACTCATCACTCTCCAAATTCCACATTATATTAACACGAATTATTCCTGATCATCAACAAAACAAAAACCGCCAATTATAATGATGTAGCAGATGATGAAATAAAATTACCTGTATGTATGATTGAGAATAATGATGAAAATTGTGCTAGCTAGCTCGGAGTTTACTAATAAAATTTGCTAATCACAAACAAAAGTTCGTTGATAATGGATGAAATTAGAGCTTCCAAACTGTATTTATACAGTTATAGTAAATAATTACCGTTGGCGCTACGCGGATATATAACACAGCTGGCGCGTTTTATTTTCCCGCTAAACCTCATCTTGTATTTTACACCGTATTTAATTAGATAAATATATTTCTTTTCTATAACTAAACAACAAAGTTGTAGTAGCACATTGGCAAATCATTAAAATTCCTTTTTCTATTTTAGACGGTTTAAATATATTAGTTTCCTATAGTTGAACAATAGAGCTGTAGTAGCACATTGGCAAATCTTCTTGTCTGAGATTCCAGGTTCAAATCCTGCTTTTGTTGTTTTTGATTTTGGGTTGCTAACATTGAAAAACTATGCTTATCTGCATATTCTCATACAAAGCTAACGACCTATTGTTTACCTACAATATATGTTTAATATTAATCTGAAAATTAACAATCCAAAATAACGGAGGGGAGTATATTCAATGTCTTACCTAACACGATTCATGTTTTCTATATCTTTTTATCAATGTGTTGTTGTTGATCACTTTCTTGTTTTAAATGGAACTCAATAATTACTCCTTTGATCAACTGCAAGGTTAAAGTTCCTATAAAAGTATGTTTTTGCTTGAGTAGACTGATAGTTGATGATCGACTTCTTAAAAACTAATAACTATTCGTTGATCTTGCAGAAAAGATCGAGGTTACTCTTACTGATTATGTATAAATGAAAAATAATACACGAAACTTCATTCACACTTCACAAATCACAACCAGCAACAAAAAATTAGCAAAACATTGATATTAAAACAATAAAAAGTATGCTGCAGCCAGGATTTGAACCTGGAATCTCAGACATGAAGATTTGCCAATGTGCTACTACAGCTTTGTTGTCTAATTATAAGAAAGAAATTTACTAGTATTTAATTTGAAATCGAAAAAGTAAATTAAATTGAAAAATTGCTGTAGCCAGGAGTTGAACCTGGAATCAAAACAACTCGTGATTTGCCAATGTGCTACTACAGCTTTGTTGTTTAATTATAGGAAATAAATATATATTATTGGTTACGCAACAAAGAAAAGCTAAATAATAAAGACGCAAAATATTTGTTGTAGCCGGGAGTCGAACCTAGGCATATGATCATCGATTTGTGAGGCTGTTGTTGTAACAAAATTTGTGGGTAGGCATAAATCAACTCCTCTTCTGGATCGTGTCTGATCTCAACTTCGTCTCGTCTCGTTCCTTAAGCAATGATCTCCACCAGCGGCTGCTTGAGTCTTACCCTGATATACCAGAAGCTATCAAATAACGACCTAGTGGCCGAAATGCCTTGGCCGAGACTCTGTCATACTTTTGCACCCCTGAAGCCTGAAGGTCATAAAACTGGTCCTGAGAGGGAAACCATATTCTGTCGTTTCATTCAGGGCCGACAACCAGATTAAATCGGTATGTGGTGTAGACAGACTCACTCACAAAGACGAGGGAGTATCGCTGTTTGATGATCCTCTGGAGGATGACATCCTCACTTGTGCGAACTACTTTGGGAAGGGATAATCAGTATCATATATGCTGAGCCAAATCTTCTTCATAAAACTCAAAAGCTTCAGTTTGTTTGTATACAATATCGAATTACTTTAGCATACATCCTACAATGGATTCAAAATACAATACATCCTACAATGTACAATCTTATTTTCGGGTACAAAATTGCAGAGCCTTTGGTATTATCTGCTTTGATTCATCAATCAGTAACCTTGACCAGGCAAGCGTTGTCCAGAGAGCATGCACTCAGTAAGCTCCCGAGTGAACAGCTGAATTCGTATGAGTTGGGTGTCGAAGAAATGACGTCCACCCATTTCTTGTCAACCAACTCAACATGAGAATTCGATTTCAGGTCGACATGCCAGGGAAGTTTTTCAATGTGTGCTACCAACTTCTTTAGAGATTTCATTGGCAATACAGCATGGAAATTTTCTTCAAACTCTATCTTATCATCAAATGTCATAACGCCAATATCTGTTTCACATGAATGTACAAACCCCAGGAATACAGGATTCGCATAAAAACATCTGTCGTTCACGGTGCACAACTGCAGCAAGACAAGCAACAATCAGTGAGAATTGTATCACGAAATTTGTTTTACACAAGAAAAACCCATAACATCCAACAAAGCCTAGATTCAAGGATAATGGTGGTGAAAGATCTCAAGAAGTAGGAAGCGAAATTAGCATTCAATATGGTCTCCTTCATAAGCCTTCATCTTTTCAGCGTACAGTAGAATTATGGAACTTTCTGCATGTGTGCCCGTTCCATAATATCGAAAGAATTATCACAAGATTACAAAGCTTAAAGTGGTTACATATAACCTTCTCTCCTTCAGTTCCCTAACTAGGCAGGGTTTATTCTTTGTTTTATTTAATCTTGACTCCTTGAGAGAGCAAAATCTAAAGATCGTCATGCTTTCAGGGTTGAACATACTAGATTTCCAGCTTGCTTCAGTCTTTTCAACTTAAAGAGAATGGCATGCACTTCTCCAAATACAACAACAGCAACAATGAACAAATTACCCCAGTGCCTCAAAGGCTCCGGGGGCAGATACGCGCAAGCCTCATCTATGTTTTCAAACCAGGGAGATCTGCTTCCGAATGACCCATCTAAAGATTGAGGTCATTGAGCTAAGAGTCACACCGCCTGACTGCTACTTATAAATATAAAGAGCACAAGCAGTTTTTGGGAGCCATTTTGCTTTATAGTGAATTTTGGCTCCACTAAAATTGGGAACTGAGTTCCAACAATCTCTCACAATAGTTGAAAAACCCAAAAGGCACTCGTTCACTTTCATTACCCAATGAGCAGATCACATTTATTGGTCCCTTAGTGTAGAAAAAAATTTCATCTCTGTCATTCGTCAGTGAGAATTTCAACTCTACGAATCCAGTAATAATGAACATTTTAACTAGTGCAAGACTCCAGGATATGCCCATATATGGCAAAAGAAGCAGAATGACATAAGAAGTCTGCAACTTATAGCTTGACTGTAAACCCAAACCAATGCCCACAATACTGATCCAAATCTAAGAAGAGCAGTTTTCATGACAATCGAAAATCCAGCTTAATGAGTCATGATGGCATCAGGGCAACAAGAGGTTCCATGTTTCAAAGTAGCCTATGCAGTCAAGCAGCCTAGGCCATGAAAGAAGTCCCCCCCCCCCCGGCGCACCTCTACCATTATGAAGCTGATAGATGAACACATGTTAGCAGTTCCACAGACACAAACCGATGATCATGCGTAATTTCATAAATTAGCACGCTGTGAAACAAATTATTGGAAATGAAAGCTAATGAGGCATGAGCACAGAGTGAGATTTTGTAATATTACTTTCTAAAGATAGAGGTTGTGTTCTTTAACTCTCCTTACTAAAGGAATTGGGTTTCTCTTCTTAGCAGTGAGACACAGCAATTAAAGAGGCTATAATGAAGGACTTACCTCTACATACTCTACCCCTGACTCGACTAGATCCTCTATGATATTATTAGATAGAAGCTGACTTATTGTTCCCGCAGATCCGATTGGTGTTTGGAGTATTTCCCAAGGTGACTTCATAAGCACTTTATTCTTATTGTCTTCTACTGCTGAAGAGCTAATAACAGGAAGTCTCTCTTCTGCCAGGAATCTCACCTGTCCACATGTTAAAAGACATTAGAGACATTGAAACATTGGCGACAGCAAAATCTCAATCTGAGAAATCATCACAAATTAGCAACAAACTTAGCTGGAGTTGTTTGCTCATCATAACAGGTAGCTCTCTTAGTCTAGTCAGTGGTTTAGAATGGTTTATCAAGTTTACTTTTTAAATTTCAAGGTGAGGTAAGCAGCATACTGTAAAACACAACATCCAGAAACTAATTGCCTATTTTTTCTCAGAAGAAAACCCACAAGACATGCTGAATTTTTTCTTTCATTTTTATTTTTGAAGAAATAAAGTTGAAATTGGGCACAACTTTGATAGATGGTCAGTGAAATGCGCCTTCAGTATTTGCAGAACATGTGTGAACTTCAACGCAAATTTACACACCCCTAAATGTCAGCACCATTAAGCAAGACATGGTACAATCGCACTGTCTACAGCATAAGGTCCTGGTTATAAACAAGAATGAAAAAGACAATTTCACAATATCGAGCCACAGGGACAATGTAAAAGAAAAGTATCCACCTTTTGAATGTGGAGTTGTAATGTTGTATTTTCAACTCAAGGTGGGTTAATGTGATACAGGGAAGATGAAAACTATACAGAATATACAAGCAATAAAGAATTAAGATTAAACATTCATTCAAAACTTGAATGATACCAACCTTTTCGGGGTTAAAATTGAAGTGGTCATGACTAGCAAATGACCTTTCAAGAAGTTGAATATCCTCAACCGGCGAAATTGAGATAATGGGCATCGAGTTACGATCTTTTGCCTGTAATAAAAGCTGCTATTAGAACTGGGGTGATGAAAAGTTTTTAGATAAGACTGTCATCCACAAGTTGTCAGCTATCAACTTAAGAAGTTTATGTCGACACAAAACGAATGATAACATAACAGAAGATCACTGAACATAACATTGATTTATAAGAAGAAGAAGAAGAAGAAGAAGAAGAAGAAGAAGAAGAAAAAAAGACTATAGCCAAACATTGAGACATCTTCAGGGTAGTAAAGCACACAGAACATAGGATTCCTAAAGATATAACAAATATAAGCAAGACAAGGACAATCGGGTACCTCCACAGATGTGTTCCTGTCCACAAGTATACTCTCCAATACGGAAACGGTTAAACTTTCATCCTCCTCAAAGTCTACACAATCTGCTTCAAGGTGATTTTCTTGTTTTCTTCTATTCAGCACTAAGACAGTAGCAACTTTGCCTTCAGAGATCAGCTGAAGTCCACTTTCTCTATGTGTACGATATGCATCTACCTTCTCTTCACTCACAGTCGTGAGGCAATTCTCTGATATTTTCAAAGATTTGCCACTTTTCCATGCGACAAAATCTAGCTTGGACTCCCTAGAATTGAACCTGATACACAGTTTTAAGGTTGTTAAATAAAAATGGAGAGAACAACTATCCTCCCAATAATCAGGTTTGGATTCCATAATTATAGAGACAAGCCAAAGTTCAGTAAAAACACCAATGAAACTGTTTGATTTTCTGAACTTTTAATCTTTGACCCAATTGCTCACATCTTAATCACTAGTTGTTCTTAAAACAACAAGGACCCAATATGCAATAGTTCAAGCTGGACGGCAGTGAATGAAGACATTTGCACTAGGGCTCTTAAAATGAAATTGCTAACCAGTTTAGTAAAGATCACAAGACAATCAGAAAGACGATGCTTGACAACAACATTTTACAGACTTCAACACTTCAGCAACACGATGCGCATCTGACCATTACAGCTACTATTTTGAGTTTTTTCACATTTTACATGACTCACATGAATAACTTGTGAATTCCAGTTTTCAGGTCTTCTTCTAATCCCTCTTGCTTAAACATAGGAATTAATAAACAAGATATATTATGGTCAATCTACATACTTAGTGTTATCTTTTATACATCTCTGTGTTACGTACTTGCGTATTTGGGTGTCCCAGTATGCAAAGTAATCCATACTGTACCAAGAGAAAGATAATTATAAATCTACGGTGCCATGAATTACGAAAATGAATAAAAGTTAGTATACTCCTGGGGGTGCAAGTGCTTTGTCACCCCCACTCGCAGCATATATATATTCAGAACTTCTCTTTCTAATTTTAAATTATTACCCCTCTAATATGTGATCAATCATCCGGTGAAATTCGTGTTGGGGTGAGACCATGGGCATACCCCAGGTACCAACTACCATATAGTTGGGAATTTCCCGAATGTGTTAAAATTGTCCCACATTGGAAAATCAAAAAGAGGTGGGACTCGTGGGGGGTGTTTATAAGTGAGGTTGTACCTCTGCCCATTGGCTTGAGCTTTTGGGTAAGAATGGGCTACAACTCACTTATAGACCCGGGTTACCCAACTCCGTGTTCGGCCCAACATCACATATTAGTATTGATAAAAATGTGTCATCCAAATTAGTTCAACTAATATTTTAGCTCGGTGCTGCCTGAGTTACTCATAAGTACATTATGACATATTAATTGTTTCACATAAGTCACACTTGATCAATTGAATGAAATGCCAAAAACTCATGAGACAATAATATTCATCAACCGCAATCAACATAGATAACTTACGATTATAATCTATTTATTCCAAGATTGTTTAGGAGAAAACACTTGGGCTCCTGTTTATGTAACTAGGAGTTGACATAGAGCAAATCCTACGAGCTTAATGCCAAGCAGGTAAATGAATTGACAACAAAGAGCATATCACAAGCAAATTTGGAAATACTATATAAATATTCAAAATAAAAAGCATCTATATACAAGATAGCGAAACACCAAAGTTTTCTTTCATCACCACATGAAACAATACAAGTAAGAAAAATGAAATATACCCAACTCACCCATTAATGGTCGTTCCAACCTTTTGTAGTGCCTGCTGAAGCAGATTTGAATTCACTGAGACAATCTGCTCCGCAAGCGAACTTCTTTGAGATTTTTCCCCGTACCGAAGTCCATGTAAAATATGCTCTTGCTCTAACTCACATATTTTCTTCTTTGCTGAAATTAAGCGCCTCTGGAACTTCTTTCTTTCTCTCCAGTCCTGAAAGAAAAGACTTTCTATGAGCATCCACTTACAACTGGTAATAACCTACTACCTTAGCTTTTAAATTTTCAAGCAACACGCCAACACATAGCATACAAGTCATCAGTGGCGCAGAAAGAAAATGGGGCCTATCGCAATTTTCATCGCATCTCTAGTTCTGGTACGAGTAGCAAATGAAACACTTGGTAGGGGGGGGGGGGACACTCCCAAAGAGTTGTAGTTCCTCTAATTCTCCCATGATAGATTCTTTTTTTTTCCACATTAATATTCTTTCTAGCACCCTCCTCTGTTTCAGACATTAATTTTCTCAAAATCCAAGTCACTGCTCATGAATCATCATCTATAGCCTTTAAATTTCTTCGATGGTTTTGCAATTAGGGCACAGTTCACTTTACAGAAAACTATCAAGCTGGAGTACAACAAGATTGAGATCTCAAGTGCAATTCACTATGGCTACATACTCCACAAGCTCAGACGATTGAGAATTTGAGATAGAAAGTTACAGGCTGATACAGCATATGTGCAATTAATTCCCAACGTGTAAGCCAAATTAGTAAATAGCATAATACCACTTGCAACTAGTTAGCTCACCAAAACCCTTAGATGTTCTAAGAAGTTGGCATTTGACAAGAATATTAAACAACTTACAGAAAGGCGCCTTTCTTTTTTAGACTTGTCATTAGAGCGCAGATTCAACTCCAGAAGACCCTTTGGGGGAGAAATCTGCATTTCCCTATTGTCCATATCGACAACTGGAACTATTGCTTCAACAAAGGGAATCCAAACAAGGGTGCCCGACTCAGATGTCTCTGGCTTGTCTTTACTATCTCCAGTGGATGATCCCGTTGATGCTTCAAGCATCACATGTAATAGATCATTGCCACCACTGTTGAAGACATTAACAACAGTACCCACTGTTTCACCTGTGTCCTAGAAAGAGGAAAAAAAATCATAAACAGACTGCACAAAACACTCAAGCCTAGAAATATAACAGAGGCCCAATGAGGGCCATTATGCTGGAGTCTCCCAACTCCCAATCCTAGCAGATCTTTTGGTGCTATATATAAACGTCACATGTAAACAAAGTAAAAAAATTGGTATAGGTTTGATTAGAGTCTGTTCTTGTTTTGGCTTTTTCCTTTGAAGAAAATTGAACATGCCCTGCTTGTCTATCCTTTGTGATTGTTATTCCATACAATTTTAGCCAGGATCTAATTAGTTTCTGCATTTTTTCATTGGGCAGATCATCTTAACCTGTTGAAATTGCACGAGGGGATCAAGCTTCCAAGTAAAGTTGTTGTATTATTACCTAGCCTTCAATATAATGATCTACCACTTTACAGCTATGTGTAGAGAACATATACAGCAAGAGACATAAGACACTACCATATATTGTTATCAAAACCGATTCTTTCGGATTTGCTAGGTATATGAATATCAAACATGAATAAAGCACAAAGACGGGAGAAAGAAAGACCAAACCTTGTTAGTAACTCTCATGCCAACAAGATCACGACTATAATACTCATCTTCCTCCAGCTGCGGCTTGTCATTTTTATTTGCAAGAAAAGTTGACCCAACAAGCTGTCTGGCCTGGATACAAATAAGATTGGAAAACTTATATTAGATGAAGACAACAAATGGACGAAGGAAAGGGGATGCAAGAGACAATATTAAGTTACACACTGTCACGGTGTCACCACCTAGCTTATGTTCTTCCATACCATAAGCAAAAAACTAGTATGATATGCGACAACCCAAAACAGAAACTTCTAAAACTTCCTTCTTTCAGAAGAAATGGTGTAACAGACGGCACTCACTGCAGACAGATAACATCAACTCAATTGTGGTTAAGTAGCACAAGGGGAAAGCCTATGTGCCAAGAAAGCACACCAATAAGATCTTTTTAAGTCGCGTCCTATATGTCTTATATTTCTCACAAGAGTCACGCATTTACATGGCAATTTCATCGGCTAAACAAGATATAAAAAAAGGACACTTGAATAATACTTTTCCAAGTACTCCACAGCCATAGATAGAGGCTAAAAACAGAAAAGAAGAGATCGCATTTTTTTTCCAAAATCCATAGTTCTGACAGAAAGAAATGCTGATGTTTCCATCAAAATGTCCCCAGGACGGCCCAGGACGGCCCCTTCCTGCCACAAGCTCGACCTCAAGAACATTCTCTTTTCCATAAAACTGTTGACGCAACCATCTTTTGCCCGGCTGAGAAAAAATTGAAACTCATCAAAGCAGCAGAAATTACAGAAGCTAACTGAACTAACTTTCCATACTGCTAGTGGAGCTCGTACCTTGGCGAGACGCAACTCAGGGAAATCAGTGCTTTGCTTTACACGAACCTCCCCATTAAGCCCATGTACATCAGATATGTAGCCAACCTCTACCAGCTCCAACTCTTCATTACTTGTCTCTACAGTCTCTTCAGTGACTTAACCCAATTGAAGAAAAGTAAAGAAGTATTAGCAATCTTTCAATGTTTGAATATAGAAGAAAACAATTACAATGTGGTACCTTTTCAGCTACAAGATGCCTAGAATAGATTTAGAGTACCCGGTCAGTATAAGACATTAGACATCCTTAAGCCAAACCAATTAAAAATGATCCCAGAAGCAACATCTGAAGGTAGAATTTGATTCAATATGTTAGCTACTGCTACACATCTTACACCACTTTACAAACTTCTTCTACAGTGAAGTGCGAACAACAATATCTTAGACCAGTCCACTTTTGTGGTTTTCCTTCGCTCTCTTAAACTAAAACATGACTACTACAGTACCACTACACTTGAGCACAAACATGAGCAGTGGTCAAGCAGATATGCTAATATCAGACATAGACCACCATCATCACACCCACCACCATAGGCGAATATCTCAAAGATAAGTTCTTATGGAATAGGAGAACCCTAAGAAAACCTATATTGTTCAACGCGCACAAGAAAACAAAACCAAATGAACATGTGGCTACCCTTTCCTACTTAAGATACTTGGCACTCAAAGAGCAACCATATCAAACCCATTTCAACATAAACATTGACAGCCTGATGCATGATGTGCTGAAGTCCAATGAACATGAAGCATGACATACTGCAATGACTAGCATATTACTCCAATAATTCCGAGACATAATAATAGCTTTCCGTATTTTATTTCAACCATCACACTGAAAAACACAAATTCCTATGGGCTAATGGTATGCATTTTAAGAGAAATCCAACAAAAAATACTGAAGTCAAGACGAAGTACCACGTACTATAATGACTAATCCTTACCTTAAGAGCTCCAGGACACAACACTAATTACCATGCTTTACTTCCACCATCACGTATTCAAGCAAGATTAACAGGCTATTGGTATGCACTTTAGTGGCCCGCTACTTGTGATACCAGTAGCGCCCTCAATGCCAGATGTCAGCTGAAACGCAGCAGTACCATTACGCCATGATTTAGGCTGGGTTAGCCACTATTTGAGCTCCGCAGTAGCCTTTATTTAGGCTACTCGAAATGGCAATATGAAACATTAGCACATTGAAGCGGCACTTATGCCACAGATGGAGCAACTAGGTTGTTGAACTGATGAAGTCTATTTATTTCCCTGTCTGGATAAGATGCGTTCGCAATTCACTTGCTCACTCCTAGAGAAATATAACTTACAAAAACGTGGGGTGAATTACTTAGAGAATTCAGGGAACCATGAAGCATATGTTTAGTAATGCAGAAACGAATGGTGGCTAACCACTATAATCAAAGCTCACGATACCAATGTAGGAAGGAATTGCGTGGAGAAGAAAAGAAGTGAAAAGAATGTAGTCACTTCTAAGATTACACGGGTTCGGGCCGGAAAAGTACGGAACTGATTGAAAACGAAACTTAACAGAAATCTCATCTAGTTTTCCTCCCGAATCCGTGGGATTTGGGTGGAAGGAAAGCACAATACAAGTTTTCTCTCATTTCCCATCCAATTCCTTAATAACTAACTAACCACCCAACAAAAATTTCCCTTCAATTCTCATAAAACTAAACCCAAACATCAGGATTACTGTTTCTCTTCTTTTCCTTTCTCTTCTTTTCCCTTCACTTCTCCTTTCAAGCCATCATTGAGACCGAAAAACTCGATTCGAAGAAATTACTTCACCAATTAATAATAATCACCTCAAACCCAAACAAGCACCAATATACTCATCAGAAAATCAGCAGTCAGACAAACATGCAAAATCCCATCTCTAAAAACTGCTTAGGATAAAAAATTAGTCCTATCCAAATGCAATTTCTTTATTTCACGATCAATTTCGAAAATGATTTGGGGTCAGCTAACACGAATCGTCATCTATAATCTTTTCCCAACATAGAGGAAAAAAAGGGCTCCCTAAACTCCTAAAACCCCAGTAAAAAAACACTGATAAAATACAGTAAAACCACTTAAACTGACAATTGGGTGGAAATTAAGCAACAACACAAAATCTAACACAATTAAACATCAAAAAAATAAAGTAAAGAAAAACACTGATAATCTAAAAGAAGAAACGCGTGTTGGGGAAGTTACCAGTGCTGCAAAGTGGGTGAAGTCTGGGCGACGGAGTTGTTTGGAGAGAGTTGAAACGCCATGAAAATGCGGAAGATGAAGAAGTTGGCTTTGAAGTTAGAGAGAGAAAATTGTGAAAGGGTGTGAGAAGTGGAAGAAGAGAGTTTGAAGAAGCGCAGAGGAGATAGCATGAGTAGCTTTGCGCCATTATCGTTTTGTTCACGCTTCAATTGTGCTTACGGATCCTTAGTGTGAGTAAAGTTGAGACACTTTTCACTTCCTTGTTATCTTCGTGTTCGACATCGTGTCCGACACTTACAGCGGCGTAGCATGATATCTAGAAGAATGTGTATCGTGTTTTGATAGCCGTGTCCATTTTGTTATTGTGTTTTTTCGGTTTGAACACTTTGAAAATGAAAAGTTTAACATTGTTAGGTGTTTTTGGTGGTACATTAGCATCTAGCAGGTTAGCTTCCAACAATTCAATGTAGTACATTTTAAAGTTGGGACACTGTTACTATTTCTACTATCCTCGTATCGACATCGTCTCCGACACTTACAGCGACACGACATTTGCGAAAATGTGTTTGACTCTTCTATAACCGTGTCGATTTTGTTATTATGGTTTTTCGGTTTGAACACTTTGAAAATGAAAATTTTAACATTGTAAGTGTGCTTGGTGTTACTTTAGCATTTAGCAAGTAGAACCCACCACTTTGATGTACATGTTTGATCGTCTTTCTTTGGAGCAGCGTTTTGTGTAAACTGTAGAGACACTTTTACTACTGAGTTATCTTCGTGCCTGACATTGTCTCTGACACTTGCAGCGGCACAATATTTGGGAAGACGTGTTCTAAACTCCCTTAAACGTACCCACTTATAATGTTTTTTTCTATTTGAACACTAAGTAAACTTTTATGTATGTATAAGTAACGATGTTTCTGTCTATAGTCCAATATATGTCCACCTGTAAATAAATAAACTAATAAAACCAAAAAGGAACATATATAAGTGCAACTCTTGTAACCTAGTTTGCACAAAACTATCCATTATATATTATTATATTCATCCAAGTATTGTATTTCTTGTTAAAAATATATGTCATAATCATTGGTAATGATATACCTGAAAAATAATTGGGTATATATAGAATTTCTTACATATATTTATCGTTATGGGTGGAGTACAAAGTATTATACATGCGCCTTCACAGTATAACTAATGTAACTTTGCAAGTTGAATCAAATCATACTATGAAGGCGACCTTTTACAAGTTGTCATGGACTTAATTCTTAAAATATTGGAGGGAATCTTTGAGTTTGTAGCTTGACAAACTACCTAGCTTAAAAATAAAATATAGAGAATTTCTTTTATCTCTTATAATCATGTAAATATCAAGCAACAATCAACATTGATTATCAATATATGATTTAATCATGATGGGCATTCCATCTCTTATGTGTCATAATGTCTCCTCCAAATTACATGTTTTGTAAGATACTCAATATCAATATATAAATTAAGAACTCAAAAAAAAAAAAATTTGAAACAATAAAGAGGAAGTAAGAATGAGTTTTCACGATCGATAAATTGTATTACCTCTAACACATTATAGTCTACAAGACAAATTGGTTGCTAGCTTCGTTAAGCGGCCACTCCTTCCTTCGAAGATCCAAACCAATAAACCATACACCATTTCAGTTTGTTGATATACAGTGTTATATACTCCCTCCCTCCATTCATTTTCAGACCAGATGAATACTTAATTTGGTGTAAACGTTAGCACATAATTTATTTACAATGCAATCTTCAAATACCATTCAGTATTATGACAAAGTTTTATATTATTTGGTGCAAAAATGGTTCCTTTATATGCCCTCTCAATCAACCTTCAAAATGAGGAGGGTTGGATATGAATGGAGGCAGTATAACATGTTGACAAACTTAGTTGTTGAAATAACAAAATTAAGAAAAAAAAAAAATAAAGTAGACGAAAAATAATTATGAAACTAATTCTAACTATGAAATGCTAATAAAGTTCACATTTTACAATTGTTAGTTTGAGTTCAAATGCTATTTAAAATAAGGATTTTTTTTAACATGTACAATACCATTTTGATCTTGTCAAACACTATATGCTACTTGCTCATGTAATACAAAACACCCAACATCTTTTGTTTTTTTTTGCAATTTTAGACTATCGTTATCAGCATAACCCACTTTGACTTTAAACTCTTTCATATCGGCTTTTTTCACTATAAATAATTAAGGCTAAAATTACCTCTAGACTACCGATAAAGTCATTCGTACCGATAGGAGATTGAGTGTTGAAAATCAATCTAGCAAAACGTTTTGCTTCCTTTCATCTTATTTCGTGTGAGATGGTTTATTCCAAATCGAGTGCTAGCTCTCAATACGTTTAATGTGAACATACCATCCGAGCAAGTACTCTAATCTCTAACCTATACTTATCTAAGAATCTAAACTCATTATCCACATTCAAACCCACACTACTGTACAAATAACAAAAGAGTATTACGTTTATCCAAATCATGATCATGATTATTTCAATAATGAATTAATTATTAGATTTACTTCATAAATAGTGGCAATAAAAACATTAATTAAAAATCAAAATTTCCCCTGAAAATAAGTCCCAAGCCGGATACCAAACTGAATTTAAATTGAGTTGATTCCCCCACTACTTCCCGTTCCCCTCTCTCCTCTCTCCTTTGCATCAATCATTCTCTCTTTCTCTCTCCTCAACTCCCCTTTGTCCTCCTCCAATCATCCATCGCAAGACTTTGCTACATTATAATATTACTAATTTAACTACATTAATTATTAGTATTTTGTAAAATAAAAACAAAACCAACATTAAATTAAAAAAAAACCAACATTGAATAAATGAGTAGATTATACTCCATTAATCCATTATCATGGGTAATGATGACGCCACGACATAAATCAAATGATATATACCTCTTTATCGCTAACATGTCGTAAACCCGCGCGTTACACACAAACGGGCATGGATCAGTTAATTTATCCCTCGGAATTATACTCCCCATTATTATTTTCAAGTGAACAACAGAAATCAAATTCTAGTGAGAAAAGCAATCCAAATCCAAATTAACCAAAATAATAATTCACCTCTCTTACTCTCTCTCTCCTCTCAAAATCTAATTCTTCTTGTTCACGTCTCTCTCTATCTCTCTTATCAAAATTTTATTTATTTTTAATTAATTAATTAAATTAAATTATTAATTGATTTCTCCTTCCTCTTCTTTCTCTCTTGTGTGTATAAGAAGAGAGAGAAAAAAGAGATGATCAGTTATATGTTTTCATAGAGTTTCGTGTTGTTAATGTTGTTTTGTTTGCATGTTTAATGCTCTGCCCAACTCTTTTCCCTTTTTTGTCTTGCTGTCTCTCTTCTTACTGAGTTCATCAGCTTCCGAGTCCGTTGACTCGTTCTGGGTACCCCCTCTTCTCTCTCTCTCTCTCTGTATCTTCTTGCTTACATTTCTTTTCTTTCTGGGTATTTCTCAATTATTGTTTCTGTGTAATGTCAATTACCCAATTAATTTGCCCCCCTTTTTCTGGGGTTTGCTTAATTTTTACTGCCCTTTTCTGGGTTTTGCTTAATTTTTAGTGATTTTAGGTTGTAATGAAGTAATTGGAATTTGGGTGTTTTTCCCCCATTTAATTTAACCCTTGTATTTTTTTTTTACTCTATTCATTTGTTAAGTAGTGTTGATGAAGTTATCTGGGCAGTTAATAATTTTTATGGTCTCATTTTGTAATAATGTTTACAATTAAGATAATTAAATGGGTGGGTTTTTGATGAAAATTGACAGTTGTAAGGTATGATCAATGGGTGGGTTGACAAGTAATATATGTGGAAATGTGATCAAGAAGTTTCTAAAGTTTTAATCTTTGGTTGTGATTAAGAAGAAGAAGTGATAGTTGAGATGAGAAGGAGTTTTGAGGGTCTTACTTGTCCTTCCTTGGAAGTGAGAAACTTGTTTTAGCTGAGAGATTTTTGAGGTTAAGTTATCTTTGTTTGACTTTTGTAGCATGGCTTACTTCCCTTGTCCAATTGCTTCACATGGTGTCCCTTGCTTCAAGTTTTGGTCTTTTATCTTATGTTTATTGGGTTTTATTTGTATAATAGAGGGGGAATATGCTCATTTGATTAGAATAAAAGTAAATGAACTAAACTTTCCTGTCATATAGAGAGAATTTATTGTTCTACTTGATCCTTGGGATTGCTTCGTTTCGAATTTCAAGGGTATGTGACTGATTGTTTAATTGTTTGTTTGCCTTGTGCGATTTCTGTAATGGCTTAACTGTATGAGTTGTGTGTTGATTACGCATGTCTTCAAGATGCTAGTGCATGTGTTGTTTGATGGTGGTGTAATTGGTATATGAATCGCCCGTTTTTGTGACTTGTACTTGATATGAACTAGCCCTCTTCGTATTGAGAGATATGCATGTTGATTACGAGTTTCGATTTCTTTAGGCATGTTCTCTTTTTGGCAAAATGGTAGCTGGTCTTTGATAATTGATAAAATTGTCTTCATTGTATTGGATGAATAGGAGATGGTTGACTTGATTTTGTAAAAGATGATATGATTGTCTATTGTCTAAATAGGGACCTTGGATCATTGTGTGAGCTCATTGATTGTAGTCTGATTTCGATTAACCAAAGTTCGCGCATTTCTGCGAATTTGAGGTATATGTTGTTAACTAAGAACTGCTCTTGTCTGGCAGAAATCATACTGAGATGGGTCAACGAGCTGAAGATTCCATCTTAGGTAATTTTTGGTAACCTTGGACTGCTTGAAATTAAAAACTGACAGTTCTTTTAACACTTGCAATTTGTAATCATTATTCTAGGATCTTGGAAGATTCCAATGGCGGGCAAGTCCAAAGGAATGGGAACTAATCCATGGAATATTCAAGGGTTCTCCTCTGCGTATCATGCCTCAACTGATGCTTCCTTATTTTCCAGCTCATTGCCTGTGCTTCCTCATGAAAAGTGTAAGTGTTTCGGCTTACACAAGATAAGATACCATTTAGTCATGGTTCTTTTCTGATTCCATTCTCATCTTCTTCATCTTTTAATAAATGTTTACACTCTTTTTATGCAGTGATCATGAATGATTCTCGGAATGGGCGTCAAACTGTAGATGATGGTGCTGCAAGCTTGAATAAAGTTGACCAAGATGTTGAGGCAAATGATATTCTCGACGATGAACTTCTTAATCATACATTTGGGTTTGTGTTACCTGGTGATGAAGATGAGCTTTTTGCTGATATAGCAAATGATTATGAATTTGCTGCCCTAACTAGCCAGATTGATGATTCGGAGGAGAATGATTTTTTTGGTAATCTGGGAGGTATGGAGATGGAAAACGATCTGCAGGAGAACTTAAGCTTAGGTATGGCAAGAGTCAGCCTTTCTGATGGCTTGACTGGCAATGGGATGATCCCTATTGGCACTACAAATGGAGTAGGAACTGTTGCTGGAGAACATCCATACGGGGAGCACCCTTCCCGAACTCTATTTGTCCGTAACATTAATAGTAATGTTGAGGACTCTGAATTGAAGACTCTTTTTGAGGTAACCCATATTCTCCTGATTTGAAGTACTCTGTGGTCCGCTTTTGGTGTTGCCGGTAACACTATTGGCGTGGATAGAATGGTGGTCACTTTTTTTTTTTTCTTTTTTACGTAAGAATAGAATGGTGGTCTTCTATCATATTATTTCTGCTTAATCATGAAATGGTTGTGTTTAGTCCTTATTTTGATCAGATTAAAATTTCTTGGTAAGCCAGACACCTGTAGGAAAAAAAAGTAGAGTACTTTCCCAGGACTCTTAGTCATTAGTGATTGTCCAAATTTAGTTTATCAACTTACAATTCACACGTTTTTACCTCGTAAAGCTTAATGTAGTGGCCAGTCTGGCCACAGTGCCACACTCTGTGGGTTTGCTTTCTCTAAGGTTGATGTATTGATGATTTGCCTGTACCCTGTGATCTGTGGAGATAGAATTTCATTTATCTGCTAGCATATTCTTGCTAAGTCTTTGGACTATGTGACACGAGAATTTATGGAAACAAAAGCCTCCTAAGGAGGTACATGAATGGACAATCATGCATAAATGAGCCCTCTAAAGTTTTTGAGCTGCATGGAGATATATGCTGGCTCTCTTTCATAATTTGTTGCCTTCAGCGGCTGGGTCTGAGTTAAACTAGTTGGTGGAATCCAGAATTAAATGGAGTTGGATGTTGTTTTTATGTTGAGGTTTTTTATTTATTTAAAAGCCTGTTAATCACTTCCAAATGGGACTTCCATTTGCATTATTATTATCATTATTGATTTATCACGGGCCTGTCTTTCTTGCAGCAATATGGTGACATCCGAACTTTGTATACAGCGTGCAAGCACAGAGGCTTTGTGATGATATCCTATTATGATATCCGTGATGCACGAGCAGCCATGCGTGCATTACAAAATAAGCCACTGCGGCGAAGAAAGCTTGATATACATTTTTCAATTCCCAAGGTTTCATGCCTGTGACTTTTTTTTGGTTGTCTTATTTATGCATTCTACTCCCTATTCATTTTTTCATCCGTGGCTTTTGCAGGACAACCCATCCGAGAAGGATGTCAATCAGGGAACATTGGTGGTGTTCAATTTGGATCCATCAGTTTCAAATGAAGATTTGCGTCAAATATTTGGGGCCTATGGGGAGGTTAAAGAGGTAATGGTTATCTGTTTGTTGTCTTTGTAACTTTGTATTTAGTTTGGGCAATGGCATGCTTATAATGTTATTTTCCTTGGATACAGATTAGGGAGACCCCGCATAAGAAGCACCATAAGTTTATTGAGTTTTACGACGTTAGAGCCGCAGAAGCAGCACTCAGGGCACTGAACAGGAGTGACATAGCTGGGAAACGAATAAAGCTAGAACCTAGCCGCCCTGGTGGAACACGTCGGAAGTGAGCACTTTCCCCCCCCCCCCCCTCTCTCTCTTTGCCCGTCTCTCTCCCTCTCTCTCAGGCTTTGAAGATGTGACAGAACAATATATTACATTAACATTTTCTTCATCACATGTAAGAATGCAACTTTGCTAGCAATTGGCAGGATATCCACCTTGGCCATTTATGGAATGTGGTAAAAACAGTCTGATGCTGTTGAAAAGTTCTATGTTGAGATCCTTAGCCTGTCTTTCATATCTTATTTTCACTTTCTATGGCTATTGCCTTTTCCGCTTCTTTTATTGTATGTCATGACTCATTTTTTTGGAGCTGAAAATTTAGAAATTCGTTATTGTCGGTAGTTTGGCTTAAGTGTTTTGTTGGCTTATTCAACCTGTTGTTAAGTGTTGATTCTGTTTATATTGCCAGCTTAATGTTACAACTAAATCAAGAGCTTGACCATGATGAAACTCGTTTCCGCCAGCATGGTTCTCCGATAGCCAGCTCCCCTCCTGGTAACGTCTCCTTTAACTGTCCTCACATGATCGGTTTTCTATACTTGTTACTTCTGTGAACTGCAGTTACCAAATCTTTGCCTTCTTCTTTACAGGTAATTGGATGCAGTACGGAAGCCCTGTTGAGCATAACCCAATGCACACTCTCAGCAGATCACCTGGATTTAGGACAATGAGTCCTACTACTAATAACCATCTTTCTGGATTGGCATCAATACTGCATTCTCAATCATCTGGCTCACCAAGGCTTGCACCCATTGGCAAGGATCTTGGGAGGGGAAGCCACGTTGAACACATGTTTGGCAATTCAAATGCTGATCAAAGAGCTAATTTACAGCATCCTAATTCATTTCCAGAGTTAAAGTTAGGTGGCCAGTTTTCTGGCAACGTGTCATCTTTCGGTGCATCGTCATCAAATGGGTCTACGGTTGAAACCTTGTCAGGGCCACAGTTCCTTTGGGGAAGTCCTAATACACGTTCAGAGATTTCAAAGCCTGCTCCTTGGCAGACCCACCCAGTTGGAAATCCTGTGATATCAAACGGCCACCGCCATGGCTTGCCCTTTGCAAGTCGACATGGACCCTTCTTAAACTCTAACTTACATCATCAGCATCATGTTGGATCTGCTCCATCTGGAATTCATCATCTGGAACGGCACTTTGGTTTCTTCCCGGAATCACCAGAGACGTACATGAATCCTGGTGGTTTTGGGGGTGTAAATTTGGGTCCTAGCAGTGGCAACTACATGATGAATGGTCGCACT